>CM053032.1:195720836-196188727 GCA_028564925.1 Lithobates sylvaticus
TTCAAATGTATGACTTTATGAACTGTTCCTTATTTTGGGCAGTTTACCAATTAACATGTCCATGTAATCTAAAATATATTGGAAAAACAAAAGGACAACTGAGTGTGAGAATTTACAAACTAGTAAGAGACAGAACGCAATGAAAAAAGTCCAGTGATGGTTCATTTTGCCTCCTGTAAAAATATGACCTCCCAAACATTTAAAAGTGAAGGATACTTAACATGTTGATGTGACAGCACAGAGGGTTGATTTTAATTAAATAGTGCTGCAAAAGGAATTATGTATATTTAAATGCTCTACCTTGCACCAACTTGGTTTAAAACAAGAACTAAAGCTAGGGGTCTTTTTGTGATAGAGAAAAACCTCCAGCTACACGGTGAAGTGAAACATTTAGCAGCAGTATTATTACCATGTTCTTAAGCTTATTAACCCCCATGGCTAAATGTTCTTAAAAAAAAAATTTAAAGTCAGCAGCTACAAATACTGTAGCTGCTGACTTTTATTATATAGACACTTACATGTCTAGTGAGCCCACAATGTCGTCACCCCAGATGAATTTTGGATCAGCCGGCGGGTGCTGCCGCCGCCATTCATTGTGTGGGAAACTGGCAGTGAAGCCTTTCGGCTTCACAGCCGGTTCCCTACTGCGCATGCACAAAGCACGCTGCGCTTTCTAGCTGGTCCGGCAGCGGAGGAAGCAGTAGGGGGGCCGAAATTCCTTGGGACGACGCAGCGGCACAGTCTTCTGGAAGTGGGGAAATCTAGCAGTCAAAAACAGGTACCCGTTCCCACCTCCTCCCTGAAAGGTGACAAATGTGGCACCGGAGGGGGGAGGAAGCACTTTTGGGTGGAACTTCGCTTTAAGCTATTATAATCCTAGGGCTGAATATTAGGGGATTTTCTCCCTTATTTTTACATTGTCTGAGGACAGCTGTGCAACCAAACGTTAGAGCTGAGTGGCCCACATAAATCTGACATTCCTTGCCCTCTTAACTACCCATTTGTCCCCCAGCGCCAGTGTGTTGAATTTTACAGTACAATCAGCTACTCTGCATTCATTATGTGTATGTATATCTGCATAATTTTGTAATCCTACAATGCAATGGTCATTTATCCTTGCTTTTGTTCATTTATTTTAGTAAATTATTTTGACTGTCTTCCATTTTGTGAGGGTAGAATGAGTATGGTCAGGCAGCAACCGTAGGACTTAAGGTGACTTATAACACACCAACCAAAGTGTCAATCTCAGGAAAAGTATAATAAATAAGAGGAAAATATACTGTAATATAAGCCGAGTTTTTCAGCACATTTTATTGTGCTGAAAGTGCCCCCCTTGGCTTATACTCGAGTTAAGCACTTTTCTGCAGCAGAATTTGGGGCCCCGTATCTCGGGGCCTCTTGGTGCTAGGAACCCCAATTTGGTGTGCAAACCCAGGGGAACCAACACTACAACATATCCAAAGATGGGGTTCCTATCACTAAGTGGCCCCGATATAAGGTCGGTTCGGAAAATGTCATTCTCTGCTGCAGAAAAGTGCTTGACATTTTCCGAACCGACTTTGGGGCCCCCTATCGACTCGACTGGGTTTGCATACCAAATTTGTGGTTCCCAGCACCAAGTGGCCCCAAGATACGAGGCCCCAAAGTCGGTCAACTGTGTCCATCTGCAGCAATGTTATTTCAAGACCCTTTGGGTCCAGAGACCCCAAATTTTGGCTGCAGCTAGGGGGAATCTACGAACCTTAACTACCAAGTTTGAAGTTTGGGGGACCTATGGCTGCAAATGGGCACAGTAAAGCATGCAAATGGGCACAGTGAGGCTGCAAATGGGTATTGTTGACCCTCTTTTCCACTTACAGTAGCTGCGCATTTCTCACCCTAGGCTTATACTCGAGTCAATACGTTTTTCCATTTTTTTGTGGTAAAATTAGGTGCCTCGGCTTATATTCGGGTCGGCCTATACTCGAGTATCTAAGGTAGATGTCAAAACTTGAACTGTTCAATTATAATAACCTAAAGCTATTTTGATGTTGCATAAGCCCATTTGTGACTGGTTCTCTTGAAGCCATGCACCAATAACTTTCAAAAACTCAACCCTGTTCTTCATTTAAAAATAAGAATATATGTAACCTTAATGTTCTAGGACCTAGGTCCTTGCAATCAGTTTATCTAAATGCAATTGATTACCAAGGGATGTGGACCTAATAAAGCCAAGCTTATTTATTATTATGGTTATAATTATTGTTATACGCATATCTTCTTAAAGCTATGAAGTAGACAGGCAGATATTATAAAAATAACATTTTAATATACACAAATTGTGAAAACACTAGGATTACCCAATTTATTTTTTGACCTTTTCACTTATCCCTAACCATGTGCATTTTAATTAAACATGTCTGTTACAATAAAAATTAAATAACCAGAATTCATCAGTAACAGCAATAGAGTATTGGTGGCATGCTCTGTAAAATCCAACAGTGTGGTTCAAGGGAAATCATTATTTTTTGGCATTTAAATGGCATAATAAGTAGTTGTAGTACAAGTTCCAACAATGTCAAGCAATTACTGTTTAAAGAGAAGTCTAAAATTCTACTGCCAATAAGAAAATGAATAGTATGATAAATGGCCCTTTATTGCCTTGGTGATTCGATGTAGGAATGTACACATTGCATGGATCTTCTGTCACAGCACAGCAGGTTTGTTAAATATCATTACTGTAAGTGCAAAAGTACAGACCTTAACAGTAAAATCTGAATAAACACAGTTTAGAAGAGAAGTTATTGACAAAAGGGCAATAACTTCTAAAACCTAAAAATTATGGAAGAGGACACATTTGTATGTTGGCTCTAGCAACTTGACCCAGCACTGTGTCTCATACGACTGAATGGATTGAAGAACTGTCTATTCTTCACTTTTGAAAACGATGATCTCTCCTTATGGGATGATGTCATATGACGTTGCCCCAGTCCTAACACAGGGGGCGCACAGCTCAGTGATCGAGGGAGTGCTGTGTCCCTGGGACACGGCACAACCCCAATCTTGGTAAAGAGCCGATGACGAGGCTCTTTAACTATGTGTCCAATCACAGCTGATCACATGTAAACAAGGAAATGCTGGTTATCGTCTCTCCTCGCCTTACACTGATGAGTGCGAGGAGAGGAAAGCCGATCAGTGGCATCTCCTCACAGGGGAGACCTGTGCAGATAATTAGGGCACTGATCATCAGTGCCATGATTATTAGTGCAGCCCCAACAGTGCCCAGCAGTGATGACAATCTGTGCCCATCAGTGATGTCAATATGTGCCCATCAGTGATGCCAGTCAATGTCTGCTCATCAATGCTGCCCATCAGTTCCGCCTATCTGTGCCACTTATCATTGTTCATAAGTGCTGCCTATCAGTGCCCATCAGTTCCACCTATCAGTGTTCATCAGTGCTGCATATGAGTGCTTCCTCATCAGCGCCGCCTCATCAGCGCCCACCAGTGCCCACCAGTGCAGCCTATGAGTGCCCATCAGTGCAGCCTCATCAGCGCTCATCAGTGAAGGAGAAAAATTACTTATCTGACAGAAACTAAGAAAAGATTTTTTTTTCAAATTTTTTGTTTCTTTTATGGAAAAAAATAAAAAACCCAGTGGTGATTAAATACCACCAAAAGAAAGCTCAATTTGTGTGAAAAAAAATTAACAAAATTTTATTTGGATACAGCGTTGCACGACTGCACAATTGTCATTCAATTGTGACAGTGCTGAAAGATGAAAGTTGGCCTGGGCAGGAAGGGTGTAAAAGTGCCTGGCATTGAAGCGGTTAAACAGGCTGATGTATTTGAGGCAGAGAACAAGCCGCTTGCATCTTACATCTTACAATAACAATTGGGTTGTTTTTTTTCTCAGACAGGAAAGGGAAAACATGTACAGATCTGCAGCAAAATGGAAAATTGTATTAAATACTTACCGTAATTTTCCTTTCCTGATACCAAACCATGGCAGCATACTAGTGATAGAGCTCCGCCTCTTGACCACTCCCTCAGGACCAGTGAATAGCATAAATATAAGGCCTAGTTAGGCCCCACCCCATTCTCTGTAATTAGCTACATACCGAAACGTATAAGGGTGGGACCATATGCTGCCATGGTTTGGCGGCAGGAAAGGAAAATTACGGTAAGTATTTGATACAATTTCCATTTTCCTGACGCCAACATGGCAGCATACTAGTGATAAATAACTAGCTGACAGGGTGGGATCTGTTTGTCAAACCAATCTTCTAATTAGGATGAGACAGAGGACTAGGGATGAGCCGAACACCCCCCCGTTCGGCTCGCACCAGAACCCGCGAACGGACCTAAAGTCCGTGCGAGCTTTAGAACCCTATTAGTTATAATGGATGCGAACGTTCGAAATTAAAAGTGCTCATTTTAAAGGCTAATATGCATGTTAATGTCATAAAAAGTGTTTGGGGACCTGGGTCCTGCCCCAGGGGACATGTATCAATGCAAAATTTTTTTTTAAAAAAGGCCCGTTTTTTCAGGAGCAGTGATTTTAATAATGCTTAAATTGAAACAATAAAAGTGTAATATTCCTTTAAATTTCGTACCTGGGGGGTGTCTATAGTATGCCTGTAAAGGGGCGCATGTTTCCCTTGTTTAGAACTGTCTCTGCGCAAAGTGTCATTTTTGAAAGTAAAAAAGCTATTTAAAATCACTCGCGGCTAATGTTAATTCACGGCTCCCGTAACACAGAGAACAGTGATTCATTGAAACTCATTCATAAAAAAAAGTCATTGATAAAAAATAAAAAAAATAAAAAAAATGAAAAAAAAAAAGCATAGGGGTCCCCCAAATTCAATAACCAGGCCCTTCAGGTCTGGGATGGATATTAAGGGGGATCCCAGCCAAAAAAAAAAAAAAAAATGGCGTAGGGTCCCCCTCAAAATCCATACCAGACCCTTGAGGTCTGGTATGGATTTTAAGGGGAACCCTAGCCAAAAAAAATGGCGTGGGGTCCCCCTCAAAATCCATACCAGACCCTTATCCGAGCACGCAACCTGGCAGGCCGCAGGAAAAGAGGGGGGGACGAGAGCGGCCCCCCCTCTCGCCTGAACCGTACCAGGCCACATGCCCTCAACATTGGGAGGATGCTTTGGGGGTCTAAGACCCCTAAAGCACCTTGTCCCCATGTTGATGAGGACAAGGGCCTCTTCCCCACAACCCTGGCCAGTGGTTGTGGGGGTCTGCGGGCGGGGGGCTTATCGGAATCTGGAAGCCCCCTTTAACAAGGGGACCCCCAGATCCCGCCCCCCCCTGTGTGAAATGGTAAGGGGGTACAAAAGTACCCCTACCATTTCACCAAAAAAGTGGCAAAAATTGTAAAAATGACAGGAGACAGTCTTTGACAATTCCTTTATTAAAATCTTCTTTCTTCTTCCTTCGGATTCTTCATCTTCTCCTTCCTTCATCTTCTTCCATCTTCTTCTTCCATTTTCTTCTTCCTCCGATCCGCTTCTTCTTGCGCTGGTCTTCTCGTCCTTCTCGTCCGGCATCTTCTTCCGTCGGCGTCGGTGTCGGTGTCTTCTTGGGCCGCTCCGCGCAATGGGAGGCTCCCGCTGTGTGAGGCTCCGCTCCATCTGACAGGTCTTTTAAAACGGAGGGCACCTGGTGACCCCGCCCCCCTCTGACGTCATGGGGAAAGCCATCATGGAATTCCCCATGACGTCCCTGTGCGTCAGAGGGGGCGGGGTCACCAGGTGCCCTCCATTATAAAAGACCTGTCAGACGGAGCGGAGCCTCACACAGCGGGAGCCTCCCATTGCGCGGAGCGGCCCAAGAAGAGACAGAGACACCGACACCGACGCCGACGCCGACGGAAGAAGATGCCGGACGAGAAGGACGAGAAGACCAGCGCAAGAAGAAGCGGATCAGAGGAAGAGGAAAATGGAAGAAGAAGATGGAAGAAGATGAAGGAAGGAGAAAATGAAGAATCCGAAGGATGAAGAAAGAAGAAAGAAGATTTTAATAAAGGAATTGTCAAAGACTGTCTCCTGTCATTTTTACCATTTTTGCCACTTTTTTGGTGAAATGGTAGGGGTACTTTTGTACCCCCTTACCATTTCACACAGGGGGGGGGCGGGATCTGGGGGTCCCCTTGTTAAAGGGGGCTTCCAGATTCCGATAAGCCCCCCGCCCGCAGACCCCCACAACCACCGGCCAGGGTTGTGGGGAAGAGGCCCTTGTCCTCATCAACATGGGGACAAGGTGCTTTAGGGGTCTTAGACCCCCAAAGCATCCTCCCAATGTTGAGGGCATGTGGCCTGGTACGGTTCAGGCGAGAGGGGGGGCCGCTCTAGTCCCCCCCTCTTTTCCTGCGACCTGCCAGGTTGCGTGCTCGGATAAGGGTCTGGTATGGATTTTGAGGGGGACCCCACGCCATTTTTTTTGGCTAGGGTTCCCCTTAAAATCCATACCAGACCTCAAGGGTCTGGTATGGATTTTGAGGGGGACCCTACGCCATTTTTTTTTTTTTTTTTTGGCTGGGGTTCCCCTTAATATCCATCCCAGACCTGAAGGGCCTGGTTATTGAATTTGGGGGGACCCCTACGCTTTTTTTTTTGTTTTTTATTAATGAATGACAGCTCTCTGTGTTACAGGAGCCATCAATTCATTAGCCGCGAGTGATTTAAATAGCTTTCTTCCTGCAAAAATGACACTTTTTTGCAGGGAAAGTTCTAAGCACAGGAAACCTGTCCTCCTTCACAGGCCACCTATAGACACCCCCCAGATGTGATACTGCAATGCTGTTCTAACAGCATGCACACACATATCCCCAGAAATAAAGCACATATTGTTGTCAGCAGTCAGCAGCACACTGACACGCTGACACTGTCTGAAACATAATATGCGAGGCCGCCGGCGCGGCGGCCTCTTATACCGTGGGGCGTGTACTAAAGCCCCTGAGCTATAATTGGCTACAGGCATCCTGCCTGTAGCCAATTATGGCTCTCCTCGCTGCCGGCGCTGTGATTGGCCAAGCATGCGGGGTCACAGTGCATGCTTGGCCAATCATCAGCCAGCATTGCACTGCGCGGGCCGCAATGCATTGCGGGGCCGCTCGCATCACACGAATTTGATGCGAGCGGCCCCAATAGTTCTGGGCTCGCCGAGCGAGCGAACACCCGGTGCTCGATTCGAACATGGGTTCGAATCGAACACCGGGCTCCTCCTTACAGAGGACTGAATAGTCCTTCCTACAAAGTCCCCTGATGACAAGTCCCCCGGGTCTATTCCGTCAAGTTTGAGTAGGAATGTTGGAGCGACCGTGTACCCCTGTACAGATGGACACCATAGATTCTCTTGAATGTGTTGCCTATGAGGCTTTAACCGCTCTGGTAGAGTGCTCTGGCGCCCCTGATGGAGGCTTGTGACCTCTATCCTATACACAACCAAGCCTGCTAGGATCCAGGCAGTAACCTCATTCCCTTGATGATACCAAACTGGAATGACAAAAGGTTTATTTAGATGACCTGAAAGGGACAATTGTGGAGAGATTCTGAAAACGAACAGTACGTGTGACTTTCCTGTGTGATGTTCTGGAAAGTTAGACAATGTCCAGCTGTCTGTTAAATAGCAGTCTGTTGCTATGTTTGATGCGGAATGATCTACAAGATCCAACTCTACTCTTTCTGGAAAGAAAGGTATATATTATATATAATTTTTTCTTTATTTTATTTAATTTATTTTACTTTGAAGCTCCAAGAGCTTGACTCTCTGATAACCTTCTGCTTAAAGTTCTTGCGATTGATACTGCTTTGTAAGTGATGGCTAAATGGATAAACGGATACGAGATCCAGCAACTGTAATAGATCTTTTCTTCATTGGTGACCGACTCCTCACGACTGCCCTCCAAAGTTATGCAAACTGAAGGATTCTTGGTCCTTTCAAATGTGTTATTGCCAATATAGCCCACACTCGTGAGCTATGTGAGGATAGGCTAAGGCCTGAAGGAAGAATACAACAGCTGACACTGGAAGGGCAGTAGGATCAATGTCTCGCCCTACCAAGAATAAAGCAAACTTATTCCAGAATTAGACCTAGATGTTGTAAGTAGAATGTCTTCTCACACACAACAAAAGTAGAGATCACTCTGGAGTGAAACTGGAGCAACCAGAGTTGCCCATCCTCCCCCTTTAGTGCCCCTGCTTGCAGCCCCAGTCTGCGCATGTTATAGAGGGGAAATGTCTTCTGTATCCTGAAATGAATGGCCAGGGAAAACCTAGGGCCTCCTGGTCAATATGGAGAACTGGCTATGACAAATATGTTCTCCCTTGACAGCCTCAAGGGAAATCTCATTTACGGGAAATGTTGGGGAAAATATATAGGTTAGATTGCAGACCCAGGGAGAGACCAGAGCATCTGCCCCTTGCGCCTTGGAGGAGGCCTGAGGAGGTCTGTCTGTGGTAGGCCCCACCTGTGGGCCAGCTTAGAGAAGACCTTGGATGTAGACCCAGGGGTGGTGCAAGGGTTTTTGATACCCTAGGCAAAACCTAATTTTTTCACCACCATCGGCTCCACCCCCCCTTTACACTGTCCATGTGACAGAAGGCGTCGCTATTCAGAAAGCATTGGCTCTGCTTCCTCTAGCGCTGGCTCCAGTGCTGCGCTTCTAATTACACTAACGGTCAGACTTAGTTAGTTGTATTCTGCAGCCTGCAGAGCATGCAGACGCGGAGGGAAACCAGTGGCCGAGCGCCCCTAGGCAGCAGTGCGCCCTAGGTGGCTGCCTAGTTTGCCTAGTGGTAGCACCGGCCCTGTGTAGACCCACTCGTGCTCTGGGAAGCTTGTATTCGTTCAAAAGAAAAATATGCTGGGAGGTAAACTGCTTCCTGAAATTTTGCTGGTGATCTGCCCCAGGTGTTATGGGTTTCACCTCTCCCAATAGCATATTGCTGCAGAGTTTCATACTGGAGCTGAATATAGGCGACTGCTGCCCTGTTGCTAAACTGCAGAGAGATTGGTCCTCCTTGACTCTGTGTAGTGAGGCCAAAGTGCATAAAAGGGCTGTTTGAACCCACAGCGCATTCAAGATTATCCTCCTAGGCTAGGAAGCTCCGATTGCCTTGACCGAAAGTCCCTCGCAATGCATCTACCCGGCTGTCTTGCAGACATGATTTGTAGCAATTCTCCAGTCTAAAAGGTCCTAACGGATTGAGACATCCTTAAGTTCTTTTCATCACCGCTGAACGCTACTCATACTGAGTAACACTTATTAACTGTGTTCTATCCTGTTTCCTCCCTCGCACTAAGAATTCTAGATGAAATTTGCGCAGGTGCCCATGCACCCCAGGAATCATCTATATGCATGATGACGTTGTGCCCAGATGACAGGCACTGAGAAGCCATCAAACAAGCAGAAGTATTCATCCTCAGAAATCTATTCCTGACTATCACCACTTCCTCTGATTGAAATAAAACAGAGGAACTAGCAGAGCACCCCCGGGTACACCAACCATTGGGATGGAGAAAGTTGGCTTTGTTTTCCCTCTAAGGTGTGAGGCTGATGATCCAGCAACAGCCTCCAGCCATGTGGTTATACTGTTTAATGGACTCCGTCTTAAAGAACTCAAAGAGGGCCCCACAGGGTTCAACCTCTTCCGATCTGCAATTGGACACTAACCAACATCTCCTGCGAACCCCAAACAGGATTGGGTAGAAAACGTGCAAACCCTCTTGAGTCTGAGGTGTCTGTAAGCAATGTAGCAGTCCACCCACTGTTGTGGTGGACTTGGCAGCTTCGTGGAAGAGAGGAGCAGTGAGGAATCTCCCGAAGTGACCATGAGTGTCTGATACCTTCATCCAACATGCCGTCCAGAAACCAGTGAAGCGTGCCTTCTAGGTCTTACCTTAAGAGTCTGGGCATGCACATGTGTGACTGGCTCACTTATCCCCCCAGAAGTCTGCACCAAGACACAAGCCAGACCCTCGGCATCCACTGTCACAAAAATCAAATTTTTGGCAATACACTTCTAATAGGAAAATATATCTAAAGGGATGCAGACCCTGACACTCTCCTCAGAGTCCTGCAGGTGCAGCAGCTGGTTGATAATTATTAAACCATTCCCATTAGACTCACCCAGCACATGGGCTGGTTATTGCTGGTCTGTCGGCATCTGCAGATGCTACCGTATGTAGAAGCAGGTTCACCATTAGCTTGTTCAGAGTATACAGTTTCGAGATCCTGTTTATACGGGCATTTTTCTCAAACCCCCTTCCTTTTTCCCCACTTTTGTTTCTAGGAAGCAATACGCAGCCCAGGGTCTCAACCATATGGCCTCCTTAGCCGCCAAAGTGCTCTTTCAGTGGCTATACAAGCAACTAGGAGGGACTTCCTGGTCAGCCTCCATATTTTGAATAGCAGACTGCTTCATCTGTAATAAATGTAACAATGACCCAGGCCCCCTTCAGTCCAATGAGAACCTCCAGAGCCATGAGTTGTCAACATCCCTCCACATAGAGTGGGTTGTAAGGCATAGTAGGTGCAAAGCATGTCTTTGGATTGTGTTGAGAAACCCACACAGGGAGAAGAAATAAACATCAAAACAAGTATTAGCATGTTGGGGAATTGAAACAGCAACCCCAGTGCTACTAGACAGAATTGTCACCCACTAAAGCCCCATACACACGCTCGGATTATCCGAGGACCAGGTCCGTCGGATCATGTCCGTCGTACTTTGTCCGATGTTGGTGTTGCATACACACGGTCGGACAAAGTTGTCGGAAAATCCGATCATTCTGAACGTGGTGACGTTTGTTGCCTACGACGGGACTACGTAGAGGCTAGTAGCCAATAGCTTTGGTCTTGTAATGTGATCTGAGCATGCGTAGCACTTTGTCCGCTACACACGATTGGATTTGGTGTGATCGGACTTTGTTGTCAAAAAATCTATCCAGCAGGAGATAGGATTTTGTCCGTCGGACAATCCGATGGAAACTGTCCGATGGTGCCTACACACGGTCGGAATTTCCGACAACATTGTCCGATAGGACAGAATCCATTGGAAAATCCAACCGTGTGTATGGGGCTTTAGCCAGCAGGCAGCCTCTGCAAAGTAGATTTATGGGCACCAGACACCTGTGCCACCTGTCCAGGATTCACCCGGACAGTTCGGATTTTGAATCATGCGTCAGGGTTTCAGTCCACCTGAGACTCGGACATATTACCCAGACCTGGCTGTGGCTCCCCAAGTAACCGAGATAGTCATATACAAAACTGTTGCTGTTGTAGGTGGCTGTTTGGCCTCACTGAAAGGTGATGATGTCAGCAAGGGCAATTTGGCCACTAGAGCGCTCTGTGCATTACATTACTACTCTCCTTGGGGCACCCAAATGTGTCTGTGCAACGCCAACCTGGCAGACTCCCAGACTACTACAGGACAGCCACGCGGGGAAAAGCATCCAGCAAGATGCCACATCTGCACGTGAACAAGTACGCTGTCTCCTATGGCAACAGTCTCCAATACAAGTGTAACAGTTGCTTCGGGTAATTAAGGCAAGTCCAAAACAGAATCTTGTGCCAATCTTATCAATAATAAAGACATTTGGCATTACCTGTTAGCTGCATACTTCTCCAGGCAGTGTCTACTCACCAGCCTTCCAGGCATAGATACTGCGCCACAGGCCCTGCAGACATCTTGCTGGGGCGCTGGCTCTGGGGAAGAGGAGCAAAGACGTCTTCCTTGGAGCTCTTCTCCTGAGTGGGAGCGCCATCCGGGCTATGCTCCTCTGAAGAACGTCCGCCTTGCCTTGGCCCGGCCATCTTGAGAGCGTGGGCGTGCAGGGCTGAAGCAAATCAAAGCCAATCCGCATGAGAGGGCACTCTTTTTCCTGAAAACTTACCAATATGGTGGTCCCCACCCTAGTTGTTGAGGGTCTTTATATGAGCGGTAACTGACTCTTTATCTGTGGAGAAATGGGACGGCCAGCTGAGGTGAGGATAGCTGAAAAGTGTAGATATAGGAGAAAGAATTCCACTTTCCTTTTTTTTTTTTTTTATCTACATATACTTACATATGTACACATATACAAACATACCTACACACATATACTGCAGTCAGTCTGGGGCGGGTTAGGAAAGGGTTAATTAACCACATGCCTACCGGGCCATAGCCGAAAGACGGCTACAGCGCGGTCGGCTTATCCTGGGTGGATGTCCTACGGACGTCCTCCCAGAAACTTGCTCCCGTGTGCACCCTGGGGCGCGCACTCGGGAACACCCGTGACCGCCGGGTCCGGAGGACCCGGCGCATCACGGATCACAGTAAACAGCTGCTGATAGCGGCCGTTTACCACGTGATCGCTCCGTCAAATGACGGAGCGATCACATGTACACAGACCGGCGTCACGTCATGACGCCGGTTCCTCCCTCCCCTCTCTGTACCGATCGGTACAGTGAGAGGGGAGAAGCGGGAAGGGGGGGGGAGACGAGACCAGCGCTGTGGGCTGGATGGGTAGTGCCCACAGTGCTGGTCAGCGACAGAAATTTGCAATACACTGCCACCACTGTGCAATACTCTGCAAGCAATGTGCAATGCTCTGCCCCCACTGTGCAATACTCTGCAAGCACTGTGCAATGCTCTGCCACCACTGTGCAATGCTCTGCCCCCACTGTGCAATGCTCTGCAACCACTGTACAATGCTCTGCAACCACTGTGCAATACTCTGCAACCACGGTGCAATGCTCTGCAACCACGGTGCAATGCTCTGCAACCACTGTGCAATACTCTGCAACCACTGTGCAATGCTCTGCAACCACTGTGCAATGCTCTGCAACCACTGTGCAATTCTCTGCCACCACTGTGCAATACTCTGCCACCACTGTGCAATACTCTGCCACCACTGTGCAATACTCTGCAACCACTGTGCAATGCTCTGCCACCACTGTGCAATACTCTACCAATACTGTGCAACACTGCAACACTGCAATACTCTGCCAATACTTGCCAATACTCTGCCAATACTCTGCCAATACTTGCCAATACTCTGCCAATACTCTGCCAATACTCTGCCAATACTCGCCAATACTCGCCAATACTCTGCAATAATTTTTAATAGAAACAAAGAATTTATTTATTTTATTTTTTTTACCGAATTTTCAGTATTTTTTGATTTTTAGCGCAAAAAATAAAAAATCCAGCGGTGATTAAATACCACCAAAAGAAAGCTCTATTTGTGTGAAAAAAGGACACAAAATTCATTTGGGTTCAGTGTTGCATGACTGAGTAATTGTCATTCAAAGTGTGAGAGCACCGTAAGCTGAAAATTGGTCTGGTTAGGAAGGGGGTTTAAGTGCACAGTGGTTAAAGAGGGTAGGAATCTTCAGCCCTGATTACTGTCAGCTGAGCTGAAGATGTCAGAGGATTTGTGTGTTTGGAGAGAGAGAGACACACAGCAGTCAGGATTAATTTGCTGGGGTAAGTAAAACCATATAAAAAAAAAAAAAACTATCTCAGACTAGAGCCATGTACTTTGTCTATATATCAGCCTGTTTGGTTAAAGAGACTGAATCTTTCCTATCTCTGCACCTGTGTGACAAGACAAGCCTGTCTTTTTCTTCTGTTTGTTTTGCTGAATAAAGCCACTTTTATTTTTACTGAACCGGCCTTTCACCCCTCTGATCCCCTACAATGCATACATGTATTTACATACACCCCCACACATATGCATACCCACACATCCACATACAATTTATTTTTATTTTTTTAAACGTGTATATACATATACACACACCCATATCACATATACATACATACATACATACATACATACCTATACACACATGCAATACCTGCAGAGGACAGCAGGGAATGGGAAAGGTAATGAAGGACACGAGGGAAACACAAGGGGCTAAGAGAGAGATAAAGCATAGCTGGCCCCCCATATTCCACAAGTTCTGCAGTTATCAATTTTAAAAGCGCATGTTAGCAGCCTGAGCGCTGGGACTTCACACTGGGAGAGGCTTGAACCCAGCCGGATGCTGCACAGAGGCAGAGGGGGGGACACAGTACTGCTTACTCTTCACTGATGCGTTGAGGTATGAGGAAAAAAAGAAGAATGGGGTGGGGCCTAACTAGGCCTTATATTTATGCTATTCACTGGTCCTGAGGGAGTGGTCAAGAGGCGGAGCTCTATCACTAGTATGCTGCCATGTTGGCGTCAGGAAATACCATTTTGAACAGGCTGATCGTTTTTAGGTAGAGAGCAGGCAAATTGCATTTGGAAAATTAACAAAAGATACATTTTTTATTATAAATTGAATTCCAAAAAATGTTAGTGATTTAAGAATACTTTTAAAGTGATTATAAAGATTTACATTTATTTTTTTTTAAATAATAAGCAAGTTGTACTCATCTGCTCTGTGCAATGGTTTTGTTCCTCTTCTCAGCACCCCCGCCAAATGCCCCCATAACAAGCCACTTGCTATGGGGGGACTCGCGCATGCTCACCCCCAGTCCCCCCCCCCCCTCTCTCTTTACTGGCTTTTTTTGATCCAAAGAGGAGGGAGAGATTCAGGAGAGCCTTTGCGCTCCTGCATATTGATGATTTTATTACCTGGAATGCATTAAGGTGAAACATTTTTTTTTTTTGCGTTTAGATCCACTTTAAATTTTAGATCCACTTTAACTTTATTGTTTTGCGATTAGATCCACTTTTTTGCGTTTAGATTCCACTTTACGTTTAGATCCACTTTTTTTGCGTTTAGATCCACTTCCACATAATTTTTTTATGAAACCTTGGAAAGTACACAATCTAAGGCAGATTACATCTGGAGATAAAAAAAAAAAAATTCTTATTAAAAATTTTAGGCAAAAAAATTATTTTGGAGAATGGCACTCTCTGCTTTTAAACCTATTTGGATAGGCCACTATTTCAGAGGTAGGGAGCAGGCAGATTTTATCAATTTATGTGAAATTAGACTATTTTTGCAGAGACAGAAAATAGCAATTATACTGTATTGTCTCAGAGAATTTCATCCTTATTAATACAAGGAAAATTGGTAGACAGAGAGTAGACCTATTTCAGCTAGACATTTTACTTGAAACTGAACTTTCTTCCCTTTTAGCCTAGAAAATGGGCATTACTGATTCCTACATTTAGGCACCCCTTGACTTTAATGGGGTTTAGATTTGGCATCTAAACTTTGGTTCCCCAAATCTGCCCTAATTCGCACCTTAGTATGATCAGACTTTTACTACCAGTGAGCATAGCAGGAGGATGTCACTCCCAGAAGTGTCACTTTCAGAGGAGACTTCAGCTGAGGATTTTTCATCAACAGGGTGATGTTCCATGGTGCAGGCAGCAGGACAGGCATTTACTATCCTTTTTTACAGGGTTGTCTTTTTGTCAACGTAATCCTTCTGACATGGTCACTTTAATACCTTTGAGTTACTATTAAAGGATATGTAGGAAAAGTGCATATATTCCTCAAAGTGACCAGTCTGATTCTTGCTATTACTTTTTAATGCAGATTCATTGAGCAATCAATGAATATCAGAGTTTGGGGAAGTGTGGACAGATGCTCACACCCTTACAACATCTAGCTACACTCAGCACATTCTGAGTGAAAGCTAGAGCAGACCATCTGTAATAGAGGGAGTTGGGTGGGTGCCCTGGTCCACCATAGGTCTTCTAAATGAATGTCAGAACTTGGTGAGTCAAAAATGAGGGAAAAATAAAGTACCAGTTACATCTAACACCACAATCCATGTGCTGTTGCACTTGATACTATTTAGAGTTGTGTTTTTTTTATTCTACAAGGATTTTATTTTGTTGTTTTGAAGACTCTGCTAGACTATAACAGTGCAGTAGAACCTGACCAATAGATTATGGAAACATAAAGGGTAAATCCATTGTTGCCTTGTTATTTCTTGATGGTATCCCATAATAAAGTTAAGAAAGTAGGTTTATGTATCAATATATAATTATTTTCACAATTTGTATTTTTTTCTTAGAATATGGTCAAAGAAGCCACAAGTTATTTGTTTCAAGCTACTCAAAAGAGGCTCTACATAAAAAGTGTTAACATTTTAACCCCATCTACCTGGACACCAGGAAGTAAATATATAGAGCCAACAAAAGAAACATATAATGAGGTAAGTCTTCCAATACATCTTGAATGTTCTCTGTAGATGGTAAGAGGAGTAAAATATGTATGCAATAACTTCCACACAATGCTGGGCATACCCTAAGTTGCACTTCATAAGTTGCACAAAATTTTAGTGATTGCACTTTTTTTTTATACACAATTTCCTGCCCTCTACAAGAAAACCCTATTCCAGAGTTACAGCCTGTGGTGTCCTGAAATATTAATCTGTGTATATGTGTTGAAAAAGACATTTCAGAATATTTCATATATTTAGAGGATATTTTTTTAAATTAGAAAAAAAAAAAACTCATTCTGCAACGTACCATAACTCTTTATACAGTACTTATAGCAGCATGTTTACCTTTTTTTTTTTTTTAAATCCTTCACAAAGGCATATATAGAACTATTATGTATGTTTTTGATTTTGCCAGGCAGATATTATTATCGCCTCTCCCTATCTGAAATATGGAGATGACCCTTATACTTTACAGTATGGACTCTGCGGAGAACCTGGAAAATATATTCACCTTACACCCAACTTCTTACTCAATAACAGTCTACTCTCTGGTTACGGACCAAGAGGTAAATCCCTTTGTTTTTATATACAGTTTTGATTATCTGAAACAATTATTATGTGCATTGAAACTGAACTCCAGACAGGTATAAAATACACAAATGAATGCTGTATGTATTAATATATCAATAAGGCCCACTTGAACCATCAGTTTAAATCAGCTAAATACATTCCTGATGCAAGAAACAAAAGGTGTTACATTTTTTATAGTTCATGTTCTTTCTAAAGCAGGACAAACTGAGTATAACGTTTGTGGTGCCCTACTAGCAGCTGCAGAGTGAGCCACTTGAAAAGAAAAGAAAAGAAAAGAAAAGGCGCCTCTAAGTGCAGAAGTAAAACTTTATATTTCCCAAAAGGGTTAAAAACACTTACAAAAGGGTGGATGGGTAGGAGCACATAATATTGGTAATATGGCAGGTGGTCCAGCATACTGGTAGTCCCAAAGAGTTTCAGGGATATCCAGAGATGTAATTCTATGGCAGCATATTCTGAAGTGGCTGGCAGATGGAAGCCACAACTCTCCTGGATACTGCGAAGACAGCTAGGCTGTCTGAGACAGCATGGAAGCCAAATCCAGGAAGTGACATCAGCGGGAAGGGACCAGCAACAAGCGTGGACAGCTTCACTCTGGAGCGGTGCGCTAGCAGGACGGTCAAAAAAGTCCTGCTAACAGCATCTTTGGAGTGGTATAGGAGCGGTGTATTCACCGCTCCTATACCACTCCTACCTATTGATTTCAATGGGACACCGCGGTAATACCGCTGCAATACGACGCTACGGCGGCACTTTGCGGGGGATTTTAACCCTTTTTCGGCCGCTAGCGGGGGGTAAAACCGCACCGCTAGCGGCGGAATCCCGCAGCTAAAACGACGCTAAAGTAATATAGCGCTGCTTTACCGTCGCCGCGGCTCCCGCCCCAGTGTGAAAGGGGCCTTACAGAGGTCTGACATATCCCCAATGTGCAATCAGCAAAGTTTATGTTCCCGGCTGATAGGGGAGCTCTGGCTTTGACTCAGCAGGTGGTCCGCAAAAAAGCAAATAAGGGAACTTTCTGTGCAATATCATTGCAGCAGGAAAGTATAAGGTAACTATAACCTCTATCTACCTTTATTTTAAGCACTTGACGACCAGCTCACACACATTTACGCAAAGTGTACGGAGGTATTTATTAAAGCAAAAAGTAAAATATATTGTTTTTTTTTTCTAAATTGACGCTCAATTGCGTAATTCTCAGTTAAAGCGGCACAGTGCTGTATCGCAAAAAATGAACTTGTCATTAAGGGGGAAAATCTTCTGGGGCTGAATTGGTTAATTAAAAAAAAAATGCTTTTAATATCACTTTAAGCATAGGGCTGGGTTTCCAGTTAGTTATGCCCATAAGTGAAATTACCTGTGTGGTGTCTGTTCTAGGGACCCTTAAACCAATGCAATGCTTTTTTACATGTTTTTTTATTTTTGTGTGGGTTCATCCAGCATGGATTCCTATTTAAAATTCATGCTAGACCTGAGGGGCCAGGTGTGGATTTTAAGAAGACCCCCATGTAATTTTCTTTTTCTGTTTTTTTGTTTTTAAATGTGCTCTCTCTGTTTAGAAAACAGTGTGGGATTCCTTTAAAGTTCATACCAGGCCCTTATCCAGACATACAGCCTTGGTGGCCAAGATTGGGAGTGAAGTAAATGTGGGACACACCCATTCATGAACCATGCCTTTTAACATTGGAAGGGAACCTTGTAAGGCTCCCTCCCCTTGTAAGGCATGTTGAGGGACAAGGGCCTCTTCCCTACACGCATCCTTCAAAAGAGACTTATTGAAGTATAGATGCACCATTCCAAAAATATGTCAAAAATAACTAGAGACTCAAACCTTACAAAAGTAAACCATGTCCCATGGTGGAGGGGGCCTTTGGAGAGATTCTTTTACTTCCTGTCTGGTAGAAAGGATGTGCCCAGAACAGGAAGAGGGGGGAATGTTTATTATTTTTATTATTTTTCTTTTTTCCCTGGTGCAGATTTTTACTCACTCCCTATCAGTGTTGGTCATCTTACTTTAAAAAAGTAATTAGTTAAGTTACAAATTACTTCTCCCAAAAAGTAATTGCGTTAGTAACTCAGTTACTACATTGGAAAAGTAATTAGTTACACAGCAAAATATTCTATACGTGTAACTAAGGGGAGCATTTATTATTATTGTTATATATTGTGTAACCAAGGGGCTGCTCTATTATTACTCTAACCAAGGGGCAGATCTGTTATAGCGTGTAAGCAAGTGGCGGGTCTATTATTATTATATCGTGTAAGGGGCGGATGGCTACAGAAGAGGGTGAATGTTAAATTAATGGGCAGAGCTCGATATATAACAATAATAATAAATGCGCCCCTTGGTTAAAGTAATACTAGACCCGCCCCTTACTTACACGATAGACGCCCCTTGCAGAGTAGCACGAGCATCAGGAGCGTGCGGCATCGCCTCGTACAATTACATGTTAACTGCACCTGCGCGGTGTAGAGTTCACTCAGAGCTGTTTAGGTTCGGCAATTTTCGGAAGCTCCGTAGTCCTTATCCGGCAGGGGAACTTTTTCAGCAGGACACTGGAATTACACTACTGCCATCTAGTGGCAGTAGATGTAATTGGGGTAACTAAGCCAAAGTAATGGGAACTGAGTTACCATGAGGGGAAAAGTAATCAGTTAGATTACTAGTTACCCTCTAAAGTAACTGAGTTAGGTAACTCAGTTTATTTTAACTCAGTTACTTACATCACTGCTCCCTATCTGGTAAAGAATTATTTCCAGAGCAGAAAGTGAGGGGAAATTTTTCTGACCACACAAACTCTGTACAATCAACATTAGACCTACCTACACTACGCAATATGAGGACCTACCCAATCAATTTATATCCAATCAGGCAAGCCTTTGCACTACACACTTGTTGGTACATCTAAATCGTATTATGTGTGGTGAATTTATCAAAGCCCTGCATAGCAGTGAAACCTGACAGGAATTCTAGCCTTGCCCTGTTCTGTCCAAAACTATAAAAAAAAAAAAAAAAACGTTTTGGGTATAGATACACTTAAAATATATACAACAATCAGTCACTATATAGGTATCGGACGTAGAGTTGCCATCTCATCCCTTTAAACCCAAACACATATGAATTACACAGGTTCTGAGGCTAATTTAATACAGATAAGGCACCGAGTGAGTTCAATTACCACCTTAATCAGCCTGAGAACCTGTGTAAGGCCCCTTTCACGCGAGGCGGACTCCGCTTGCACTCCGCTGAGCCGGCGGATGACAGGTCCCTCTCTGCCCACTGAGCGGGGAGGGGCTTGTTCAGCGCCGCTGGTCTCTATGGAGAGATCGGATGTAAACGGACAGCGTGTCCGTTTTCATCAGATCTCACCCGATCCAATAGCGACAGATCTGAACGTAGAGACATACATCTGCTTTTGCCGGATCTGACAGGGTCAGATGTCAGCGAATATGTCTCCGCTGACATCCAACGCTCCATAGACTAGCATGGAGCGCCCGTTCAGGTCCGCCGTCAAAACTGACAGGCGGATCTGAACGGTCCGATCGTGTGAAAGGGGCCTAATTCATATGTGTTCGAGTTTAAAGGGATAAGGTGGCAACTCTAATCAGAGGGAATGTTAAGAACCACACCCAATACATATAAAAACAAAATGCTATTTATACCTCAGTGGGCCTTTAAAGACCGCCAGACTCAAATATCTAAAATACAATTTATTATGTAATAATAATGTCAATAGAAGGAAGTTCTTGACTACAGCTGACTACAGCTGCGGCACATTTCCACCATGTAGTTAATGCCCAGGCACCACTGGGTATTAATGGATATCCATAAAAGACTACTGCTTAGGTTGTAGCACTATGCACTCTGGTGCTGGAAAGCTTCTGCAGTCTCTACAAACTTGGGAAGGAAACACATTTTCCATCAGATCTAAAGGGGTCAGTCTTCCTCCTATATATCCCTCACTGCATATGGTGCAAGTGGTGCCTGTGCATTAAGTACCCATGCTGGAAATTTAGCACATTTGTACTCACGAGCACTGCTTTTTTACTGACAAATAATATTTATTGAAATAATAATATATCAATGGAGCGGGGCTAAATCTAAACAGTGATTCCTAAATAAAGCAACAAAACTGCTATAAAAACTAGATCGTATAAAATTATAAACAAATTAACATGTAGTAAAGTGCAAAAAAAAAATGTGAGTATCATACAGAATATCCACAATGAATGGTGATGCCAAAGTCTAGTGCAAAACGTAAATAAACACAGTAATAGAAATTCTGGTTGAGGTGCTTAAATAATGCTTCAAAAATCCAGGTGAAATGTAAGCAATCAAATAGTCTAGTGCTCAATCCAAGGAAGAAAACAAACTCCACCACTGTGTGCAATGGCAGCTCACCTTAAATCAAAAGTTAACACACATCAACAGCAACACTGATCTCCATAGGGTGTATGTCACTCATTAGTTGGTGGTACTCAGTCGGCTCACACATGTAATAAGAATAATAATCCTTATGGTGTAGTATTAACATTGAATTTATTAAAAACAATGTAGAGACCTATAGTTAAAATTGCTGTGCATACAGCAGCTGGGGTCACACTCAGACAGAACGCTATGGAATCCAAACTTTCAGTTTCGACTGTGACCGGAAGTGACGTCACCTCAGTGACCTCAGTGAATTTTTTTAGAGGTTAATATTAAATAAATTTAATATTTATTGAAGGGACCACAAATTGACAAAATGAAAGGACCATAACAATAATATTTGCACACTGACTTCAACTTTACACAGGTTATTCCCCAGAGGGCCCCCGGAAGGATAATGGGACATGCCCCAGTCCAATTATATTGGCAGTAGACTAAAAGCATACAATTCCTCTCCCTGTTTTGCCCCCGGGGAATACTAGGTGTGAAACATGTTGAGAATAGAGAGCTCTCTGATGTCATGGAAGACAAACCTCTGGACTGCTTGATACACAAATTTGTAGAGGTGGGACAACTAGGCTGGGTCCCTTAAAGGAAGGAATATCAATTTTTATAAACCGTATGCATTATGTCCCTGATTTAGGAATAAAAAGTATGTATTTTGATACAGTTTTCAACAAGTGTTGTTAATAATAAATTGTATTTACCGTAGCTGTTCGAGGCTGGTAGCATTTATGAAGTCCCTTAAAAGTCCCATTAAACTTTTTATAGCATTTTGCACTGTAAATATACAGTATACTATTCCTTTAACTCTAGTGCACAAAAGAGTTCTTTGAAGTTCCAGTAGATGGCAGAGTTGGATTTTTAATTCCTACTGTCTGAAATGTTATTTGTCTAAAGCAAAGAATAAAGCAATAAAAACGCTAGATGTACAAATATTTGCAAATTTGCCAAGACTATTCTGGGTTTACTTAACAGAAATCCGCCTTCATAATTCTTTTTTAAGAGATACTGGCAGGTATGTAAAAATGTACATAGAAAGTAAAACTGATGACCTGAAACTACTTTACACAGCTCAATGGCCTCTGAGGCGCATAGCTTAATCATTTCTACCCATACCTAGGGTCAGATTTAAACCTTATGGGTCCAGGACACTTCAGGTTTGGGGGGCCCTCATACACTGAGTTTGTTTACATTCTCAATGACAGTCACACATTTTTAAAACGCATGAGAAAACATCATTCTGTGGTCATGTGTGCACACACACACACACACAGTCATAGCGCTCTATGTGTGCTTTGCTTGACCTGAAAAAATTTGTTTAGATATAATACAATATTCCAGTCCAGAGTAGAAACTTTTACAGATAATGACTGGCAAAATATTACTTTCCAAGATACATTTAACCACTTAACCGCGTCCCGACCGCCTCCTGCACATATACGTCGGCAGAATGGCACGGCTAGGCAAAAGCACGTACAGGTACGTCGCCTTTAATTGCCTAGCCGTGGGGTCACGGGCGCGCCGCCGGCTCCCCGCGCTCCCCGCGCTCCCCGCGCTTCCTACACTGCCTGTCATTGATCGGCTGTTCCCTGTCATCTGGAAAGCCGATCAATGACGTCAGACGTCAGCCACGCCCCTAATGTAAAAAAAAAAAGCACACACGTCACAGACCATAACCCCTCCCCGCCCCCTAGTGGTTACCTCTTTCACTGCCAGTGCCATTTATACAGGAATCAATGCATTTAAATAGCATTGATTGCTGTATAAATTACAATGGTCCCAAAAATGTGTCAAAAATGTCTGATGTGTCCACCATAATGTTGCAGTCACAATAAAAATCGCTGATCGCCGCCATTACTAGTAAAAAAAAAAAAATTTATAAAAATGCTATAAAACTATCCCCTATTTTGTAAACGCTATAACTTTTGCACAAACCAATCAATAATCGCTAATTGCGATTTTTTTTACCAAAAATATGTAGAAGAATACGTATCGGTCTAAACTGAGGAAAAAAAATGTTTTTTTATATATTTTTTTGGGATATTTATTATAGCAAAAAGTAAAAAATATTGCATTTTTTTCAAAATTGTCGCTCTATTTTTGCTTATAGCGCAAAAAATATAAACCGCAGGGGCGATCAGATACTACCAAATGAAAGCTCTATTTGTGGGAAAAAAAGGACACCAATTTTGTTTGTGAGCCACGTCGCACGACCGCGCAATTGTCATTTAAAGCGACGCAGTGCCGAATCGCAAAAAGGGGCCTGGTCCTTTGGCTGCAAATTGGTTCGGGGCTGAAGTGGTTAAGGACCGAGCCTCTTTCTGAGATTTGGTGTTTACAAGTTAAAATCAGTTTTTTTTGCTAGAAAATTACTTAGAACCCCCAAACATTATATATATATTTTTCTAACACCCTAGAGCAGTGATGGCGAACCTTGGCACCCCAGATGTTTTGGAACTACATTTCCCATGATGCTCGTGCACTCATCTGGGGTGCCAAGGTTCACCATCACTGCCCTAGAGAATAAAATGGTGGTCGTTGCAATACTTTCTGTCACACCGTATTTGCGCAGCGGTCTTACAGGCGCATTTTTAGGAAAAAATACACATTTTTGCATAAAAAAAAATAAGACAACAATAAGGTTAGCCCATTTTTTCTTTATATTGTAAAAGATAATGTTACGCCGAGTAAATTGATACCCAACATGTCACGCTTCAAAATTGCGCCTGCTAGTGGAATGGCGACAAACTTTTACTGTTAAAAATCTCCATAGGCGACATTTAAAAAATTATACAGGTTGCATGTTTTGAGATACAGAGGAGCCATAGTGCTAGAATTATTGCCCCTCGCTCTAATGACCTGGGTGATACCAAACATGTGTGGTTTGAACACTGTTTTGATATGCGGGCGGTACTTACGTATGTGTTCGCTTCTGCACACGAGCTTGGTGAGACGGGGAGCGTTTAAAAAAAATGTTATTTTTAATTTTTACACTGTTCTTTTAAAAAAATGAATTGTGTCACTTTTATTCCTTTTACAAGGAATGTAAACATCCCTTGTAATAGAAAAAAAACATGACAGGACCTCTTAAATATGAGATCTGGTGTCAAAAAGACCTCAGGTATCATATTTACACTAAAATGCAATAAAACAGTTTTTGTCGTTTAAAAAAATAAACGGAAAATGTCCTATCGGACAATGTTGTCGGAAATTCTGACCGTGTGTAGGCTCCATTGGACTTTTTCCGTCTGATTTTCCGACAGACAAAGTTTTATCTCCTGCTCTCAAATTTTCCGACAACAAAGTCCTATCGGACTTTTTCCGATCGTGTGTAGCGAATTCCGACGGACAAAGTGCCACGCATGCTCAGATCACATTACAAGACCAAAGCTATTGGCTACTAGCCTCTACGTAGTCCCGTCGTACGCAACGAACGTCACCACGTTCAGGATGATCGGATTTTCCGACAACTTTGTCCGACCGTGTGTATGCAACACCAGTGTCGGACAAAATCCGTCTGAAAAAATCCGACGGATTTTGTGGTCGGAATTTCCGACTGTGTGTACGGGGCATTAGAGCTATGGGCAGAAGTGACGTTTTGATGTTGCTTCCACCCTGCAATGGTATGGAGACGTGTGGGGGGCCATCTTCCCCTCACTCGTCTCCATATTTGGCTTCTTGTTCCATGAGGAATTCACACAGTTATCTTTTTAGTAATGATATTGTGTACCAGAAATTCCCTGCTCGACCTCCAGTATAACACAATGCCTAACATTTTCTTCCATGAAAATAAAGTGGAGGGAGTTCAGTTTATGTCTCTAGCTAGCCTAGAATTATTCCACCTAGCTTTTTGGATATTTTACCTCCTTATAAAGTCTAGATCCTTTTGGTTGTAGAGATTATTGTTTTATATGATGTGACAGCAGCAACTTGTATGAGTTGTATCCTATTAAACATGACCATTAGCTCATGCACATTAGTATTTTACCTGAGGTGATTTGCTCATAAACTTACTTCCCTTAATGCAGTTAAATTAATTATTTAAAAAATAAATAAATAAAAAATGTTTTTTAGGTAGAGTAATGGTCCATGAATGGGCTCATCTCCGATGGGGGGTGTATGATGAGTACAATGATGAAAAACCTTACTATGTTTCAGAATACGGGAAAGTAGAAGCCACAAGGTATGCAATTTATTATGTATTATAATATGTAAGCCTCGTAGTCAAAGTTTACCAATAAAAAATGTAGAATATGTCTGACCTGTTGCTAGTACTGGCCACTTCTTGGGTAAAGTGCCGCCGTGGCGTTAAGTGCCTGGCACTTTCAACGCGGGAATGTCCGGTCAGCCCCTACCCTGTCTGCCTTTAGATGATCCCTGAAAACTCACTTATTCAGGGAAGCCTACCCCACCTTCACTTAAGAACTGTACTCGAGTCACCTCCATCAGATCATCCCCTGCAGCTATTACCTTATGTACCACCCCCCCTCCCTTTAGTTTGTAAGCTCCAAGAGCAGTTCCTTCCTCTTTCTTCTGTATTGAACTGTATTGTTATTGTACTGTCCCCCTCTACACTGCGTAAACTGTTGGTGCTTTATAAATCATGTATAATAAGAATAATACAACTGATTTCCATTTTGGCATAGCATTTTGGTTTTCACTGAGAAATTCAGCCTAAAATAGGTAAAACAAGTACTATCGGCAAATGCGACTACTATTTTATGCTTCTCAGCCTAGGATGCTGTATTTGAAGTCTTCAGGAACACAAGAAAATGTGCAGATGTATCAACCACATAGGAAATCAAATTCTTTGTAGATGTAGTGAGACCCAGTTTGCCAATTATAGCACTTGCCCAAGTTACTTTATGTCTGAGGGTTCTTATAGTTTTAGAGAAAGCCCCTGGAGGCTGCACAGAACTCGAGTTGGCAAAATAGCTCAATTACTGTACAGAAATAACAGTGGTGGCCATACTTAGTTCTGTTAAATTTAATTATCTGCATACGTGAACTACTTTTGTCCAATCCAGCACTAGATACAATTGTCCATACTCACTAGCACTTTGCTTCTTATCACTATTTAATCATTGGACTATACATACAGACATAGGTGACTTCTGAAGGCAATTGGTTCCACTAGACTTTAGTTAGGGGTATCAGGGTAAAGGAGGCTGAATACAATTGCACACTACACTTTTCAGGTACCGTATTTTCCGGGGTATAAGACGACCTTTTACACTTAAAAAAACTGGCCAAAAAGCAGGGGTCGTCTTATACGCCGGGTCAGCTGCTGGGATGCCTGCTGGATGTGCGGTAATACTGTATGTAGCTTCGGCTACATATTGGGAAGCGCGGCTCCTGACGTCACTTCCCTCTGCGCCTCTGCTCGCTACTGCTCCTGTAAGATGTGTGTCATAATTTCCCAGGATTCAGTGGGCATCGACGAGGGCTAGAATCACGTTATTTCTAAACTGGAAGTGACACGGGAATGGCGGAATTATCTGTTGCTATCACAATGGGGTGGGCACTTCTGACGACGACACCCGTTGTGATGGCAACATGAGAACTTTATTGCGTTTGCGAGCCTGTCATACTGCGCATGTGCGAGAACGGTCGATGCATGCTGGTCACTCAGCTGCACCGTATCCTGGAACTGTATGCTTGTGGGCTTCACATGCTCACAAGCAAGATGGGAACGGCCAGGACAACAGAACATTACTTTATTTTTTATAGTAAAGCAGACATCGGGGGATGAAATTTATAAAACAAGTGAGCGTTAGAAGTGAATGTTCTGAGCTTTTTTTAAAAAAAATAAAAATTAATACATGTTGGTGGAACTCCGCTTTAAGTTGTGTGAAGCTGTCCACAGAAACACTTTCCTTTAGTTTTTATAAATCATAAATAATGAAATTATAAAGTAATGGGCTTTGATGATCACTTCCCAGTAACTTTACATGATGTGTACTTTTTGTTATTTGCTTTCTAGATGTCCTGCAGATATTTTTGGATATAACATTATCCAAACTGGCCAATGCCAAGAAGAATCATGTCCAACGCAGCATTGCCACTTCGATCCTGATACTGGCCTCTACGAGCAGGGATGTATATTTCTGCCTGATACATCCCAGTTTATGCAGGAATCTATCATGTATTCACAGGCTTTGACTGATGTGAGTATTCAGCCTCTCGGTTTATTAAAAGGGAGTCAAAACAGTTAAGTACTGAAAATAATGCATTGTTAAATTTAATAAAAGCTTTCTTTCAATATTGTTACAAGCAATCAATGAAAAGGTATTTTTCATTTAGTAAATGATCTACACTAAGCTAGTAATTCTTTATTTAATATGTGCAAACATTCTTTGTAGGTTAACATGGGATTGTACATGCCCACCCTAAAATGCACAATATAACAACCGTTAATAATATTAAAGAACCAGACATAATAATAAATTGTTTTTTATTGTGCTTTTAAAAGGTACCTTCTCCAAACGCTTTACAAAAGAAACAAAAACAAATTGAAAAAAGAAAATGAA
This sequence comes from Lithobates sylvaticus, assembly GCA_028564925.1. Classification (NCBI taxonomy): domain Eukaryota; kingdom Metazoa; phylum Chordata; class Amphibia; order Anura; family Ranidae; genus Lithobates; species Lithobates sylvaticus. Next base: position 195,748,538 of record CM053032.1, read on the forward strand.
CAGTTAGGCGAAGGCATGTCTAAAGAAGAAAGTTGTCAGTTTTGAGCTGAAAGAGTTTAAAGAAGGTGACCTTTTGATGTACTTGGGAAGAAAATTCCATATTTTTTGGGCATAAAAAGGAGAAGACCCTGTCCCCTATATAATGTAGATGGCTTTGAGGGGCGCACAGTGTAGGTTATGAGGGGGGAGTAGGGTGATAAAAGGTCAGACAGGTAAAAGAGTGCAGAGCCTTATAGGGCGGATTTTGAAGTCATTGCAAAAACTTAAAACACTAAGGGCTCATGTACACAGTGCAGTTGAAAACCTCTTATGAACGTTGGAAAACAACAGTAAAAAACGTTCATTTTTCAAGTTTTACATACTGAGTTAATGCAAGTTTAGCAGCAGTTATGAGCATTTGAGGTTAGAAGTGTTTTTTAAAGATAACCTCAGGAGACCCTCCCAAATGCATGAATGCATGAAAAACTATTTCAGCGATTCTGTGAGAAAACACAGAGCAGCAGCAAAGAGCAGTGTGCTTGTAGATAGCTGTCTTATTTTTTGTGTTTTTACTATGGATTCATCATGAACATGTGAGGCTCCAAAGACGTAGAAAATTGCATGAAAGGACCAGAGTTCATCACTACTGGGCTCATCAATTGATGCATGCCACAGCATGCGCTGAAATTAGTGTTTTTTCTAAATTTTTATGTTCAAAAACTATCTGAAATTTTTTTTTATAAGTGTTTTCCCCTTTTAAAAAATGTTTATAAACACAAACGCGCATAAACACGGTTTACCACGGTTACAAGCAGTTACAAGCATTTGGTGTTAGAAATGCCAATTAACTACAGTCCTGAAAGTTTTTTATTCTGCTTTCAAAAAACTCCTGTAACCACAACTGCCTCTAAACTACTATAAATGACCCTGTGTACACATAAGATAACATGGAGGAGTTCAGGGGCTGCTGAAAAAAAAGCCCAACTGCTCCTTAAAGTGGAAGTAAACCCCCCTATCGTTTTCAGCCAAGGAAGCTGCCATCTTTGCCTCTGTTTAATCTTCAACTGCCATGGTGCTGCACATGTGATCCGTTATGACACCAGCCATTGGATGGTTTGACTGTTTGGTTGAGAGCACAGCCAATGTGCAGTTAGCATTCCCGGCATGCCTTTTTTTTTTAAACTGTTAAATCGATGGGTTTACTTCCGCTTTAACTTCAGTTTAGCAGCTGTAGTGTACATGAGGCCTAATAATACTTACAATAGACCTTGTCAGGATTCTGCTTGCCGAATTTAAAGCGGTGTGACATCTTAAAAATTTTTTTTTAAAAGTCAGCAGCTAAAAAAAAAGTCGCTGCTGACTTTTAATAAGTACACTTACCTTCCCAGGGCGCCCGCGATGCTGTTCGTGGAGGCCGAGATGTCCCTCGGCGTTCCGGATCCAGCGCCGCCATCCTCAGTGAGGGAAATGGCTTCGCGCGGCCTACTGCGCATGCGCGAGTCGGCGCGCGGCCTACTGCGCATGCGCGAGTCGGCGTGCGGCCTACTGCGCATGCGCGAGTGGGATTTGTGAATGGGGAACGCAATGTGATGTGGGACACAGTTCCCACAACACACTGCGCCCCATTCCATAGAAGACGGAAGGAGAGAAGATCACCGCGGCGCTGGAGGAGGCAGATTAGGACAATCTGCCTAGAAACAGCCATTTCTGGTAAGTAAAAAAAAAAAATTTTTTTTTTTTTTCATTTGAAATTGTTATTAACATTTTGAAAAGTTTTTGTTTTCAGGGTGTTCCTCCACTTTAAGACATACTGTAGTTTGCTTAGTGTGGGTTTAGATACCCCAAAAAATAGATCATTACAGTAGTCAAGTTAGGAAACACAAATATACTGATCAAGCTTTTTAGCCACAGTTTATGATAACATAGAGCAGGAGTCTCTAAACTTTAGACAAAAGGTCCGGTTTATTGTTCTTCAGACTTTAGGAGGGGCGGACTGTGGACAGTGGGAGTAGAAAAGTACCCAACATCAGCTGGAAAAAATAATTCCCGATTGTTTCAGTGAGAGTAATTACGCCCCATTATTGGTGTAAGTAGGAGGAATTGTGCCCCATCCTTGATATCATTGGGCCCCATCGTTGATGTCATTGGGCCCCATTGTTGGTGTCATTGGGCCCCATTGTTGGTGTCATTGGGAGGAATTGTGCCCCTTTTATTGGTGTCAGTGGGGGGGGGGGATTATGCCCCATTGTTGGCATCAGTGGATGAAAAAGTGCTCCAAGTGCCGGATAAAAGCAAGCAAGGGGCAGCATCTGTCCCCCGAGCCACAGATTGGGGAACACTGACATAGAGCATAGCAGTGTTCATTTTGACGTAAAATTTCTATTTAGTTTTAGTCATACTCTTTTGACTAAAATGCCATTTTAATCTTAGTCGTATTTTAGTCATCTGAATTGTTTTAGTATTTTAGTCAACTAAGTACATTAGAGTGTTCAAAAAAGTATATCGGGGAACTGGAGAAAGTGCAGAGAAGAGCAACCAAACTGATAAGAGGCATGGAGGAGCTCAGCTATGAGGAAAGATTAGAGGAACTGAGTTTATTCTTTCTTGAGAAGAGGAGATCAAGGGGGATACGATCAACATGTCTAAATATATAAGTGGCCCATATAGTGAACTTGGTGATGAGTTATTCACTTTAAAGTCATCACAGAGGACAAGGGGGCACTCTTTACATCTGGAGGAAAAGAGATTTCATCTCCAAATATGGAAAGGTTTCTTCACAGTAAGAGCTGTGAAAATGTGAAATAGACTCCCTCCAGAGGTGGTTCTGGCCAGCTCAATAGATTGTTTTAAGAAAGGCCTAGATTCTTTCCTAGATACACATAATATAACTGGATATTATTATTTATATTTATATCTGGAGGGATTTTTTTCTTGCTTTATTGTTTTTTTTTTGCCTTCCTCTGGATAAACTGTGGGTATAGGATTTTTTTTTCTGCTATTGGTTGAACTATTGAACTAGATGGACTTGTGTCTTTTTTCAGCCAGACTAACTATGTAGCTATGTAATCTCCAGTACATTGTAGACCACTAAAATCTCCACTACATATTAGTCAACCAAGATTTTATGGGTTTAGTTAAATTGTAATGCATTATTTAAGCATTTCTCTGGAATTGCCAAACTCAATATATACTCCTGGAGTAAAAATTTGAATAACATGTTGTTATCTATGGTAGTAAGGTTTTAAAATGCACTACAGACACAAATTTAGCCATTGTGATGTACTTCATATATATATCATAGTTTGTAGATGGATAGAACTTTCACACAAACCAATTAATATACACCTATTGGGATTTTTGTTTAACAAAGACATGTAGCAGAATACATTTTGGCCTAAATTTATGAACAAATTTGATTTTATTGGATATGTTTTATAACAGAAAGTAGAAAATATTTTTTATTTTAAAATTATCAGTTTTTTGTCATTTATATGGCAAAAAATTTAAAACCCAATGGTGATCAAATACTACCAAAAGAAAGCTCTATTTATGTGGAAAAAATTATTATAAAAAAATTATAAAAATGTAATTTGCCTATAGTATTGCATTACGGCGCAATTGCCAGTTTAACCACTTGCCGACCGGCGCACGACGATATACGTCGGCAGAATGGCACGTACAGGCAGGAGGGCGTATATATAAGTCCCTCCTTAATGCCTGTCCGTGCCATCGGGAGCGCGCCGGTTGGGACCCCCGTGAGTTCGGTCGCGGTTCCCGCGGACTCGATTGCCGCGGGGACCCCCGCGATCGTCTCACGGGAAGGCTGAACGGGGAGATGCCGAGATAAACAGCATCTCCCCGTTCTGCCTAGCAACTAGTGACGCCGATCTCTGCTCCCTGTGATTGGAGCAGAGATCAGCATTCACTAGCTGACAGCCACACCCCCCCCCCCACAGTAAGAAACACACCCCTAGGCATACTTAACCCCTACACTGCCCCCTTGTGGTTAACCCCTTCACTGCCAGTGTCATTTATACAGGAATCAATGCATTTAAATAGCATTGATTGCTGTATAAATGACAATGGTCCCAAAAATGTGTCAAAAATGTCCGATGTGTCCGCCATAATGTCGCAGTCACAAAAAAAATCGCAGATCGCCGCCATTACTAATAAAAAAAAATTATTAATAAAAATGCTATAAAACTATCCCCTATCTTGTAAACGCTATAACTTCTGCGCAAACCGATCAATAATCGTTTTTTTTTTACCAAAAATATGTAGAAGAATACGTATCGGCCTAAACTGAGGAAAAAATACTTTTTTTATATATTTTTGGGGGATATTTATTATAGCAAAAAACGAAAAATAATGCTTTTTTTTTCAAAATTGTCGCCCTCTTTTGTTTATAGCGCAAAAAATAAAAACCGCAGGGGCGATCAAATACCACCAAAAGAAAGCTCTATTTGTGGGAAAAAAAGGACGTCAATTTTGTTTGGAAGCCACGTCGCACGACCGCGCAATTGTCAGTTAAAGCGACGCAGTGCCGAATCGCAAAAAGGGGCCTGGTCCTTTGGCTGCAAATTGGTCCGGTCTGAAAGTGGTTAAGTAGCACAATGCTGAATAGCAAAAAAATGTCCTGGTTATGAAGGGGGTAAAACCTTCCAGAGCTCAAGTGGTTAACTTGAACTATTATTAATTCATAAGCCATAACCATAAACACAAAATTAGCAAAAAATTTGCAGAACTATGTTTTAATTCTAAAGGTCTTGTGCTTTCAGAATAAAATTGGAGGGTACAGTATTCTGCAAATTTTCACAGCTGTAAAAAAATTGTGAAGATTAGCAAACAAGTGAAAAATTGCAAAAAAGGTCCAGCCACCTAAAGCGAAAAATGGGAGGCAAGGCCTGACATCAAAAATGTTAAACATATAAAATAGTATTCATATAGAATTTAAAACCTCTCAGATTTCAACCTTCATAGTTGTTTTAAAGGTTCTTAACACCTCGCCTCGACTCGCGCATGCACAGTAGGGAACCGGGAAGTGAAGCCGCAATGCTTCACTTCCTGATTCCTTCAATGAGAATGGCGGCGACAGCAGCCGAGAACCGAGCGATTGCTCGGCTTCGGCTGCCGACATCGCTGGACCCTGGGACAGGTAAGTGTCCATTTATTAAAAGTCAGCAGCTGCAGTATTTGTAGCTGCTGGCTTTTAATAATTTTTTTTAGGTGGACTCCCTCTTTAATTCCTCAGGTCTAGCAATAATCAGGCCTGGGTGTGGCAAGTAAAATTTAACTCAGTTTTCCAAAAAATGTGGTTAATCACAGTTAATTCATGATTTAGCAAGGGGGAAGGGGCATTTTTTTTTTTCACAGCACTGTATAAATCAGAGCACCGTTTATATGCAGCTGCATAATCACTTTTATGTTCTATCAGCTACTGATTAACTAGGTAATTTACTAATGCCAAATCCAGTGGCACGTAATGCCAAAAACATTACTGAGAATTCACTTACTCACTCTGTTGATGGAGCCAACTCCCTGAGCCTCTGGAAATGCTAGTTAGATGAATCAACTGCAGTTGGGTTCTGCATGTTTTCTAGTAATTAACTTTCAAACAGATGTCAAGCTGTAATGATAAAAGCACTAAGTGTATCAAGAACTTCAAAACAGATTTCGTTTTGGAAGCTAAGCAAATTGCAAGGTTTCATTGTTTTTAGATAGTAAGGTACCGAAAGTTGTTCTTAGACAAAATGACAGTGTGACTACAAATGTCAACCATTTTTTTCCTAAAGTGGAACTAAACTGTATCTGAGCACCACAAACTGTAAATGCAATTTAATAAATTTGTATTATTCAAAGCAATCTCACCCATCCATCCATGTCTCAAAGCATTATTTTGTTGAGAAATCATTTTAAAAAACACCGCCTAGCATTTCATGCTGTTGCCATCTTGAGTAAGGGCAGATAATTCATGTAGACTTCCTGCAATCCATCTGCCCTTAGCTGAGGCATGCAGACAGGTGGGTGTGTTTAGCTGTTAAAGTCCCTCCTACCCCCTCCAGATGAAATAAAAAATATGTTCATAAAGACTCCTTATATGTATTACATCATTTTGGCTGAGGTCAGAAACCAGGAAGCAACTGAGGAAATATAAAAAAAAAAGGGTAAAACAAGTAAATAAAATATACCTTCATATCCATTTACTAATGCTAGCAGAAAAAAGATTAAAAGGTTAATCAACCTGCTTGTGTTGTTAGTGGTGCCTGTCTGCTGGCCATCTTTCCACAACGTTCAGGATTCTCTGCGTGCTTGGCAGCTTAGCCTCTGCTGTTTACGTTCCATTTCTAAGGACTACATATCCCATGGTACCTTGCTCCCTTCAAGCAGTAATCCCTGTAGTTCTGAGAGGCAGGCTCTGTGAATTCTGTCTATACCTACTCGCAGGCATAGCGAATACATCTCATAGACTTCTATGAAGTAAGTGTGTGGGGATCTTCACAAAGTAGGTTTACAAACGTCAAGACCTTTTAGATCATTAGGAGTAGGCTAGATATAATTGAAATACAGTGTAGAAATAAATATATGATTTTACATTTTGACCATGGAGACACTTTAATAGTTTTGAGTCGAAACCCAGGTTTTCCTCAACCTAAAGAGCATTCCTGTTAGTTTCTTTTAGTGACACCATAAGGATAACACACTTTATATTCCATCCCATACAGCACAGATATTTTAACAATATATTACAGATAATTATCAAAAAAAAAATTGTATTTAATTTTTTTTCCAGATAACTCAATTCTGTGATGCCAGCACCCATAACACCATGGCTCCAAATCTACATAACAGAATGTGTAACTCTCGCAGTACATGGGAAGTAATCATGGACTCCAACGATATCCTCTCCACTCCCCCAAAAACTGACTTTAGTATCCCTGAGCCCACCTTCACACTGCTACAGTCCAAAGACAGAGTTGTTACTCTGGTACTTGATACATCTAGAAGTATGAACCAGGTATGTAAAGGTTTTTATCAAATTTATTTTTTATCTTTTATATTAAAAAAACTGAAAAAAAAAACAGCAATTTGCAATGAGATTTTTTTTAGTATACAAGACTATTTCATAGTTAAGTTTGATAGCCAATTCTGGCTGCTTACTGTATATCAGTGTTATTACCGCAGATGCTGTAGCCCTGGGGTAAAGGGAAAAAAAATGTCTCCAATTACATTTTTAACCACTTCGCAACCAGGCCAATTCTGACATTTCTCTCCTACATGTAAAATTCATAATTTTTTTGCTCGAAAATTACATAGAACCCCCAAACATTATATATTTTTTTTAGAAAAGACCCTAGAGAATACAATGACGCTCGTTGCAACTTTCTCGCACGGTATTTGCGCAGCAATTTTTCGAACACGTTTTTTTCAGAAAAAAAACAATTTCATGCTTAAAAAAAAACAAAACAGTAAAGTTAGCCCAATTTTTTTTGCATAATGTGAAAGATGAAGATACGCCGAGTAAATAGATACCCAACATGTCACGCTTCAAAATTGCACGCGCTCGTGGAATGGCGCCAAACTTTGGTATTTAAAAATCCCCATAGGCGACGCTTTAACATTTTTTACTGGTTACATGTTTTGAGTTACAGAGGAGGTCTAGGGCTAGAATTATTGCTCTCGCTCTAACGTTCGCGGCGATACCTCACATGTGTGGTTTGAACACCGTTTTCATATGTGGGCGGGGCTTACGTATGCGTTCACTTCTGCGTACGAGCTCACGGGGACAGGGGCGCTTTAAAAATTTTTTTTTTTTTTATTATTGTTAATTTGACTTTTATTTTTTAAATTTGACAGTTTAAAAAAAAAAAAAATTGATTACTTTTATTCCTATTACAAGGAATGTAAACATTCCTTGTAATAGGAATATTACCTGATCGGACCTATTAACAGTGAGATATGGGGTCAATAAGACCCCACATCTCACCTCTAGGCTGGAAAGCCTAAAATAAAAAAAAAAAATAAAAAAACGATCACCGCTTCCCAGCGGAGGCGGCGCCGTTATTCGAATGCAGAGGCCGGGCGTGACGTCATCACATCGCGCCCGGCCTCCGAACGATCATAGAGACTCCGGCAACCATCTGGTCCGCCGGAAATCTCTATAGTGATCATCCGGTGCCGGCGGTTCCTGTGTCCGACTCACCGATGGAAGCGGTGAGTCGGTAGAAGCACCGGAGGGCGGCGGGAGGGGGGGGCGTCCCCTCCCGCCGCCCATAAGAGCGATCAAGCGGCGGAACAGCCGCTATGATCGTTCTTATGGTGCAGGGAATTGCCGGCTGAAACCGGCAATATCTGAATGATGTCTGTAGCTACAGGCATCATTCAGATATACCCCGCAAACCGGAGGCCGTCATATGACGGCCGACGGTCGGGAAGTGGTTAACTAACCACTTCATGCCAAATCACATACCTGTACGTCACGTGAAGTGGTTACAGGCATCCCCCCGGTACCGGTTTTTAGAGCTAGCGGTCAGCTAGCTCATGATAACCGATGCGGCTAATGAGCCGCTCAACCATTATCATAGGGATCGGGAGGTGCCATCCCCCCGCCACCTTCCGCTGCTCTGCCTAGGTCTCCCGTCCCCCCGGGAGAACGGAGCGACCATCTGTCAAGTCCGCCGGCTATGTGTCCCGAACTAAGCCGGAAATGGCTTTGATCGGGTCCCCGATGTAAAAACACAGAAGCGACATCACAAAGTCACAATGTCACTTCCGGTTTACTCGGCTGCCAATGGTGCCGCTCTTAAAAAATATTCAGTATTCCAAAATGCCAATCTTGGCTTTTTGAATACTTTCATACTTCATACTTTTGGGGTCTTTTATACCCCCTATCCCTCCATAAAGAGTACCTATTACTGCCTATTACTGTCACAAGGGATGTTTACATTGTAAATGGTGTACAATGTGAGGTATCACCACGATCGTTGGAAACTTTAAACAGGTAATTTGAAAACATTTTTCTCCTTCATTGATGTGCACTGATGAGGCTGCACTGATGGGCACTGATGAGGCGGCACTAGTGGGCACTGATAGGTGGCACTGATGCGCACTGGTAGGTGACACCAATAGGCAGCACTGATAGGTGGCACGGATGATGAGGCACTGATGGGTGGCACTAAAGGGCACTGGTAGGTGACACTGATAGGCAGCACTGATAGGTGGCACTAAAGAGGAGGCACTGATGGGCACTGATTTACAGCACTGATGGGCACTGATAGGTGGCATGGGTTGGCATTGATAGGTGACACTGGTAGGTGGCACTGGTGGTCACTGATAGACAGCACTGATATGCACTGGTGGTAGGTGGCACTGGTGGGCACTGCTTAGCAGCAGTGGCTCTCTCTGTTCGTGACCGATGTCCCTCTGACAGAAGTCGGTGATCGGCTTGTTTCTATTCTCCACACGCCATCAACGTGTGGAAAAAGAGAAGCCGATGCAGTAAGGTAAAACATGTTTTTAGCTTTAGTATCACCTAAAGATGAACTTTGGGATTAAAAAAAAAATTTGCACTGAGGCCCTCAGCTCAGTTGGGTTAAATGCTTATGACAATGCTCTAGGGGTAGAGGAATAATCTATAATATTTACGATCTCCTCTTCTGGGCAGGACCTCACTGTCCTTACGTACAGAGAGAGAAAAACTATAGTCGGGCACAGCACTAGATTATTATTATTATTATAATACAGGATTTATATAATGCCAACAGTTTGTGCAGCGCTTTACAATATAAAGTGAGACAATACACCAACAATATAATTCAATACAAGAGGCTTAGAAGGGCCCTGCTCCTAAGAGCTTACAATCTAAGAGGGAGGGGCTGGTGAAACAAAAGGTAATAACTGTGAGGGATGAACTGATGAGGGAAGTAGAAGATTTGGTTGGGCAAAATATGCCTCCCTGAAGAGATGAGTTTTCAGGGATTGCCTAAAAGTGGACAGAGTAGTAGATAACCAGACAGATTGGGGTAGTGAGATGTGGATGGGAGAGGCTCTGGAGAAGTCCTGGAGACAAGCATGAGAGGAGGAGACAAGGGAGCTAGAGAGCAGAAGATCTTGAGAGGATTGGGGAGGATGGTTTGGGTGATATTTGAATATAGGATTGGTGATGTAGCTCGGGGCAGAATTGTAAATGGCTTTGTATGTAATTGTTAGTGTTTTGAATTTTATTGTCGGGCAATGGAAAGCCAGTGGAGGGATTGGCAGAGAGAAGTGGCAGACAATGAACAGTTGGTAAGGTGGATAAGTCTGGCAGCAGCATTCATGATAGAATGAGTAGAGGATAGCATGCGGAGAGGTAGGCCAATGAGGAGGGAGTTACAATAGTCAAGGCAAGAGATAACAAGGGAGTGAATAAGTTGCTTAGTGGTGCTAGAAAGGGGCATATTTTGGAGATATTTCATAGGTGAAGTCTGCAAGATTGGGACAGTGATTAAATTTGCGGCTGAAAGCACAGGTCAGAGTCCAGGATTACACCTACCACCCTGGATAAGGACTACAGGACTCAATACAAATGTTAGGAGGAGTGTGGGGGAACAAGCAGTGGATGTTTTTTTATTTAAATCTTAATGCACAGAATGCACAAATGTAAAAAAATCTTTAGAGTTTAGAACCACTTTAATGCATGTGACTCTCATTGCTGTTTGTTGCTTAATCACCCAAGTGTTAAAGTGTTTGTAAACCTAAAAAAAAAAGCATTGTACTGGCTCTTTAATGTATGTCTATGAGCTTTTTCATAATATTCTAATAGTCCCTACTGTACTTCTCAAATACCTGGTTGATCCTGTCTGTGCTCCACCTCCTGATAGTAAATTGACCAGGCTAAGCATGACAGCCAATCTGTGCTAGCGTAGTCAGTTTATATCCACTGTCAACCCATACTTAGATACAGGCATGCTGTGCAAGAACACAGCATGCCTGTATCTTCCATGGTCAGTGTGAGACCACACCCCAACCCTCTTGCCTTGACTAATGGAGGCTTCCTGGCCAGCTGCTCCAATATTTGTTAAGCTGCCATGTCCCCCAGACAGCATAACAGGCCAGACATGCAATGTTCCTCCTAATCCTGTATTGGCGTAATGTCGTACTGTGTACAAGCCCACCTACGGGTCCATGAATCTCTCTGGAATCAACAGCGATCACGTGACCTGCAATTTAGAAGCCAGGAAATTAATTATGGTTATTTTTAATTTAAACATGAATTTATGATTAGGCTATATTTAGTTATCGAAATATGTTTTTAATATTGCTGATGTTGACAACTACTTTATTTTTTTCTTGACACAGTGGAAACAGTATTTCTTTTTTTTTCTTGACACAAAGGAAACAGTATTTCCTTTCCTTTAACTCAAGCTAAGTTGGTACTTGAAATTAGCAGTGCATTTTTGTTCTATGAGGCTTTGATTCCTAAATGACATTGTACAATTGTTAGAGAGGTCAGATTTACCAAAATATGTTACTCCTACATATCTACCAGTCAGAGCACGAGAAGCCACATCCGCTGTGTAAAGAAGACAACTTTCTCCCTTTAAAGAACCCCCACCAGGCAGTGATGCTAAATGTTTATGTATTTTTATGAGAAAGAATGGGTGGGCAACTTGATATGCATGTAGGCAGTAGCCTACAAGAGGAATGTTTCTTTTAGCCAGTAAGACTGCCCAGGTTAGGGAAGGGTTAAGCCTGGCATCTGTTGATTTGGGTCCTGTCACCTTCCCGGTCCATATAAAAATCGGGAGGAATGCTGGCATCTTGAGAGCTTTATGAGTGGGACCGCATGGGAGCAGGAGGATCCATTATACCTGTAAGGATGTAGTCTGGAACAGCCTTCGTCTGCCACCCCAAGGGAAATCACCAGCCAATTGGACAGTATGTTTTAGAGAGGGACTCTACATTTCCCTACAGCCAGGGTACTGCCATGATGTTGACTTTCATTTGAACGTGGCCCCGCCTGTTGCAGGACATTGACGAGTATGTACATGGGAAGAGGTCCCCTCACATGCAGGTCAAGTAGGCCCCGTCCACATTCATTCAGTTGAAGTTTACTTTGAACTGTATTCAATTTTGCATTTTTTATTTAAGTAAAAAGGCCTCCAGTAAAGAGTCTGGTGGGGTTTGGCCCCAACAGGAATAATAATTATTTACTTTCCTTTGCGTTATTTGCTAAATGAGTCTGATAGTCCAGGCAATATAATACTGATCAACATATTACAAATCATGCATTGCAGGATAATCGCTTAGGCCGTCTGCACCAGGCAGTGGATGTCTTCCTTTCACAGATTATTGAATCTTCAGCTTATGTTGGTGTTGTCCAGTTTGCAAGTTCCAGATCTATCATCTCATCTCTGAAAAAAATGGATAAGCAGCAACGAGAAAATGTAATCTCCTTGGTTCCCTCTTCTGCCACAAATGAAATGATGAACATTTGTCCTGGAATTCTTGCTGGACTTGAGGTACCAAGTTACTTTTCCTGTATAAAACAGAAAAAGCAGAGAAACTGTTCATTGGCATACATTTCTAACAAACAGCAATACTTTGCAGTATAGCATAGCTTAGTATGGCTTAGGACTGAGTTCTGGAATTCATAAAGAGAGTGTCATAAACACTGATTAGAAATCTGTCTCTCATCCGTGCAATAAATGGCTCAACTTTGGACAGATTCATATAACCGTCAGTAAGGTGTTGCAGAATTGCCTCAGACAGAATTCTGACTGCAACGCAATACTTACAAATATTAACCTCCATTTTTCTAAGCACCAATACGGTGGTATAACAACTCTCCTCTCAATTCATGGTCTCACAAGAGACACTAAGGCTCCATTCACACCTGGCCGTTCCAGAATCGGGGGCAGAATCCTGCCTGCGATTCCAGAATTTTGGCAAAACGCAGGGTGAGTTTGCCATACCATTACTTCTTAATGGCACCCCAATCGAGGTGCAATTTTGCCACGCAATAAATTGCGCTGCAATCGCGGCAAACTGCAATGTGTGACGCTGTCCTCCAAAAGAAGCGTCTGCTCCTTTTTGAGCAATAAGCTTTGTACGTTGCGTGGCATAGAATTCAGTTCAATGCCGCAGCAAAGTCGCACCATGATTGGGGTGCCATTAATAGGTAATGGCATCACAAACACGTCCCACGCTTTGCCGCAAATCTGAAGTCGCGATTTCAGAATGCCCAGGTGTGAATGGAGCCTAAGAGCAGCGAGAGCCATAGGCTCCTGCTGGTATCAGTTCTACTCCTGCTGCCCGTGAGTTGGTGCCGTCCGTGTGAAAAGGGTCCTAATCTTACACAATGTCTGCTCTTTGCAGTCAGGTAAGACTTGAAGTGCTAATAACCAGAAAACAAAGCCTGCTTGTGCTATGATGATGTGAGACTGCCTCATGTACCATTAATGTACCATCATTTTAAAATACCACTTGTTAGGATTATTTACAATAAGCTACTCAAATTCTCATATTTGTCTAAAAGAATGAAAAAAGACAAATTACTCTTTAAAGGTTACTTTTAATTGGTTGTTACTAGGGTATAGAAGGATATACCCAATAACAAAAATGTTAATATATTCAGCTCACGAGTCCGAGAGGCTGATACCAAGTCACATTACATTGTTTGCATTTAAAAAAAAAATTACATGTTGATTACTGCTCTAATTTTATACCTTCCTAGAGGTCAGCTTTAAAGTGATTGTAAAGTCTCAAGGTTTTTCACTCTATGTATTAAGGTGAAAAACCTTCTTTGCTGCAGCTGCCCACAGACCCCCCCCCCCCCCTCCTATTTCTTACCTGAGCCTGACCTGATCCAGCAATGTGCACAAGCCCAGCAGCTGCAGATGCCGTCTCACTCCTCATTGGATAGCCACTGGCTCCCGCTGCTGTCAATCAAATCCAGTGACACGGGAGTGGGGGGGGCAGGGCCGAGTCCCGCTGCCTGTGTCAATGGATGCAGCAGTGGGACTCGGGAGCGAGCCTGCATGGGTGCCCCCGGGGGGGCACCCGATGAAGGGGAAGGGCCAGGAGCACCGGCCTGGGACTCCAGAAGAGGAGGATCAGGGATTTTTACAGAGCAGGTAAGTATGACATGTTTGTTTGCTTTTATGAACCTTTAGAGCCGGTTCACAGAGGGGCAGCACGAATTGCAGGCTGACTCTGTGAGGCAACCTGCACACGACTTCAGCGGCGGCTTGCAAAACGACTTCTGTATTGAAGTCAATGCATGTCGCTACAAGTCACCCCCAAAGTAGTACAGGAACCTTTTTCTAAGTCTGAGCGACTTGAGTCGTTCCTATTAGAACGGTTCCATTGTATAAAACGGAACTAACCACCATTAGTTACTAACCACCATTAATATGTTGATTTAGAAACATAAACCCAATTTGTTTAAGTAAATAAAGATAAATGACAGCATAGCAATCATTTTTGATTGACTAATCTCACTACTACAGTGATTTCCAACAATTAGAGGATCCCACAGGTATGGTATATGCATAGCTATATTGGTCGAAGCTGGACCAATGGAACCATGTAAAAAATGCCATACCTGGAATTCCTTTCTAAAGATAGGGGGCTACAATATCAATTGGATTAAATCATCTCAATTGACAGACTGCAGCTTGCTTGGGTTAATAGCAGCATGAAAGCTAAAATGCTTGTACCTTTTAAAAAAAGACTGACAGTTGGTTAATATGTGAACCAGAATGTTGTTCATTGTACATAACCACATTTACTCATGTACTGTACTTGTAAATTTGCAATTTATTCCACGATTCAGGTAAACAAAAACCTACACGGCTCAGCACAAAGCACTGAAATAGTTCTAATGACAGATGGAGAAGATAACTTCAATTTGAGCCTATGCTTCCCCGAAATAGCAGCAAGTGGAGTCATCATACATGTTATAGCTCTTGGACCAAATGCGGAAAAAAATCTTGAAAGCCTTGCAGACATGACTGGTGCGCTTTAGAAATTATAAATCATGTCAAATAGTGACCTATCCTCCATTACCAGAAAGACTTTTATTGGTGAAATTTGTTCTTTCAGGAGGATTAATGTTTTCCGCATCTGATAATCTGGACATAAATGACTTAATCGGTGCCTTTACTGGGGCTTTACCTCGAAATGGGTTTGACTCTGAACAACCTGTTCAGGTAATGTATAACTTAATAATCCATTATTTGAACTTCTGAATATATTACCAAATCACAAATATATTTTACAGCATTTACTCCTACCTGTAGTATGTCTGGGTGGGTTTTACCACTTAAAGTATATCTAAACCCCCAAAATACAGCCATTAAATACTATCGCAAAGGGAATCTTTGAATAGGTCCCTATTTATCAAACTCCCTCCTCATTGGCCTACCTTTACACAGGCTCCCCCCTTCAGTCTATTATGAATGTTGCTGTTAAACTTATACACCTTATTAACTGATTCAAGACTGCAGCCCCTCTCTGCCAATACCTTCACTGGCTTCCACTAGCCAAACATATAAAATTCAAAATACTAACCACAACGTACAAAGTCATCCGCAACACTGCCCCCAGCTACATCACCAACCTAATCTGCAGATATCACCTAAATCGTCCACTCCGCTCTTCCCCTCTTGCTTTCTAGCTCCCTAGTTACTTCCTCCCATGCTCACCTCCAGGACTTTTCCAGAACCTCTGCTATTGTCTGGAGCTCCCTACCCCAGTATGTCTGGTCAGCTCCTACCCTGTTTGCATTAAGGCGATCATTGAAAAATCATTTATTCAGGGAAACCTACCCCCACCTCCACATAAGGTAAGAGAGAGCGCAAGCTGGCAGTGGAAGCTTATATTGAAGGATCCAATCCATTGACATCCTTCGGTTGCAGATGGGAACTTTTTAAAGCTGTATAGGCTCATGTCTGGTCTTAATACATGTGAGTGGCTTTCTATTTTTATACTTTTTTAAATAAAATAACAGTGAGCACTCATTCTTTAGATACACCAAAACCCACTTGCACCCCTTTGAATACCTTCAGACAAGTCTTATAACGGTTGATGCAACTTTTTTTAAGAAATGTGGCATACCAGTTCAATATGAACAACGTTCTTTCCCTAACCCTAACTATTGTGGCATATTGGCCCAGGCATACCTTGGTGAGGCAAGAGTCTATTACGACATTGTCCATGGTTGGATGTCTTCCGAAAACCCTGGCGCCTTCAGCAGCGTCAAACAATTCCACTTACAGACAGTGTTGGAACCCATTGACCCACTCTCGACTCAACTCTCAGACTTCAGCCATCCTCTTTTTTTATAGCACATGTGGGCTGGCTAGGACCCTTTCCCGCAGCCTGGGCCAGCCGCTAACTTGTTGCTAGTACCAAACACAGTTCAATCTGCCTACAAACAGAGACTTCTAATGTTTTTCCCCTCACAGTACTCATAGAGTTCTCCCACAAGCCTTGATGTATGGGGGCAGAAGGTTGACATTCAAAGGAGACATTGCAGAGGACATCAGGGAATGGTTCCCCCACAATGGAGTTTAGCAGCATGGTCACTTTATTCAGCAGGATAGTCACTGTATTTGCAGTCTTCTTTCTAGGTATTTTGAATTGGCGCAGGGTTGTTTTAATGACCAATTCCAGACAAAATCTGGTTTTTCTTATTTTTGGAAAGTGTTCAAAAAGTTAATATTTTCAAAACACTGTCAAGTTTTTTATTTATTTCCTTGACCCAGTTGGTGATATTTCACCTCAATTCCTGTTCCATTGACAATTTGTGACAGCAGAACCAGAAACATGAGGAAGGGTTGTCCTCGGCACAGAAAACCACAGACAATAGCAATAACTTGATAGAGGTTCTAGTCTTTCCCGATTTTACTGTGTCCCCACTGTAAAGAATAGCTATTACTTCTTGTCCCAGTAGGAATTGGGGGAATATGTGCTAAATAAGCAGAAAGACCACAATAAAAAACATACTGGAGTTCAATGATTTCCATAGTCTGTCCAAAACAGAAAAAAAAAAAGTTTGGGTTGGAGTTAGGCTTTAAATCAGAAAGGCATACTGCAAAAGAATGCTACAAATTGCAGTCCCTCACAGATCCTAATTTGTAAGATGATCTTAGAGTTGTCCCTTAAGCCCCACAGGCTGTATACTGTATATTGACAATGGTGGGTTTAGACACACCATCACACAGGCTAACACCTGAATGTTATTTTTACTCCATCTGTTTCAAATGTGATACATTGTTATTTTACCATATGTATAACCATTGTATATTTACAGCTGGAAAGCATAGCCGAGAGCCTCCAACCATCAGCATGCTTGAACGGCACTGTTTTTATTGATAGCACAGTGGGGAATGACACGTTCTTTCTTGTGACCTGGCAAACTGCAATACCAAGAATTCATTTACAAGATCCAAAGGGAAGAGAATATGACTCAATATGGTTCACTAGTGATGTAGCCTCCAATTTGTCCAAGCTCCACTTCCCAGGAACAGTAGAGGTATTATGAAATGTTAATGAATCTATAGATAATGTAAACCCCACAGGAAAAATGGCCCGTTGCCAGTCAAACTGTCACACAGGCTAAATTGAAGGTGAGCAATTTTCTTGGCTTTGATACTAGAAAACCAGAGTCACACTGTGTGCAAACATTTCCCTTGAAAAACAGAAAGGTTGACAAATATGGAGGAAGGATATAATGTCAATATGGTATTATAAAGTCAATGCCATGGCATTTATTACAGGGCTGGATCTAGCCTATCTGATCTGGGAGTACAGTAAAAAAAAGTCAGGGGGCATACTGTCAGTATTATGATAGACATACAGGGAAGCAGTATTCCCTCTTCATTTAGCATACTTCTGAACCACAAGTCACAACGCGGACATAATATCTGACAGATACTGCAGAGCCAGTGCAGGAATGAACAGGAAATGCTAGTATCTAATAGTAATTAGATTAGGATTGCAGTTGGGCGAGCAGTTTGAGCCAATCAAAAGTTTGGTCCAAACATCGCCTGTTCACCCGTTCAGTGAACACCCAAATTTGTGGGGCGCTCGGCAGTATGTTCGCCCATCGAGCACCCCACAATGCACTACGTGCTGCATAGTGCATAGCTGGTTGTTAAGGTGTGGCCGAAAAGCCAGCCACTGCGTCCTTGACAACGGATGAGTCATCAGCTGTCAACTTGACAACGGATGAGTCATCAGCTGTCAACTGGCTTTCCTGCTGACGGCTGAATGAAAATAAAAAAAAGGTATAAAAACTGAGTTGGGGTACCCCTAATCCATACCAGGTCCTTTGGTTCAGGTATGGATTTAAAGGGGAACCCTATACCAAAAAAGTTTTTTTTTTTTTAAAAAAGCCCCCCAAAATCCATACCAGACCCTTATCCAAGCATGCAACCCAGAAGGTCAGGAAAGGGGGGGGGGGGGGCGAGCGAGCGGATATCAGGCCACATGCCCTAACATGGGAGGGTTCTTTGGGGTGGGGGGGACCCTGCCCTACCCACCCCAAAGCACCTTTTCCCCATGTTTATGGGGAGAAGGGCCTCTTCCGGACAACCCTGGGCAGTGGTTGTAGGGGTCAGAGGGCAGGGGGCTTTAAAAAAAGGGGGCCCCCAGATCCCGCCACCACCATGTGAATGAGTATGGGGTACATTGTACCCCTACTCATTCACCAAAATAACAGTTTTTAAATAGGTAAGAGACAGGGCCACCTGGTGATGTCACTTGGTGGCATTGCCCCCCTGTGACGTCACCGACTCAGCATGCACCGGTCAGTATCAGGCTGAATTAGTTTCCTCTTTCATGTTTTTCCTTTTTTATAACCTTGAACATTTCCTGTCCTAGGATGACAACATATGCTAATTTTACTGCATTTATGAAGCTTTTCGTCGGAAAATGCGACCGTGTGTATGCTCCATCGGAATTTTGCTGGCCAAATTTCCACCAATAAAAGTTTGAGAGCATGTTCTCAATTTTTCAGACAGAAAAAGTTTCGTCTGTGGCAATTCCGACGCGCAAAATTCCAATGCATGCTCGGAAACAATTCAACGCATGCTCGGAAGCATTGAACTTAATTTTCGTGGCTCGTCGTAGTGTTGTACGTCACCGCATTCTTGACGGACGGAATTTGGTGTAACGGTGTGTAGGCAACACAAGCGTGAGCGGAATTCCTGTGGAATTCCGTCGGAAAAAACATCCAAGGCTTTTCCAACGAGAATTCCGATCGTGTGTACGTGGCATTAGAGCTACAAACAACTCCCCCTTTCTTCATTTCCATTAAATAGAGAAGATTGGTAGGTTGTAGTTTATAGAAGAGATAACTAATAATGTTTAGGATATCAGCTCAGTGCATAGGAAGCAACAAGAACAATAGAATTCTGGCAGAATGAGTGGAAATTTTGCTATACTTGCAGAAAATGTAGTTAGCCCGAAAGAGGAAACGCATGCATCCATCACATCTAAGAACTGGTAAGCTGAATTATATATCACATTTAGAAATTAATTTAGATACATATGAAGCAAACACTTTTTAAATTACTTTACCACTGTCTTCTTTCTCTTTTCTGTATTTATGAGCCAACAAAGATCAGAGAATGTTTGGTCTGCACACTTGTTGTGACTGTTATGAAGGCACCTCACTCTTTCTGTTGCATGTTTTATAAAATGAAACAGAAGGTGCTGGAACAAGCAAAGCTGAACAGGATCATCCAAACTTCTAGGTAGTCAGGAATTTTGGCAGGGAGATTTTGCTGTTGAGGTTTCCAAGACATACAGTATAAAGGTCAATGGTTTATGCAAGGATCTGCCAATCCCTTTTAAGTGTTATGCTGCGTACACATGACCGTTTTTTCTGTCGGAATAAACCCTGAAGTTTTTTCTGACAGAGTTTCGACGGAGTTCCGCTAAAACTGTCTTGCCTACACACAATCACACCAAAGTCCGACCATCTAGAATGCAGTGACGTACATCACGTACGACGGGACTAGAAAAAGGAAGTTCAGTAGCCAATAGCTGCCGTCTTGTACTTGCTTCAGAGCATGCGTCGTTTTGGTCCGTCGGAACAGCATACAGATGAGCGGTTTTCCCCATAGCAATTGATTCCGTTGGAAATATTTAAAACAGGTTCTATTTCTAGACTAGGTCCATCAGAATTAAAAAAAAAAAAAAAGTCCTATGAGGCCCACACATCGGAATATCGGATGAAAAGATTCCGTCTGACTTTTTCTGCCGGAAAGTCTGACCGTGTGTTAGGTTATAGGCTGCAAGGGGTCACTCTTATGCCGCGTACACACAATCGGATTTTCAGATGGGAAATGTTGGATGTGAGCTTGTTGGCGGTAAGCCCGACCGCGTGTATGCTCCATCGGACATTTGTTGTCGGACTTTCCGCCAACAAATGTTGCCTAGCAGGTTCTCAAACAAATGTTTGTTATCGGACTTTCTGATCGTGTGTACACAAGTCCGTCGCACAAAAGTCCATGCATGCTCGTAATCAAGGATGAGCCGGAAAGCGCTCAGTCTTTTAAAACTAGCGTTCGCAATGGAGTTATCACGTACGTCGCGTACGTCACTACGTTCGTAATTGTTGGCCAACATTTGTGTGACCGTGTGTATGCAAGACAAGTTGGAGCCAACATCCTTCAAACAAAAATCCATGGTTTTGTTGTCGGAAAGTCTGATCGTGTGTACGGGGCATAAGGCTCACCACACACACATTACAATTTGACTATATAATCTCTGTACAATCAACATTAGAGCTACCAAAACTACGTAATATGAGGATCTGCTGCCTATGCTATCCAAGCAATCTCTATACAATCAGGTACTAACTACTTGTTGGTAGATCTAATGGAGATTGTTCTATCAGATTGCAATATGTGTGATGAGCTTTAGAAAATCTTGTGTCCATATCATACAGGTGTCCCAAAACGTACTAAACATAGAGTCAATTTACTGTCATCCAAACTTCAGGGGGAACCAGGTTGTGGCCAGGAGTAGATGAAAATGTCCCGATGTCAGTTGTAAGTGGGAGTAAACAATGCCACAGGGTTGGTGGTCAGTAGAAGTAAAAAATTGCCTAGCACCTGTGGTCAGTTGGATGAAGAATAATGCCCCATCATCTGTGTTATTAGTTGGAATAGTGCCCTATCGTTCGGTTCAATGAGAGGAAAAACGCCACATATTTGTTAGTCAGGTGAATTATGCCCACATAAATTACACTCTAACTTGTTGAGTACCTATTAAACTTTTGAAGGCCCTGGAGCACCAGGACAATGACACGTGACACTGACGTGGCACTGATGACACGTGACACTGATGTGGCACTGATGACAGATGGTACTAATACGGGGCACTGATGACACGTGACACTGATGACAGATGGCACTAATATGCGGCACTGATGAGAGATGGCACTTATACGTGGCACTGATATCACGTGGCACTAATATGTGGCACTGATGAGAGATGGCACTAATACGTGGCACTGAGGACAGACGGCACTAATACGTGGCACTGTTGACACGTGACACTGATGACAGATGGCACTGATACGTGGCATTGATGACAGGTGACACTGATGACAGATGGCACGTGACACTGACAAGTTGCACTGATGACAGATGGCACTAATACGTGACACTGATGACAGATGGCACTAATATGTGGCACTGATGACACAGGACACTGATATGGCACTGATGACAGATGGCACTATGTGGCACTGATGACATGTGGCACTATGTGGCACGGATGACATGTGGCACTGATGACAGGTGGCACTGGGGACAGGTGGCACTGACAGATGGCACTGGCAGATGGCACCGGCAGATGGCACTGGGGACAGGTGGCACTGACAGATGGCACTGGGGACAGATGGCACTGGCAGATGGCACTGGTGACAGGTGGCACTGACAGATGGCACTGGGGACAGATGGCACTGGCAGATGGCACTGGGGACAGATGGCACTGGGGACAGATGGCAGTGGTGGCAGTGGGGACAGATGGCACATTTATTTCGTTTTTTTTTTTTACACTTACGGCCGTAATCTCCCCCTCCTCACACGCTGTCTCTGTGTGAGGAGGGGAAGCGGCGCTGAGAGATGATCTCATATGTTTACATATGAGATCATCTCCCATTGGACACGCCGATCGCGCTGTAAACGGCCGCTGTGATTGGCCGTTTACAGTGATCTGTGATTGGCTGTGTCCGAGGGACACGGCCAACACAGAATTTCCCTGCTGCGCGCTCGTGAGCGCGCACAGAGAACGAGGAAAGGGGAGGACGTCAAATGACGCCCTCCCGGGAATTGACATCCGCGCCGAGGCCGTCATTCGGCTACGGCCGGATGTCAAGTGGTTAAATGTGCAGTTGCTCCAGAGCTTAATAAATGAACAGAAGCTCTGCTGACTTCCATCATCCAATCATGTGCAAGCAAAAATGCAGTTTTTTTCCCACGTGATTGGGTACTCTTTGCAAAGTGAAGCTTTACCTAATTTTCTAAGCTCTAGAGCAACTGTAGTGTGCACTGTGCACAGTTTCTTTGCCTTTAGTAAATCAACCCCATTGTGCCTCTTGCATTGGTATCAGCATGAAGAATAGTGCTGGATAAAGGCAAGCACAGGGCTGCAATTTGGGGAACACTGCTATAATAAATCAGATTTTAGTTGTACCCTCCCCCCAGATCCCTGTAAGGGAAGTACAACCACTAATCCATGAGACTTGCTGGGGACAATTGATATCAGGGACTCTGATGGGAGCATAGGATGTGAATGGGCACTCTGATGGGGACAACTGATGTAAGCGGAACTCTGATGGGAACTTTGTATATAGGGGAGCACTCTGATAGAGACATTTGATGTAGGGGGTCATTCTGATGGGGACATTTGATGTAGGGGGTCATTCTGATGGGGACATTTGATGTAGGGGGTCACTCTGATGGGGACATTTGATGTAAGATGCACTCTGATGGGAACAGTTGATGTAAGGGGCATTCTGATGAGGCAATTGATGTAAGGGGGCACTCTGAAGGGGCAATTGATGTAAGGAGGCACTCTGATGTGGACATTTTATATAAGGGGCATTCTGATGATGACAGTTGATGCAAAGGGGCACACTGATGGGGACACCTGATGTAAGGAGGGACTCTTATAGGGACACCTGAATGGCTTCAATGACCAGGCCATTTTTTGCGATACGGCACTGCGTCGCTTTAACTGACAATTGTGTTGGCGGTGCGACACTGTACCCAAACAAAATTGATGTCCTTTTTTCCCCCCAAATAGAGCTTTCTTTTGGTGGTATTTGATCACCTCTGTGTTTTTTATTTTTTGCACTATAAACAAAAGAAGAGCTACAATTTTGAAAAAAACACAATATCGTTTACTTTTTGCTATAATAAATATCCCATTTTTTTTTCGATCTCCAATTTTTATTGGGACTGCAATATGGCGGCAGACAAATTGGACACTTTTGACACATTTTTGGGACCATTGACAATTATACAGCGTTCAGTGCTATAAAAATGCACTGATTACTGTATAAATGTCACTGTCAGGGAAGGGGTTAACACTAGGTAGCGATCAAGGGGTTACCTGTGTTCCCTAGGTTTGTTCTAACTGTAGGATGGGACTGAGATCGGCGTTCATACTTAGTATGAATACATGGTCTGTCTCTACTCCCCTGAAAGAACTGGGATTTGTGTGTTTACACACACAGATCCCGGTTCTTGCTCTGTCACAAGCGATCGCAGGCGACCGGCAGTCATCGTACCCGCCGGGCACTCACATCGGCTCCGGGCACACCCTAGTGGCCAAAAGGAAAAGCGTAGAGTAACGTAGATTTGCCCAGCCGAGCCAACTTGTCGCATTAAAACTGAGGCGGCTGGTCCGGAAGTGGTTAATCATCCTAATTAGAGTCGGGCCGAACACCACCCCGGTTTGGTTCATGCCAGAACTCTTGAACATGACAAAAGTTCGGACCCGAACCGCAAACCCTATTAAAGTTTATGGGACCCAATCTTTAAAAAATGAAAAGTGCCCATTTTGAAGGCTTATATGCAATTTATTGGCCATAAAAAGGGTATGGGGGCTGGGTTCTGCTTTGGGGGACATGTATCAATGCAAACATTTTTTTTTTTTATCGTTTTTTGCAGGAGCAGTAATTTTAATGATGCTTGAAGTGAAAAAATTTAAATTAAGAATTCCTTTTAAATATAGTAACTGGGGGGTCCCCTTAGTCCGCTTGTAAAGTGGCACATCTGTACTGTGTATAGAACCAGCTGCTGCAAAACTGACATTTATACAAAAAGATATTTAAATTGCCAGCAATACAACCAGGTATCCCTGGCTGACAGCTGAATGTCACTGGTTGTTATGGTGCGGTATTTAAATACTTAAATATGTGAAAAAAAAAAATCTATCTGCTTAGCGAAATTTTAATTTTGGTTATCCAATTACGAACAGTTAAAGTGATGCTAAACACACACTGTTTAATTGACATTGTCCCTTCTATTTCTGGATGTGGAGGATGGCTCTGTAATTATAAAAAAAAAAACAACATCTAAATAGCTTTTTCGTAATCCATATACAGCTGTCACATGACCCAGATCTTTCCCAGCCTGTCTGCATGAAAGCAGAAGCAGGAGGACCTTCTAGTCCTGTGCTGCTGGTCACATGTTCAAAATAAAAAAAAACAGCCTTTGGAATACAGAGTAAAAATAAATAATTAATATCAATAGACTGTTTTAAATCATCATACAAATATATATTTGAAATCAAATCACGCCCCTCCAGCCTGTGTCTTAGAATTTGAGGGAGGTGAAGCCACCATTATTCTACATGTAATATCCTGACCCTATTGTGTTCAGCTGGTTAATAGGCATGGAGGAGGAGGAGGGAGGGAGTGGGCTGTCCTTTACCACTGAGTATACGCCCACATGTGTGACTTTATAGTCACATAGGCTGCTCAGATATGAAAAGGAGGAAATGTTCAGCATAGAAACTCACTGGAAACTGAGCATGTGTAGAGTTGCCTCAACAGCTGCAAAATCCCTAGCTGAATTGGGGATATGGACAGAAGGTGGAGATAGAGAACAGCAGGAACAACCAGTTTTTTTGCAGAATTCAGAAAATGAATTTTGTAGTGACTGAGTGAGTATGAACAGCATGTAATACACCATTTACTGACAGTTTTTATGATGTAGATTTAGTGACACTTCAACTAATGAAGAAACATATTGCACTGCCTAAGGGCTCACTCATACCAGCGGGCACATGTTGTACATAACACACATGCACTGGTGTAATTTGTGCATACGTTCTGATGCGTTGTTACAGTGCTTTTCTTTTTCTTCCTTCTTTAACTACTTCCCACCCACCATATAACAGAATGACGTGCACAAAATGGGTAAGTTATCATGACTGGACGTCGTATGACGTTCAGCAGGATAAGCTCCGATAGCTCGCCCACAGGGGCATGAAGCGTGGCGATCGGTGGTGTGGTGTGTCAGTCAGACGTAGGCTCTTTACCACGTGATCCGCTGTGTCCAATCACAGCGGATCATAGTGTAAACAGGAAAAGCCATGTATTGGCTTTTCCTCTACTCGCATCTGTCCATCGGCTGCTCTCCTGACAGGGAGACTGATTATCAGTGCAGCCCACCCCCCCAGGATGCCCACCTGTGACTACCAGGGATGCCTACCCAGGACACCCAGGTATGCCCACCCATGACTACCAGGGCTGCCAATCAGTGCCCAAAAGAGGTGAAAATCAGTGCCCACCAGTAATGCCTGTCAGTGCCTCCTCATCAGTGCTGCCTATCAGAGCCATCTATCAGTGCTCATCAATGCCCATCAGTGTCGCCTATCAGTGCCCATCAGTCCTGCCTACCAATGCCCATCAGTGCTGCATATCAGTGCCACCTATCAGCAGTGATGTAAGGAACGCGATTAAAGTAAACGGCGTTACGTAACGCCGTTACTTTAAAGGGTAACGAGTAATCTAACTGATTACTCTGCCCCTCGCGGTAACGCCGTTCCCATTACTGGGGCGGCGTTACCGCAATTACTTACCGCGATCCGCGGAACCGTCCGCGGCCTCGGCCTTAGGAAAGGCCGCGGCTCTGGCCTAGCTCCGGAGCGACGGCCATCTTGGTGCACCCGTCGGAAGTTTACAATGTGATTGCTCCGTCAAATGACGGAGCGATCACTTGTAAACAAACCGGCGTCAAGATGACGCCGGTTCCTCTCTCCCCTCTGTGTACAGATCTGTACAGTGGAGGGGAGATGGATGCCAGCACATACCCTGCCAATACTCTGCCAATACCCTGCAATACCAGGTAATACCCTGCCAATACTCTGCCAATACTCTGCCAACACCCTGCCATACTCTGCCATACTCTGCAATACCCCGTAATACCCATCCATACTCTGCCATATCCAGCCATACTCTGCAATACTCCGTAATACTCTGCCATACTCTGCCATACTCTGCAATACCCCGCCATACTCTGCAATACCCCGCCATACTCTGCAATACTCTGCCATACCCAGCCATACTCTGCAATACTCGGCAATACCCCGCCATACTCTGCAATACTCTGTAATACCCAGCCATACTCTGCAATACTCGGTAATACCCAGCCATACTGTGCAATACTCGGTAATACCCAGCCATACTGTGCAATACTCGGTAATACCCAGCCATACTCTGCAATACTCGGTAATACCCAGCCATACTCTGCAATACTCGGTAATACCCAGCCATACTCTGCAATACTCGGTAATACCCAGCCATACTCTGCAATACTCGGTAATACCCAGCCATACTCTGCAATACTCGGTAATACCCAGCCATACTCTGCAATACTCGGTAATACCCAGCCATACTCTGCAATACTCGGTAATACTCGGTAATACCCAGCCATACTCTGCAATACTCTGCAACACCCTGCCAATACTCTGCAACACCCTGCCAATACTCTGCAACACCCCGTAATACCCATCCATACTCTGCCATACCCAGCCATACTCTGCAATACCCCGTAATACCTAGCCATACTCTGCAATACCCCGTAATACCTAGCCATACTCTGCAATACTCTGCCATACCCAGCCATACTCTGCAATACCCCGTAATACCCAGCCATACTCTGCAATACTCGGTAATACCCAGCCATACTGTGCAATACTCGGTAATACCCAGCCATACTGTGCAATACTCGGTAATACCCAGCCATACTCTGCAATACTCGGTAATAACCAGCCATACTCTGCAATACTCGGTAATACCCAGCCATACTCTGCAATACTCGGTAATACCCAGCCATACTCTGCAATACTCGGTAATACCCAGCCATACTCTGCAATACTCGGCAATACCCAGCCATACTCTGCAATACTCTGCAACACCCTGCCAATACTCTGCAACACCCTGCCAATACTCTGCAACACCCTGCAACAACCTGCCAATACTCTGCAACACCCTGCCAATACTCTGCAACTCCCTGCCAATACTCTGCACACCCTGCCAATACTCTGCAACACCCTGCCAATACTCTGCACACCCTGCCATACTCTGCATACTCTGCAATACTCGGTAATACCCAGCCATACTCTGCAATACACGGTAATACCCAGCCATACTCGGCGATACCCAGCCGTACCCAGCCATGCTCAGCCGTACCCAGCCATACTCAGCCAATATTACAGTTGAGGAGATGACGTGGATATTACAGTGGGTGAGATTGTGGATATTACAGTGGGGGCTTTATGGTGGTGGAATTTTCACAGGTTTTTGCAAATTCAATTATTATTTGCTGATCTGAAAAATGATCCGATCCGTGACTCTGATCCAAGGAACGATCCGATCCGTGAGTTTGGGGGGGACAGATATATGTGTGGGGGGGGAACAGACGTGTAGTGGGGTACAGAGGGGGAACAGATATAAGTGTGTGGGGGGGGACAGATGTGTAGTGGGGTACAGAGGGGAAACAGATATATGTGTTGGGGGGAACAGACGTGCAGGGGGGTACAGAGGGGAAATAGACGTGCAGGGGGAACGCGCCCCTTGCTTACAGTAATACTAGACCCGCCCCTAAGAATATAAAAAAAAAAAAATCACAGTTACTTTTCTGAGTAACTAATTACTTTTCCAATGTAGTAACTGAGTTACTAACTCAATTACTTTTTTGGGAGAAGTAATTTGTAATGTAACTAATTACTTTTTTAAAGTAAGATGACCAACACTGCCTATCAGTGCCCATCAGTGATGCATATTAGTGCCTCATCATCCGTGCCTATCAGTGCCACCTCATTAGTGCCACCTCATCAGTGCCCATCAGTCCCGCCTTATCAGTGCAGTCTCATTAGTGCCCATCAGTGAAGGAGAAAACTTACTTATTTACAAAATTTTATAACAGAAACAAAAACAAATAATTTTTTTTCCAAAATGTTCAATCTTTTTTTATTTGTTTAGCAAAACTAAAAACTCCAGTGGTGATCAAATACCACCAAAAGAAAGCTATTTGTGGGAACAAAATTATAAAAATGTTGTTTGGTTACAGTGTTGCTTGACCGCACAATTGTCATTTAAAATGCGACAGCGCTGAAAACTGGAAACTGGTCTGGGCAGGAAGGGGGGGCAAGAGCACGGTATTAAAGTGGTTAAAGCTTTCTTTAACTCTACATTCCACAGCAGATTGCTAAGCATTGACCTGTGTTGTACAGTGTTTGTATTTTCGACAGATTTAGTATTTGCTGTGTTCTTGTGCTGAGTCTGCATTGATTGACTCTGATCAATGCAGCTTAATGCGCTAACTATACAAAGTGGACTTAACAAAGGTAGCATTGTCGAAGACATTTTAAATCAGCAACACAAGTAATCCGCAATATTCTTTTCCAGGGTACGCCATCAACGGTTGAGTATACTGGTAAACACATCAAATAAGGTTACAATTTCAAGATACTAAAAGGCAACCTAAAGTAAACTATGTTACCAAAAGTATTGGGACACCTGCCTTTACACGCACATGAACTTTAATAGCATCCCAGTCTTAGTCCGTAGGATTCAATATTGAGTTGGCCCACCCTTTGCAGCTATACCAGCTTCAACCCCCTCTGGAAAGGCTGTCCACAAGATTTAGGAGTTTGTCTATGGGAATGTTTGATCATTCTTCCAGGAGCACATTTGTGTGGTCAGGCCCTGGTGTGGACGAGAAGGCCTGGCTCGCAGCCTCTGCACTATTTCCAAAAGTGTTCTATCGGGTTGAGGTCAGGACTCTGTGCAGGCCAGTCAATTTACTTCACCCCAAACTCCCTCAGCCACTTGACCCTTCCTTCTACATTGTAAGCTCCGATCCCTCCTGTATTGAATTGTATTGTAACTGTACTGTCTGCCCCCATGTTGTAAAGCGCTGCGCAAACTGTTGGCGCTATTTAAATCCTGTATAATAATAATAATAATAATAATAATCCATGTCTTTATGGATCTTGCTTTCACTGGTCCAAATCCTTTGGCGGAGGGGGTATTATGGTGTGGTGTGGTTTCTTGCTTGGCCCCTTAGTTCCAGTGAAGGGAACTCCTAAGGCGTCAGCATACCAAGACATTTTGGACAATTTCACGCTCCTTACTTTGTGGGAACAGTTTGGGGATGGCCCTTTCTTGTTCCAAAATGACTGCGTACTAATGCACAAAGCAAGGTCCATAAAGACATGGATGAGAGAATTTGGGTGGAGAAACTTGACTTGCCTGACCGCAACCTGAGAGAACACCTTTGGGATGAATTGGAGCGGAGACTGCGAGCCAGACCTTCTCTTCCTCATGAGTGCTTGACCTCACAAATGCGCTTCTGGAAGAATGGTCCAACATTCCCATAGACACACTCCTAAACCTTGTGGACAGCCTTCCCAGAAGAGTTGAAGCTGTTATAGCTGCAAAGGGTGGGCAACTCAATATTGAATCCTACAGACTAAGACTGGGATGCTATTAAAGTTCATGTGCGTGTAAAAGCAATACTTTTGGTACTATAGTGTACATCAGAATGCTGAAATTTTTCAGCACTGATATATTTATTTTGTCTTTGTCTTAGGATTTTTGAACTCTTGTCCCAATTACTACTGTGTCTGTAGAAATTCAGTGGATACATATCTCTAAGTGACTTTATGTTGCTCTTCCGCTTTTCTTTTTAACTGCTAGGTGCAGGAAAAGCTGTCCTATGCAAGCTGTTCCACTGGACCGTTGTGGAGATGTGTGAATCGGCTCCATAGAGAGACGGTCACAATCTTCTGCTATGCGAATTGGATACGATGAAAACCACATCCAATTTGCACTGGTGTGAACCCAGCCTTAAACAGACTGGCTGGAGAAAAATAATTTCATATTTTGCGTTAGTTAGTATTAGTGAACCACACAGATTTTTCGAAATTAGAATACCATTTTTGAGGAGAAGAACAAATAGTAATTTACAATTTGTTGCCTTTCATAAGCTAAATGATATATAAAATATATGAAATAAATTTCAATTTTAGAGAGGACGCTGGGATTACAGCCTCTGCAATTCATTTACATCACCCCAAGCTATAGGCATAACTGTGACATCCAAAGCAGCTGCTAAAAATGTGCCACCAATTCTTGCACTCTGTCACGTGAATCAGAATACAATTACCTATCCAAATTTAATGGTAATCTATGCATCTATAAGTCAAGGATTGCGGCCAGTGACTGGAGCAAAAGTGATGGCCATTATTGAACCAGAAGGTGGAACGCCTGTGACTATGGAGCTTTTGGACAGCGGGACAGGTAAATGCAATACTGTACTGTTGTTATTATTATTGTTATTCAGGATTTATATAGCACCAAGAGTTTGTGCAGCACTTTACTAAATAAAAAGGGAAATAGTACAGTTACAATACAATTCAAGAGAAGAGAGTTAAAGTGATTGTAAGGCTAATTTTTTTTTTTTTAAATAACAAACATATCATACTTACCTCCACTGTGCAGCTCGTTTTGCACAGAGTGGCCCCGAACCTGCTCTTCTGGGGTTCCTCGGCGGCTCTCTCGGTTCCTCCCCGAATCAGACGCGCTCTCCCGGGGGATTACCTTGCCGGCACGCTCCCGAGTCCAGCATTCAGTGTCCATAGAGGCCGAATGCAGGACGCCCCCGGCACCCCACGTCATTGACAGCAGCAGGAGCCAATGGCTGCGCTGCTATCAATCAATCCAATGTATCCAATCAAGAGCCGGGAGCCCGTGGAGAGAGAGAGCGCGTCCCTGCCGACAGAATGAAGGGGTTCAGGTAAGTAAAACAGGGGGGCTGGGGGGCCGGTGACTACCAGGTGTTTTTTAAGGTGAAAAAACACAAACCTTTACAACCCGTTTAACTGCTTGCTGCCCGCCCACAATCAAATGATGGCGGATTGGTGCAGCTCACGTTCTGGGATGATGGGAAGATCGCAGCCACGCAGAGTTGCTAGGACACAGCGTGACCCCGATCTGTGTAAAGAGCCACGTCCGTGGCTCTTTAACCATGTGATCACATGTAAACAATGAGATGCCGGTAATCGGATCTCCTCGCCTCACACTGACAGAGTGTGAGGAGAGGAGAGCCGATCAGTGGCATCTCCTCACAGGGGGACATCTAGGGATATAAAGGGATGATGATCAGTGCCCTGATTCCAATATAAATCAGGGAAGGACTCCGCGCTTAGGAATGAACAATAGGTGTGCAGCCTGTCCATAAAAAATTAACCCCCTAGAGGGCAATTTTAAATATGAAATGCAGCATATGGGACAAATGGCACTACCTATAAAAACTACGTGCAGTGAGCCTGAAGGAGTTAAAGAGGTGAGATGTGTACACCTAATAGGCTCAACACCGTGTTTACCCTTCTAAGGCAGTAGGTTGTGAACTGTGAAGTGGGGGGTCGTCACCCCTAACTACCCAATCCGTAAATACAAAATGATAATAAACGTGAAAAGGTCAATTAATAAAGATATGTAAATAAATCGCTGTATTATTAAAACGCAGGGGGAAGAGAGGTGGCAGCTGTCCAGCTAGCATGTAACCTCTATTCATCCATATATACAACCATAAAATATTGTATTATAACGTTAGTGCATAATAAGAGTGGCCAACACCACTATTAAACATTGATGTTTGTGTTGTGCAAGAAACAAATGTGGCAGTGCTAGCCCAAAAAAGGGGGCTTAATTAAATATATATGACAGTTCTAGTGACAAGTATAAAAAATATATATGACAGTCCCAGTGTCAAGTAAAAAATTCAAAAAATAAAAAAAATTGTGAATGTAGCCCAAATAGCGGCCTCAAGTGAAAAAGTAATATATAAGTCCAATTCCAAAAGAAAAAAGAGAACCCACGAAGAAACAGCAAAAGATATATATATATATATATATATGGATAACTCTGTAGCAGTAGTTCAACCGGTGACTTTTAGTGCTTCAGGCAGTAATAGGTTACTGTGTGCTGCCCCCTTTGGCAGCCTCACTCACCAGACTTGGGTACCCCTGCAGGGGTGAACAGCTTTCAAATATGGATATCAGGTGCTCCTCTGGTCTCAAGCTAGAACGGGTCCAATCCAATTACTCTCGCCAATGGATCCAGCCAGACACTCAAGTGTGGGGAGGGGGGATGCCCACAACAATCCCCAGATGGTGTAAGGAATGTGCCTCACGGAAAAAAGCAAAGGGGGAAACCCATGTGTTATACCAGGTGGCTGATTATTTATTAAAAAATACTCATCAGGCGTGCTGACGTCATTTCCGGTGCGGGACTTAGAGGCTTGGTACGCTGGTGGAGCGCAAACCGCAAACCAGCCCTAAACCCCTCCGTTCTTGTTTGTTTACCTGCATTGTGTATGGTGGAGCCAGGAGTTTCCTGCGAGATACCCTGGGTTTTTTATTACTTGCTTTTATTATATTTTTTAATTTTTAATAAATAATCAGCAAACCCGGTGGAACTATCACTACAACCAATCCAAATTGGGGTTCCTAGCTCCTAGTGACCCCAAGATACAGGGCCCAAAAGTCGGTCAACTGTGTCCATCTGCAGCGATGTCATTTCGGGACCCTTTGGACTGCAGCTAGGGGGCATCTAGGAACCCTCAACTACCAAGTTTGAAGTTCAGGGGACTTATGGCTGCAAATAGGCACAGTGAGGCATGCAAATGGGCACAGTGAGGCTGCAAAGGGGCATTGTTGACCCTCTTTTACACTTACAGTAGCTGCGCATTTCTCACCCTAGGCTTATATTCGAGTCAATACATTTTCCCAGTTTTTGTGGTAAAATTAGGTGCCTCGGCTTATATTCGGGTTGGCTTATACTCGAGTATATACGGTACTCTCTTCTAAAACCTACTTAGGAGGGTGCTACATCAGCGTAAATGGACATCTCAAAATTCATACTTATTTGGCCACACAATTCTAAGTTGTGTAAGCACTGTTAAAACAAGAAAAGGGATTCCTTTTGGACACCATGGCTGTGATTCTACTGGCTTCTACCAATAACAGTGTTGTAGCTTCAGAAACCAATCCAACTCAGTTTACGGCATCTGATCAGGGAAAATTTTGCTTTGATTACTGGTTATTTCACTATCTTTTACAGCACTATAGTATGTACTGAACAGTATATTTCAAATTGTATAAAATGTTTGACTTTAAAGTTGAAGTTTAGGTATGGCAATTTTCACATACTTTCATTGGTCCAGTGTTCAAATGACACCTGTGCGGTGAGGGTGACCTCCTGTGGTCATTAAAGTGGTTGTAAAGTCACCTATGACAAATCCTATAATCCCCTCTCTTACAGGAAGATACAGTAAAAATGCAGTGTGTGCTTTTTTTTTAAAATATTCAACTAAATATCTTATTTTACAGAGCCGATGCACGCTCCTGTGACCTGATGGTGCTCTTCTTCCTCGATCCGAGCACTTCAGTGGGAGGAGCTAGGGTTCCCTGCTGATGTCAGCTGGAAAGAGAGGAGAAGAGCGGCAGGAGGTCACGTGAGCTCCCAGCAGTGCTGTAAATCAGGCATTTTGTGGAATAAATTTTAAAACACATGCACTGCACATTATATCTTCCTGTAAGAGAGGGGATTGCAGGATTTGTGAGTAGTAATTTTATCAGCTATATCGGCCGGAAGGGGCGAGGAGGAGAGGGATAGCACAGACTGCCGAGCAGACAAGCAGGGAGGGAGGGGAAGAGGGGGAGAGAGGAGAGACAGCGGGATAATGGAGGGACATAACCTGACCACGGTAATCAGGGATCAGCAGCCATGATTACCATGGTCAGCACACTATGGGGGGCACAGGAACAGGCAGGATCCACCACGTTTTTAAGAACATAGAGAGGGACAAATGACACAGCACAAGCACTATCATGTGTATCCTGCTTTAAAGGATCAGGATCATTATTTTTTTTAGGGTTACAACTTACAACCACTTTAAGCAACAGGACAGCTGCTCAGCACAAGACCTGGAAGATAGCGGCAATAACTGAATTAGCAGTGTTACATTGGGACACAGACAGCAATAACACACTAGAAACAATTGCTGATTGATAACATAGGTTACTGCATTTTGCTTAATGCTTTACCAGTTTGAGCTCATTTTATATTCATTCTTTTGCTAATACGTTAATCATTATGCCCATTTGCTAATAACTATTCAATATTTTTTTGGATATGTTAAGGTCCTGACACAGCAAAGAATGATGGGATCTATTCAAGATATTTCACAAAATTTACTACAAATGGAAAATATAGCGTAAAAGTGAGAGCTGTAATAGAAGACAACAAAGGCCGTTTAACAGTGCCAAAGAATCGTGCTTTTTATATACCTGGCTACGTTAATCGCGGTAGGCACTTATTTTTAAAAAATATATCTGCATATTGTATGCTAAAAAAAGAGTTGGTTTTCACTGGTAAACATACACAAATCAACAGTTTGGGTAACATATGATTTATTGGTATCTTGGTGGTTCTTTATCAAATGGAAAATGTTTCATTACATGCACTAAGTGTTAGATGGTAATGGGAAAGGTGAATTATAGTTCAACAAATGAATACATTATGTCAGAAACAGAACTGCTTCTAAATTAGTGTTCTTTTAGTAAACTCTGGAGTCTGGCTGGAAAAAGGGTTGATGGGTTCCGTGGTCAAGAATCAAATACAGGTTTTACATCAGGCAACATGGAGGTGGGCATGGAATGAACAATGCTGGGAGGGCATGCTGCAAAGACTCTACCATTATACACAGAGAGAAACGTGTTAAAGCCAGGGAAGCAGGTGGAACAGCCTTTGTACCACATAGTTCCAGTAATTCTTCACTTTTCCTTTGTTGGATGGATATCAGAGTGATGCAAAATGTATTTTGTGAATTGTGAAACAAAGATTTAGGTCTCACATCATAGCGCATGACAAATCGTTAGTGCTCCTGTTCTCTTCTTGTAATACTAGAAAGAATCCTTGATTGCTAGTCAACAAAATAACACAATTCAATTGGTCATCTAAGCATTAACACTGCTGGTGACGCTCCTAGCTAACTTTTACTGTATTACAAGGAGGTTAAACCACTTCAGCACCGGGCGATTTACCCCCTTCCTTACCACTGCTGGTGACCCTCCTAGATAACTTTTACTGTATTTGATCACCTCTGCGGTTTTTATTTTTTGCGTTTTAATTTTTTTTTTACTAGTAATGGCGCCGATCTGCGATATTTTTTTCGTGACTGCGACATTGCGGCGGACATTTCGGACACTTTTGACACATTTTTGGGACCATTCACATTTACACAGCGATCGTTGCTATAAAATTGCAGTGATTACTGTGTAAATGTGACTGGCAGGGAAGCGGTTAACACTAGGGGGCGCTGCAGGGCTTAATGTGTTCCCTAAGGTAGTGATTCTAACTGTGGGGGGAGGGGACTCACAAGGGGAGGAGACTGATCAGTGTTCCTCCGTACTGGGAACACATGATCGGTCTCCTCTGCACTGACAGGACGAGGAGCTGTGTGTTAACACACACAGCTCCACGGTCCCGCACGGTCCCGCTGTTTTAACGGGCAATCGCGGGTGCCCGGCTGACATTGCGGCCGCCGGGCATGCGCACCGGGTCCCGAGCGACGCCGCCTAGGCGGCCGGGAATGGGAGGACGTCATATGACGCCCACCCAGGATTTGAGATCCACCTTGTGGACTCATATGACTATGGGCGGGTAGGGAAGTGGTTAAAGAGGAAGTAAAGCCTCTGAAAAAAAAAATACACCCTGCAAGACAAAGGCATAATGAGATAGTATGAATAGCATACTAGCTCATTATGAATTACTTACCTGAGATCGAAGCCCCCGCATCGGCCCTCGTTCGCCTCCTCCGACGCCGCCATCTATCCCGGAGTGACTTCCGGGTATCGCAGGTCCGGCGATGTGACTGTCCGGAGCCGCGATTACATCACTCCCGCGCATGCGCGCTGGTGCCGCCACTAACGCCATGATCACCGTTAGAAACGGCACGCTCAGTGCGCCTGCGCCCATTGTCTACGGTGCATGAGCAGTAGACATCGGTGCCACTATTTCTGCAAATATCTCCTAAACCTTTTAGGTTTGGGAGATTTTTCTTGCACCTACAGGTAACCCTTAATCTAGGCTTAGCTGTAGGTTAAAGTGGTTGTAATGGGTTTACAACCACTTTCAGGGTATGGTCAATCAACTTCACTTAATAACAGTGGTTCTCAACCTTTTTAGTGCCATGACCCCTTGATAAAATTTCCCAAGTTGTGGGGTCACCTAGCAGTAAAATTATTTTCGTACCGTGGGTTGTCAGCACCCAAGGCAAGACAAGTAATTTGCGCCCCTAACCCACAGACATTTAGCGCTCCCTGAGTCCCTTCCACTCGTACAGTATAAAAATCCCTTATGGTACATTTTAGGATGTACCACTCTATCTTTTTCTTCCCTTTTATCTCTCTCTATGCTAATTTCTTGTTTTTTCTTACCATCCCTCTCTCTAGATGTCTCTTGTTCTTTCTCGTATTCTTTCTCTCCCTATTTCTTTGTTCCTCCCCTCTTTTCCTCTCCCTTCCATGTATTCTCTATTTTTATTCCTTCTCTTACTCCTTGGTGGTGGGAAGTTGGGATAAGTGGCAATGCTGGGGGGAGTTCTGATCAGCCAACTTAGGTGCTCTTGATCAAGGTCATCTGCTAATCTAAGAACTGTAGTGGGGACTTTTAATGGCAACTATAATGACAGATAGTGTTACTCACTGTGTCTCCGGTTTCACTGTGTCTCCGACTTTGTGGTGTCTCGTAGCAGTGACACCGATGCCGAAATCAGGAGATAGGGTCTCCTCCAGCCCCTCCCACTTCACATTCCTCACCAGTCAGCTGACCTCTAGTCTCTGCCCCCCCCCCCCAGCCATGCCGTGAACTGAATGGGTGGCTTCGAAGAGGCTGAGTGGGCAGCGGCGGGATCCAGGTACAGCCCAGCTGGGCGGCCACAAAAAAGGCTGGGAGAGCAGTGGGGGCTTCAGGAACAGCCCAGGATTCGGTGACCCCTGGCAAATCATCAATCAACCCCCAGGTTGAGAACAAACTTCCAGTTTGAAAACACTGGTCAGCTGTCTCTTTGAAATGTTAGATTTTTGATGGAATGAGTCAGTGCTGGGGGGGGGGGGGGGGGGGCAACTATTTGTCCAGGGCAAATGTTAGTAACAAGTGGGGATAGTGAGTCTCAGCATCTTGAGTTGAAGCTTGCAGAAACAAGACAGAATAGGGATTTCTGGGACAGATTTCCATCACAGGTAGTGAGGCAGTCAACAGTAAGTGAATTTAAACCTGTTTGGGCTAAACATACTGTAGGTCTATCCTTAGACAAATATCCTTTATAAATCACACAAAATAGACAATAGGGCTGACTCCATGAATCATAGCTCCCAACTGTCCCTGATATCGAGGGACTGTTCCTGATTTGAAACAAAGTCCTTCTGTCCCTCTTTCCTCCTCATTTGTCCCTTATTTTGGTCTAATCTATATAGTTGTATATAAATTGCACTTTCAAAAAGTGTTCCCCAGTGCTAAACCTTTCATCCAATTTCTAAATGGCTGAATTTGCATTAAAAGCTAATATAAAGGAATAGTAGTGGTAAAAAAATAAAAATACACTTGTGGGTTTAAGTAAAACATTTTTTTTGTTTAATTCTCCTCTAACTGGGCATGGCCAGGGGGTGTCCCGTCGTACGTGTTGTACGTCGCCACGTTCTTTCCGTCGGAAAAACCTTCCGAGTTTAAACCCAGAGTTTATTCTGACGGGAAAACCGATCGTGTGTACAGGGCATAAGGCTACATTCACACCTGAGCGTATCTTTTTCAGGCAGAAATTTTGCCGCGATTTTGCACAGGTCAAAGGGTAAACAATGTAAAAAGCAGAAAAACGCCTGTAATCTGCCAAAAGAGAAGCTCCTGCACTTTTTTGAGTGACGGGCGTTTTACTTCAGGCGACAGAACGCTCAGATGTGAACAGGGGCCATTGAAATGAATGGGATTTGTCTTGTTGGGCGTTTTTAGAGCTGAGGCTTAGAGCAGAAAAACACCCAAAAACGCCTAGGTGTGAATGGAGCCTTACTCCAGCCAAAAATGTAAAACAAATTTTGGATAGGTAGCATAGGGAAGGAGACGTTTGTTGTGCTATCTGTGCCCGGGTTCAGAAGATTTGACCTCACTTTCTGTCTCTGTGGCATGTATTTTGGAAAATTTGTATTGTTGTGGAAACAAGGATTGGTGATAAGGCCCTATATACACTATTAGATTTTCTGCAGATTTTTGTCTTCAGATTTACCAAAATATGAGGTTAAACCTTAAGAGTTTCAATTTGTATGCAATCAGTCAGGCCCTTGCACTACAT
Source organism: Lithobates sylvaticus (assembly GCA_028564925.1). Taxonomy (NCBI): domain Eukaryota; kingdom Metazoa; phylum Chordata; class Amphibia; order Anura; family Ranidae; genus Lithobates; species Lithobates sylvaticus. Next base: position 195,787,444 of record CM053032.1, read on the forward strand.
GGTTTTGGTAAATCTGATGACAAAAATCTGCAAAAAATCTAATATAGTGTGTATGGGGTCTAAAGCTCCAGTGGAGACACCTTTTTCCCATGATAACTCTTATGCCCTGTACACACGACTGGTTTTCCCATTGGAATAAACTCTAAAGGTTTTTCCGATGGGATTCCGACGGAATTCCGCTGAAGCTGTCTTGCGTACACACGATCACACCAAACTCCGACCGTCAAGAACGCGGTGACGTACAACATGTATGACGGGACTAGAAAAAGGAAGTTCAATAGCCAGTAGCCAATAGCTTCCGTCTAGTACTTGCTTCAGAGCATGTGTCGTTTCTGGTACATCGGAACAGCATACAGACGAGCGGTTTTCCTGATAGGAATTGGTTCCATCGGAAAAATATAGAACATGTTCTCTTTCTAGGTCCGTCAGAATTTTCGACATAAAAAGTCAGATGGGGCATACACACGGTCGGAATATACGATGAAAAGCTCCCGTCTGACTTTTTCTCTCGGAAATTCTGCTGTGTGTACGGGGCATGACAGGTTAAAAGAGGGGGGTTGGTTGGGACTTTATATAAAGCACGGCTAAGAGAATAAGTTATGCAATCACATGTTTGTTGGTTCCAAACAGGTATTTATAGACTGGTAAAAATATAACATGATAATCAATAGTAGCACCTTAACAGTTTAATGTACAAATTGACAACATAATTCACAGTATAATGATAATAAATACATAGATATATATAGTAAGTTGTTCCAATTCATAATGAACATGAATATGTTAATGGTGATAATAATCGATTGTAAAATTCATATTGTTAGATCTCGAAATCACATGATTGCAATGACGTACGCGTTTCGTAGAGATGTCCACTCATCAGGAGCAAGTATGAAATGGATAAATCTATAATAAGACAAATAATGCAAAGTGAGCAGATGGTTGACTCAAAGGGGAAACATACGAAGAGGAGGGATAGGGTATTTCCCAAGCACTCTTACCTACATATAAGTTAGGAATACAGAAAGTAGTGTTAGCTGCTGAAGGTACAATGGGAAACTACATCCCCCGGGAGCTGAGGCCGCACATCCACGGCCACACTAAGGCCCAAATAAGTGATACAAGAAACATAAGTGTTATGCCCCGTACACACGGTCGGAAAATCCGACCAAAAAAACCATCGGATTTTTTGCGACGGATTTTTTCCGTCACTGGTGTTGCATACACACGGTCGGACAAAGTTGTCGGAAAATCCGATCATTCTGAACGTGGTGACGTTTGTTGCCTACGACGGGACTACGTAGAGGCTAGTAGCCTTTGGTCTTGTAATGTGATCTGTGCATGCGTGGCACTTTGTCCGTCGGAATTCGCTACACACGATCGGAAAACGTCCGATAGGACTTTGTTGTCGGAAAATTTGAGAGCAGGAGATAAAACTTTGTCCGTCGGAAAATCCGACGGAAAAAGTCCGATGGAGCCTACAGACGGTGGGAATTTCCGACAACATTGTCCATTAGGACATTTTCCGTCGGAACGTGTGTACGGGGCATTAGTGTAGTCCCCAATTGGCAATTAAATATTGGTACAAACTCTGTGACAGTCCCAATGGATTTCTTTGAAAGAGAACAACGTGTGAATATATAAAAAAAAAGGACTGCATGTAAGCAGACTGGAGGACTACAGCCTAAGGGGCATGTAATGGGATCAAAAAAAGGCCAAGTGGAGAGTGAAAGCACTAGATAATAGGACCCGCATACCTGAACCAGAAAAGTTGTAAACATGAGAAAGTTCCAAGTGGACCCAGTGAATGAACCACAACAAACTAAATATTATTTTAACCTTGGAGAGACAAAAGAGACAACCAGTGTGTTAGGGTCTCAAGAAATATGAAGTGTGTGCACCACGTGCAGTATTTGTACCTACAGCCAGCCGCTGTATGCCGCCAACGTCACGCTGCGTGATCAGGGGGGAGGCGGCGTCAGTGCCTGGACACTTAGTTTCACTTGGCAGTTGGTGCTCAAACACTCCTCTCATGTTGATCACTAGGGATGAACCGAACACCCCCCTGTTCGGTTCACACCAGAACCTGCGAACAGACCTAAAGTTTGTGTGAACTTTAGAACCCTATTAAAGTCTATGGGACTCGAACGTTCAAAATCAAAAGTGCTATATTTTAAAGGCTAATATGCAAGTTATTGTCATAAAAAGTGTTTGGGGACCCGGTTCCTGCCCCAGGGGGCATGTATCAATGCAAAAAAAACTTTTAAAAACGGCCGTTTTTTTAGAAGCAGTGATTTTAATAATGCTTAATGTGAAACAATAAAAGTGTAATATTCTTTTAAATTTCTTACCTGGGGGGTGTGTATAGTATGCATGTAAAGAGCGCATGTTTCCCGTGCTTAGAACTGTCCCTGTACAAAGTGTAATTTTTGCAGGAAAAAAAGTAATTTAAAATCATTAGCGGCTATAATGAATTGTCGGCTCCCGTAATACAGAGAACAGTCATTGAAAGTCATTGATAAAAAAAAAATGCGTGGGGTTCCCCCCAAATCAATTACCAGGCCCTTCATATCTGGTATGGATATTAAGGGGAACCCCGGGTTCAATAAAAAAAAAATAACGTGGGGTTCCCCTTCAAAATCCATACCAGACCCTTATCCGAGCACGCAACCTGGCAGGCCTCAGGAAAAGAGGGGGGGGGATGAGAGAGTGCCCCCCCCTCCTGAACCGTACCAGGCCACATGCCCTCAATATTGGGAGGGTGCTTTGGGGGTCTATGACCCATCAAAGCACCATGTCCCCATGTTGATGAGAAGGGCCTCTTCCCCACAACCCTGGCCGGTGGTTGTGGGGGTCTGCGGGCGGGGGGCTTATCAGAATCTGGAAGCCCCCTTTAACAAGGGACCCCCAGATCCCAGCCCCCCCTGTTTGAAATGGTAAGGGGGTACAAAAGTACCCCTACCATTTCACAAAGAAAGTGTAAAAAATTGTTAAAAAACACACAGAGACTGTTGGGAAAAGTCCTTTATTAAAAATAAAAAAAAAGATTCCAGCGGTGGTAATCCACTCTTGCTATCCAGCGATGGGTGATCTCTTCTCCGGGGTCCAGCGATGGCTGATCTCTTCCGACGACGTCCAGCGCAGCGCATCCTGTCTCCATGGAGACACTGCGGGAATCCCGTCTTAGCTGAGGAGGACGGGGCCACTCGTCACCTGACCCCGCCCCCCTCTGACGCAACGCAAGGGGAAGCTGTGCTTCCCCAGTGACGTACGGGTGACCCCGTCCCCTCTGATGTAACGGAAACCTGCGTTACATCAGAGGGGGCGGGGTCACCCGTACATCACTGGGGAAGCCCAGCTTTTCCCTTGTGTCAGAGGGGGGCGGGGTCAGGTGATGGGTGGCCCGGTCCTCAGCTGTGTCTCCGTGGAGAAACCCAAGCTTCCCCAGTGATGCAAGGGTGACCCCCAGGTCCCCAAACACTTTTTATGACAATAACTTGCATATAGGCTTTTAAAATTAGCACTTTAGATTTCTCCCATAGACTTTTACAGGGTGTTCCGAGGCTTTCGAATTTGCCGCGAACACCCCAAATTGTTCACTGTACGGTGAACAGGTGAACAGGCAATGTTCGAGTCGAACAAGAGTTCCACTCGAAGCTCATCCCTATTGATCACTGATGGACAACCATCTGCTCATTTTGCATCATTTGTCTTATTATAGATTTATCCATTTCGTACTATTTTCGCTCCTGATGAGTGGACATCTCCACGAAACGTGTAGAGCCCCAGCCTTATGCTACATCATTGCAATCATGTGATTTTGAGGTCAAACAGTATGAATTTTACAATCGATTATTATCACCATTAACATAATCATTTTCATTATAAATGGAACAATTTACTATACATAAAGTGCCTTACAAATGTATATACCTCCTTGGCATTTTTCGTGTTTTGTTGCCTCACAACCTGGAATTAACATAGATTGTTTGAGGATTTGCATCATTTAATTTACAGAACATGCCCACAACTTTGAAGATGTTTTTTTTTATTGTGACGCAAACAACAAATAGGACAAAATAACAGAAAAAGTCAATGTGCATAACTATTCACCCCCCCCCCCCCCTAAAGTCAATACTTTGTAGAGCCACCATTCATTAAAAATGAATGAGCAGCGCCACTGAACCTCCTGCAAAGCGTTGCTGCAGTGGCGCTTTGCGGGTTGTTTTAACCCTTTTTTGGCTGCTAGCGGGGCTTAAAAGCGCCCCACTAGCGGCCCGGAAACCTCTGCAAAAACAGCTGTATTTTTCCGGCCCCTAGCAGGTGCTTTTAACCCCCGCTAGCGGCTGAAAAAGGGTTAAAATCACCCGCATAGTGCTGGACACACTGGAGCAGTGCGCTTGCAGGACGCTGAAAAATGTACTGCAAGCCGCATCTTTGGTGCGCTGTAGGAGCGGTGTATTTACCGCTCCTAAAGCGCCCCCTCCCATTGAAAACAATGGGGCAGCGATCCGAACCCTTTTTCGGCCTCTCGCGGGGGTAAAATGCGTTGCTAAAATGATGGTAAAGCGGCGCTAAATATAGTGTCGCTTTACCGCCAGCGCACCCAGCGCCCCAGTGTGAAAATAGCCTTAACGTCCTGCCAGCACATCACCTCAGTGTGAAAGCACTCAGGCTTTCATATTGAGACTGCAGGGGAGCCATTTTTTGGGTGCTTTACAGGCGCTATTTTTGGCCCAAAAGTGCCTGAAAAATGCCTCAGTGTGAAAGGGGTCTTACAGGAGTGAGATTTCCTCTCACTTGTTGTTGTCTCCCTCCATTTGTAAGTATGAGTCATATGTAAGTATGTATGTAACACATGGGACTGCCTGTATTTTGTTATAGTTATAGTAGACTGCAAATAATAAATTGCTTACATTGTTACTTTAGGCAAAATCACTATGAACCCTCCAAAACCTCCAGTGAATGATGATGTTCAGCTTGATGTTGGACCGTTCAGTAGGACAGCTTCTGGTGGCTCTTTTCTGGTATCCAATGTTCCAACAGTAGAACAGCCAGATATTTTCAAACCAGAGAAAATATATGATCTGGAGGCCCAGTTAGTGGAACGCAGGATTGTATTGTCATGGACAGCAACTGGTGATGATTTAGACCAAGGACAAGGTACAGTAAAATAATGAAACTACTATGTTTATTACAATGACACCTCTGGCCCTTTATCATGAGTTGTGTGCTACACATGTAGGCTGCATTAATGGAAATCTTTCCAAAGAGAGACATGGAGGATTCCATTAATACTTCTTATTCTGCAAATGTTTCCCAGTCATCACGAACCGTCTTCAAAACTTTCAGTTCTTTGACTGAAACAAGCATTCAGATAGGGATGTCTGACAGTTATTCACCAAGATAAGCCCCCATTGGGACTGTCAGCACAAGCCTTGCTCCTGCATAGATTTCACCACCTGCAATGCTGGTAAAAGCCAAAAAGCTTCCTGTGCCACTCAAAATAGTGATGGTGGAAGCCCTGAGATGTTCTGGGCTGCAGAGGGAGCACTGAACAGGTGAGTGTGACAAGCAGTTGTCTTGCTATCAATAAGGAATTTGCAAGCACTGGGTGGCAGTCCCAAAAAGAGATACACTGAACTTTAATGGCGTCTCAGTCTTAGTCCGTAGGGTTCAATATTGAGTTGGCCCACCCTTTGCAGCTATATCAGCTTCAACTCTTCTGTTTAGGAGTGTGTCTATTGGAATGTTTGACCATTCTTCCAGAAGTGCATTTGTGAGGTCAGACACTGATGTTGGATGAGAAGGCCTGGCTCACATTCATCCCAAAGGTGTTCTGTTGGGTTGAGGTCAGGCCAGTCAAGTTCCTCCACCCCAAACTCGCTCATCCATGTATTTGTGGACCTTAATTTGGTCACTGGTGCGCAGTCTTGTTGGAACAGTAAGGGGCCATCCCCAAACTTTTCCTGTAAAGGTGGGAGCATGAAATTGTCCAAAATGTCTTGAAATGCTGACGTCTTAAGAGTTCCCTTTATTGGAACTAAGAGGCAAAGCCCAACCCCTGAAAAACAACCCCACACCATAATCCCCCCTTCACTAAATGATCTGGACCAGTTCACAAAGCAAGGTCCATAAAGACATGGATGAGCGAGTTTGGGGTGGAGGAACTTGACTGTCCTGCACAGAGTGCTGACTTCAACCGGATAGAACACCTTTGGGGTGAATTAGAGTGGAGACTGCGAGCCAGGCCTTCTTGTCCAACATCAGTGCCTGACCTCACAAATGCAAAACATTCCTATAGACACACTCCTAAACCTTGTGGACAGCCTTCCCAGAAAAGTTGAAGCTGTTATATCTGCAAAGGGTGGGCCAACTCGATATTACGAACTAAAAATGGGATGCCATTAAAGTTCATGTGCATGTAAAGGCAGACGCCCCATCTAAGAAAACCAGGATACAGACAAAAAAGGGCACATTTCAAAAAAAATCCTGACACCTGATATTGCTAATAGATTTGTCCCAGTACCCATCAAATAATATATTTTTAAGATAATTTCTTATATGCAATAAAATTGAAAAACATGGCACAGAAACTTTAAAAGTGCAAAGTAAAAACTATAAAATATGCTTTAGTAGATATAGACAAACTTCTCAAGTAAATTGACAAGGTCCCTGGAAACCTGCAGCTGCATATAACAAACGGGCAGGGATGCTGGCTGGACAAATTTGGACAATATTATTGACCAATTAAGGCCATGTGGCAATATTAGTTCAATGATTTCAGCAGAATCTTGCCCATTTTATTTGTTGTTTTTTCACCTTTAGGCCCCTTTCACACATGCGGACCGTATGTCCGTATTTCATCCATCCGGTTTCAGATGAAATACGGACATACATGCATCCCTATGGGATAGCGGGTGTATCCGCTGACACCCGATATCGTCCGTCTCCGCTATGGTCCGATTCTGCAGACGGAGGAAAACCCTATTTTTCTATCCGTCTGCAGAGCGAATCGGATGAACACGGACAGACGGTCCGTGTTCATCCGATCCTCCATAGAGGAGAGCGGAGATCTGACAGGGCGGTCCCGGCACAGTGTGCAGGGACCGCCCTGTCATCCGCCGGCTCACCGGAACGATCCCCGCTGAGCAATGCATTCTATGCATTATGCATTAAGGTGAAAAAACATCTGACAATACCGCCCCCCCCAGCCCCCCCGTTTTACTTACCTGACCCCTCGAAAGTTCCGCGCTCGCCCCCGACATCCTCTTTGCCGCTCACCCTGGCCATTGATTGGCTAGAGTGGATGGATTGAAAGCAGCGCAGGCATTGGCTGCTGTCAATCACATCCAATGAAGCGGCGCGCCGGGGGCGGGGCAGAGTGATACAGCGAGCGGCTATAGCCGCCTGCTGTATCACGGGAAAATCTCCCACACAGGACAGACAGCAAAAATCTATAGGACGGTGATTTGAACCCTTCCCTACTCTGTCAAGAAATAGCACATTTTTGGTATATATATATTTGGATATACCTACAATTTAAAGCGAATTCCTAAAAAACTAAACTGAACAGATACATTATTACAGACATAGATGCCTACGTGTGTCATTTTGAGAATGATCCAAGAGACCCAAAACCTGGAAGAACCAGTTATGAAAATATTATTTTTTTCATGAATTCAAAGCTGCCTTTCACACTACCGCAACTTCAAAGTCGCGCGATGCGGCCACGATTTTGATGCAAGTCGTACAAGTGTGAAAGGGGCCTTAGTCCTTGAGAAGATGGATGGCCTCATTGACCATTAGCAAGGCAGAAGAGGCAATAGGGAACTGGCTGAGCACTGACCTCGTGAAATTAAAGCGGGGTTCCACCCTAAAGTGGAACTTCCGCTCATCGGAACCCTCCCCCCCTCCGGTGTCACATTTGGCACCTTTCAGGGGGGAGGAGGCTGCAGATACCTGTCTAAGACAGGTATTTGCACCCACTTCTGGGCATAGACTCCCACGGGAGCCTATGCCTCTTCCTGTCCCGCCGCGCTGTCTACTGGGACACACACGGGTCCCAGAGACAGCGCGGAGCATTCCTATTGCATTGCGTGACTCGCGCATGCGCAATAGGGAACCGGGAAGTGAAGCCGCAAGGCTTCATTTCCTGATTCCCATACCAAAGATGGCAGCGGCAGCATCCGAGGACCGAGGGACGGTTCGGCCTCGGGTGTCGACGTCGCTGGACCCTGTGACAGGTGAGTGTCATTATTTTAAAAGTCAGCAGCTGCAGTATTTGTAGCTGCTGACTTTTAAAAAAAAAAAAATTTTGCCGGACTCCCGCTTTAACTTAGTATTTGCATAATAGATTGTCGTGGATTTCAGTGCTTTCGGGTTGCTTGGTAGAACATACAAGGTATGTGGACATAATTGAATTAATGTGCTCAGTTTCAATAATTAGTACAGTTACAATTTGCACTCTAAATGCTTGTTTTTTTCTTTGTACAATAAAACATAAGATATTCATTTTCAGTATATCTTCTGGATAAAAAATATTTCTAATAAAGTATACCACATATAACATGCTTTATGACTTTTTAGTTCTTTCATAACACAATGTTCCTAATATTTTTAGCATCAACGTATGAATTAAGATGGAACACTGACCTTAAGAAACTCAAAGACAACTTTAAAAGCAGTACTCTAGTCAATACTGACAGACTCATACCATCACCCGCTGGATCAAAAGAGAGTTTTACTTTTGTACCTGAAAATGTTAACATACAAAACGGAACTGCCATTTTTTTTGCAATAATTGCCATCGACAAAGCATCGCAGAAATCTGATATATCTAACATTGCACAGTCTGTTTTCTATAATGTTCCACCTCTACCGACTCTGCTACCCACCAAAACCACTATTGCAGCAACTACAACTACAACTACAACCAACACACCAAAGTTCACCATCACCACTTCTACATCAACTAAACCCACCAGTGAACCTTCTGCCTTATCAAACATAATCATGCTGCCTCTAATAATATGTTCAACACTTATTTTGATTTGCCTGGTGGTTTGCATTGCCATTTGTATTTTCTGTCGATAGAGGAAGAATCAGTGTAAGCATATCTGTAAACACTATAATTAAAGTGGTCTCTGGCAAAGAAAATAATTTAGATGGCGACTTCATAATAGATAATAATATACCATGTGTTAAAGTGCATTCTTTTGTGCCTAAAGGGAACCGTTATCATCATAACATTTTCTGAAAATTGGTTCTAATGGATATGCCCTAAAGTGCCTTTACCTTCAAAGAAGCAGATCCATGATTAAAATATAGTGTGTATGTTCTAATCCTAGGCTGCTACCACTCTGATAGCGACAAAGGGAGCGCTCGGCAGATGATAAATTCTTGGATGTGTATGGAGGAGTATAGGTGTACAATAAATAACAAGTGTCACGGAATAAATAATTGAATGAAACAATTATATGCATCCAACCTGTACTAATATTGTACTAATATTGTAGCATCGCTTAGGTATCAGAAAAAACTGATCAGGTGGAAAGAATATCACTTGATAAATACATAAATAAAGCAGATCAATCTGTGTATGGAGGAGTGCCTAGTATAAAGTTATTTTCACATAAAGTCAGTGGCGGCCCGTCCACCCCCCGCATCCATGAGTCCGGCCCCCTAATCTACATCGGGGCGCTGGACACATGGATTTCAATCTGTTTTTTTTTTTTGAAGCACGTGATTAGAGCTGGAGGCTCCAAAAAAGGGTGGGCTCAGGGCACAGAGCACTGCGCCCAAAGCCCACCCAGTTGTGTGACAATAGCGAATTAATATTTGCTATTGTAACACTGATTGTCCTCCCAGCCAATCAGGTTTGTTCGAAATGAGTTCCGATCGGATTGACCGCAAGGAGGAGGAGGGTGGAGAAGCAGATGAAGCGAGGAAGCAGCCACCCGCAGCCCGGAGAGAAGCTGCCTGCAAGATGGGCCCGACTACTGAATGACCTACCCGGGGTGGGGATGCAGCCCGGGGGGGGGGGTGAATGCTGTGTCCACGACATGACCGACCGAGGGGGGGGTTGGTGGTAGGTGGATTGGATTGACGCCCCCCTCCCCCAAAAAAGACACCAGCCGCCACTGCTTACAGGACTTTTTTTAAACATTTGATGGTTAAGAGCCTAAAATACAGACAACATGTTTCAGGCTAACAAAGCCTCCCCTTTTTTAGGGCTTAAGCAGTCAATGTTAATAAAATTACAAACAAATGCACTAATGGTAAATCTTGATGAAAATTAGCATAGCCTGACAGCAAAAATGTGTCCTGCTGGGTTTATTAAATTGACTGATCAAGCCCTAAAGAAAGGGGAGTTTTTTTTCCCCCCCAAAACATATCAATGCTCTTAATCATTAAATATTTTAAAAAGTCCCCATTAGGAAAGGTGGAAAGTAGCTGATGCTTGGTCTTATATCTGGTAGTAAAAATCCTTTTAAGACTATATCTAGTTCTACAAAAATATAATCTGTTTTAATAAATAAACAAATTGATTGATCCGAAAGCAGCAAAAATTTATCTTTTTTTTTTTTTTCAGACAATTGTTATATACAATATATACAAAAACATAAAAGGTAGAAATGGCATGTGAAACAAACAGCATGAGATCACGAGACAGTAGGGCATCAAAGCTTCTCTTTATTTTCAGTAGCCTCACTGGGACAGGAAGTGGTGGGAAATATCCTCAGTGGAGACACAGACAGCAATAAAACCTGACAGTTGATGTAACCTTTCTATGTTTTATTTTTTTATGTGGTTTAAAAGCACTCACCCTCTAATAAACACCTTCAAACCAGCATAATTCATAAACTCATCTGTGTGCATAAAGTCAGAAAACCTTTTAACAAATAATCGTGCCAGGGCATGGATTGCATAAAGAGGTTGTAAACTGCCAATGTTCAAAAAAAAACCCGCATACTAGCACATTATGAAATACTCACCTTGGGACAAAGCCTTCCAGCGCTGTAAAAGATGTAAAAAACACACTCACATTTAACGCTGCCCATCTCGGCACCCAGGAATCATCCGCCGGTTGTAATGTGTAAACCACTGCTGCTCTGCTATGAGAGCTGGTATGCTTAATCCACTGCATGCAGGCCAGAGAGGACACGCTCGCCCCTACGTGTACGTGTTTCGTCTCAGTTTAAACATCATCAGAGGCTCTCATAGCAGAGCAGTGGTGGTTTACACATTACAACCAACAGATGATTCCTGGGTGTCAGGGTGGGCTACCTTAAATGTGAGTGTTTTTTTCATTACATGTTAAGAACACCCCAAGTGCAGCAAAGGCACCAAAAACTGCAGTAATGCACCATGCTCCGGAGCTTCTCTGGGGCGATTGTTGCGCATAGGGCAGCTCATTCAAGTGAGTGGGCTGCCCTATGCATGACGAGTGAAAATGCTCCAAAACACCAAAACGCATGAAAACGCTTCAAAGCACCCAAACAAACACATGCGGGATGAGTTTTCATTAAGAGATGTGAATGAGGCTTGACAACTGAGCAATCTATGAACAATTTTCTTAGGACTTACTCACCTTTTCAGGTTTATTGCTAGGGGGTCCCTCGGAATCTGCCTCTTCCTTTCCCTGGTGCCTGACGTAATTTCCCTTATTTGCCCGTGCTCGCTAGTGCTCCTGGGAGATGCTTGTCATTATTTCCCAGGAGTCAGTGGGCAGCGCAGAGGGCTTCATTGCCACCACAATGGGGGCGGGCACTTCCAACGCCACCCGTTGTAATGGCAACGTCAGAAGTGTACGGCGCTGCATCGTACATACTGCGCATGCGCGAGAACGGGCGGTGCATGCTGGTCACTCAGCTGCACCAAAGCCCGGAAGATAGTGCTTGTGGGCTTCACATGCCCACAAGCAAGATGGAAATTAACAAGAACAAGGAATAAAACATATCCTGCTCAAATAAATCGGCAATTGAGCAGCGATTAAAATAAGTAATAAGTTCTTTAAAATTAAGATATTCATCCAAAATATATTTTTTTTTCACAGTTGGAACTCTTTAATCAGCAAGTTAAGAGATTGAGCAAAAAACTGCTACAGGATATACCAGCGCTTACTATTTCTACCCTTTAACATGAGCCCAAAATGTATGTCAATACCTAGCTACATTGTAATTAAGTGTACAGCCTGGCTTCCTCATACTTTGACAATCCACAGTGTGTGTCATTGTATGATTTCTAAAAGTGAACACTGGAGGTCACTACTAGAAGAAAACATCCTGCAGGTTGAAAAAATTTGGAAATCTCGACTATTGTTGATTTAGCTCAGATAAACTGACTCTGCAATAGGGATGAGCTTCGAGTTTAAGTCGAACTCATGTTCGACTCGAACATTGCCTGTTCACCGAACAGCGAACACGGCAAATTCGAAAAGCTGCGAAACCTGTAAAAGTCTATGGGAGAAATCTAAAGTGCTCATTTTAAAGGCTTGTATTTAAGTTATTGTCCTAAAAAGTGTTTGGGGACCTGGGTCCTGCCCCAGGGGACATGTATCAATGCAAAAAAAAACTTTTAAAAACAGACGTTTTTTCGGGAGCAGTGATTTTAATAATGCTTAAAGTGAAACAATAAAAGTGTAATATTCCTTTAAATTTCGTACCTGGGGGGTGTGTATAGTATGCCTGTAAAGGGGCGCATGTTTCCCGTGCTTAGAACTGTCCCTGCACAAAGTGTCATTTTTGCAGGAAAAAAAAGTCTTTTAAAATCACTTGCGGCTATAATGAATTGTCGACTCCCGTAATACAGAGAACAGTCATTGAAAAAAAATATGCGTGGGGTTCCCCCCAAATTCAATTACCAGGCCCTTCAGGTCTGGTATGGATTTTAAGGGGAACTCCACGCCAAATGGAAAAAAAAATGGCATGGAGTTCCACCCAAAAATCCATACCAGACCCTTTATCCGAGCATGCAACCTGGCAGGCATCCCCACAACCCTGGCCGGTGGTTGTAGGGGTCTGCGGCCGGGGGGCTTATCAGAATCTGGAAGCCCCCTTTAACAAGGGGACCCCCAGATCCCAGCCCCCCCTGTTTGAAATGGTAAGGGGGTACAAAAGTACCCCTACCATTTCACAAAGAAAGTGTAAAAAGTTGTTAAAAAACACAGACACCATTGGGAAAAGTCCTTTATTAAAAAAAAAAAAAAAGATTCCAGCGGTGGTAATCCACTCTTGCTATCCAGCGATGGCTGATCTCTTCTCCGGGGTCCAGCGATGGATGATCTCTTCCGATGACGTCCAGCGCAGCGCATCCTGTCTCCACGGAGACACTGCGGGAATCCCGTCTTAGCTGAGAAGAACGAGCCACCCGGCACCTGACCCTGCCCCCCTCTGATGCAAGGGGAAAGCTGGGCTTCTCCAGTGATGTGCGGGTGACCCCGCCCCCCTCTGATGTAACGGAAACCTGCATTACATCAGAGGGGGGCGGGGTCACCCGTACGTCACTGGGGAAGCCCAAATTCCCCCTTTGCGTCAGAGGAGGGCGGGGTCAGGTGACGGGTGGTGACGGGTGGTCTCCGTGGAGAAACCCAGGCTTTCCCAGTGATGTACAGGTGACCCCCGCCCCCTCTGATGTAACGCAGGTTTCCTTTACATCAGAGGGGGGCGGGGTCACCCGTACGTCACTGGGGAAGCCCGACTTCCCCCTTGCGTCAGAGGGGGGCGGGGTCAGGTGACGGGTGGCCCGTCCTCCTCAGCTAAGACCTGGGATTCCCACAGTGTCTCCCTGGAGACAGGATGCGCAGCGCTGGACGTCATCAGAAGAGATCACCCATCGCTGGACCCCGGAGAAGAGATCAGCCATCGCTGGATAGCAAGAGTGGATTACCACCGCTGGAATCTTTTTTTTTTTTTTTTTAATAAAGGACTTTTCCCAACGGTGTCAGCGTGTTTTTTTTTACTTTTGTACCCCCTTACCATTTCAAAAGGGATCTGGGGGTCCCCTTGTTAAAGGGGGCTTCCAGATTCTGATAAGCCCCCCGCCCGCAGACCCCCACAACCACTTGCCAGGGTTGTGGGGATGAGGCTCTTGTTACCATCAACATGGGGACATGGTGCTTTGAGGGGTCACAGACCCCCAAAGACCCCCCAAAGCATCCTCCCAATGTTGAGGGCATGTAGCCTGGTACGGTTCAGGAGGGGGGGGCACTCTTCCCCCCCTTTTTTCCTGCGGCCTGCCAGGTTGCGTGCTCGGATAAAGGGTCTGGTATGGATTTTTGGGTCAAGCTCCACGCAATTTTTTTTAAAAAATTTGGCGTGGATTACCCTTAAAATTCATACCAGACCTGAAGGGCCTGGTAATTGAATTTGGGGGGAACCCCACGCATATTTTTTTTTTTTTTTATCAATGACTTTCGATGACTCGATGACTCTGTATTACGGGAGCCGACAATTCATTATAGCCGCGAGTGATTTTAAAAGACTTTTTTTCCTGCAAAAATTACACTTTGTCCAGGGACAGTTCTAAGCACGGGAAACATGTGCCCCTTTACAGGCATACTATACACACCCCCCATGTCCGAAATTTAAAGGAATTACACTTTTTATTGTTTCACTTTAAGCATTATTAAAATCACTGCTCCCGAAAAAATGTCTGTTTTTAAAAGTTTTTTTTGCATTGATACATGTCCCCTGGGGCAGGACCCAGGTCCCCAAACACTTTTTATGACAATATCTTGTATATAAGCCTTTAACATTAGCACTTTTGATTTTAAACATTCGAGTCCCATAGACTTTAATAGGGTTCTAAAGTTCACACGAACTTTAGGTCTGTTCACAGGTAGAGTTGAGCGGACACCTGGATGTTCGGGTTCGACGGGTTCGGCCAAACTTCGGAAAAAAGTCCGGGTTCGGGACCGAACTTGACCCGAACTTGACCCCGAACTCCGAACCCCATTGAAGTCAATCGGACCCGGGATTTTGAACACTAAAATGGCTGTAAAAAGGTCATGAAAAGGGCTAGAGGGCTGCAAATGGCAACAAAATGTTGTTAAGAGCATGGCAAGTGATCTGCAAACAAATGTGGATAGGGAAATAACTTAAAATAACATAAAAAAATAAAAAATAAAAATAAAATGCTGGAGGCCCCCTTCTCAGCAGAAGAGGTACAGGAAGTCATTAAGAACCTCAGAAACTCAACGGCACGATGCCGCACATATGGTGGGAATACCCCTGGGTGGGAGACAATGTGAAGGAACCGGAGGCACTGTCAGCAACCCAATCTACTATCGCCTGTACTTGTCCTGGCCTCAACATTCGTACAGCCTCATTATTATTACCGCTGCAGGCTCTGTCGCCTACTCGCACCTGAGGAAGGTGTTTCACTAGTGCGTGTAGCTGGCACAGATCGACCACGTCCTCTCCCTGCAACAGGAGCGCCACCAGCAGCACCACGACCCGGGCCACGTCCCCTTTTTGATGATCTCCTCATATTTTCAAAATTTATGATCTCGCCCTAAATGGGTGTTTTTGTCAATAGCAGAATACACGTACAGTGTCTAAAGCGTTTATGAACACGCAGAAAACGCTATTGGGAAGAAAAAAAAAACGCAAAATTTAATTTTTTTGCAATGTTTTTCCAATATCAGAATAAACGGATAGTGTCTAAAGCGTTTATGAAAACGCAGAAAATGCTATTGGGGGAAAAAAAAAAACTGCAAAATTAAATTTTTTTGCAATGTTTTTCCAATATCAGAATACACGGACAGTATGTAAAGCGTTTATGAAAATGCAGAAAATGCTATTGGGGGAAAAAAAACACTGCAAAATTAAATTTTTTTGCAATGTTTTTCCAATATCAGAATACACGGACAGTATGTAAAGCGTTTATGAAAATGCAGAAAATGCTATTGGGGAAAAAAAAACACTGCAAAATTAAATTTTTTTGCAATGTTTTTCCAATATCAGAATACACAGACAGTATGTAAAGTGTTTATGAAAACGCAGAAAATGCTGTTGGGGGAAAAAAAACACAGCAAAATAAAAAAATTTTGCAATGTTTTTGCAATATCAGAATACACGGACAGTATGTAAAGCGTTTATGAAAACGCAGAAAATGCTATTGGGGGAAAAAAAACACTGCAAAATTAAATTTTTTTGCAATGTTTTTCCAATATCAGAATACACGGATAGTGTCTACAGCGTGTATGTATGAAAACGCAGAAAATGCTATTGGGGAAAAAAAAACACAGCAAAATTAAATTTTTTTGCAATGTTTTTCCAATATCAGAATACACGGATAGTGTCTACAGCGTGTATGTATGAAAACGCAGAAAATGCTATTGGGGAAAAAAAAACACTGCAAAATTAAATTTTTTTGCAATGTTTTTCCAATATCGGAATACACGGACAGTATGTAAAGCGTTTATGAAAACGCAGAAAATGCTATTGGGAAAAAAAAAAAACACCGCAAAATTAAATTTTTTTTGCAATGTTTTTGCAATATCAGAATACACGGATAGTGTCTACAGCGTGTATGTATGAAAACGCAGAAAATGCTATTGGGGAAAAAAAACACTGCAAAATTAAATTTTTTTGCAATGTTTTTGCAATATCAGAATACACGGATAGTGTCTACAGCGTGTATGTATGAACACGCAGAAAATGCTATTGGGGAAAAAAACAAGGCAAAATTAAATTTTTTTGCAATGTTTTTCCAATATCAGAATACACGGACGCATTTCTGAAAACGCAGAAAATTCTATTGGGGAAAAAAAAACACTGCAAAATTAAATTTTTTTGCAATGTTTTTCCAATATCAGAATACACGGATAGTGTCTACAGCGTGTATGTATGAAAACGCAGAAAATGCTATTGGGGAAAAAAAAACACCGCAAAATTTTATTTTTTTGCAATGTTTTTCCAATATCAGAATACACGGATAGTGTCTACAGCGTGTATGTATGAAAACGCAGAAAATGCTAATGGGGGAAAAAAAACACAGCAAAATTAAATTTTTTTGCAATGTTTTTCCAATATCAGAATACACAGACAGTATGTAAAGCGTTTATGAAAACGCAGAAAAACACAGCAAAATAAAAAATTTTTGCAATGTTTTTGCAATATCAGAATACATGGATAGTGTCTACAGCGTGTATGTATGAACACGCAGAAATTGCTATTGGGGAAAAAAAACACAGCAAAATTAAAGCTTTTTGCAATGTTTTTGCAATATCAGAATACACGGATAGTGTCTACATCGTGTATGTATGATGTATGTATGAACACGCAGAAAATGCTATTGGGAAAAAAAAAAAAAAAAAAGCAAAATTAAATTTGTATGCAATGTTTTTCCAATAGCAGAATACACACAGACTATGGTGTATCTCTTAGTATATGCAGTGTTGGTCCTAATGGTGCACTGAGCTTGCAGGTAAAACTTTTATATTTTGTCTGGCACTGGCCTCATGGCACTGTTAAAAGACTGTGCACTGCACCCCAGCCAGGGTACAATTGATTTAGGAATCTCTTCAATAATTCTCTCTGCCTCTTTCTTTTGCTTAATAATAAAGAAACTCCCTACTCTAGCTATCTAGATCGCTCACTGATCTAACTAATTAGAAGAAAATTCAAGGAATGCTGACTGACTGACTGACTGAATCACACTAACTTCTAAAATCCTCTCAGCAGCACAGGAACCCGTCTATAGCTGTGTGCTGTGTGTCTGGACTATATATAGAGGCTGGGTCACATGCTGCACTGCCCAATCACAGCCATGCCATTAGTAGGCATGGCTGTGATGGCTTCTAAGGGCACACTAGTGAAACGATCGTCGATTGGCTGCCCTGCAGCTGTTTAAAAAGGCGCCAATACAGCGCCGAACACCAGACCCGAACCCGAACTTACAGCCAATAGTTCGGGTTTGGGTCCGGGTCCCGAACACCCAAAAGTCCGGTACGGACCCGAACTTTACAGTTCGGGTTCGCTCAACCCTATTCACAGGTTCTGGTGCGAACCGAACAGAGGGGTGTTCGGCTCATCCCTACTCTGCAACTAAGCACTCTTCTCATTTATTCATCAAGAGTAATGTACGATAAGTAAGGAACTCCTTTGAGTTTGATCATTAAGAAACAAAGGATCAGTTTCCCTTCTGCACAGTCAGCTTGAAAAATGTACAATAACAGTAACATATTGTAAATGATGATGTACACTTGGGTGTGCCAGAAATCTATACATTAACTTTTTTAGCCTTGTGCTGATATGACTGGAGAAATAGCTGTTCACTTAGGCTTAGCCTTTTGTTGGGGAATTTCTATGTACGGGAATTTCCAAGAATCTGTCCATGAATTTTTAAAGAATGTTCCAATTAGAAAGAAGACAGGAAGACAGGAAAGTAAAATCAAAGAAACATGCTTGCAGAGTTTTTTTACAACAGGATCAGAGTTTTCACCTTGGAAAAAATTTGCAAAAATATCTATGGATAAGTTTAATGGCTCTTAATCAAACTGTCCATAGAGAGAGTACGGTATGTTGCACTACATATGGACTTCTGAAATATCTGATCCAGAGCTTAGAGTATCAATATGCATATTTATATTTGCCTGCTGTTTTCTATACTGGAACTTCTTGAATAAGGTAAAGGTGCAGTTTGAGAACAAAAGCAAAGTCAAAAAGAAAAGCTTGGTCTTCTTTCTTCTTGGACAACATGTAGCCATCGCAGTATTAAATCAAAAAACAAAAATTAAATATTTTGCAGCTTTCCAATCCTTAGATGTGGTGGTTGCATTTGTTTTCTTCCCCTCCGTTTTCATCAGGTGATCTGGATAGTAACACTCCTCCTGTATTACAGTGCACCCACTCTGAATGAAGAACCACAGGCAGGGGCGGACTGACCAGTCAGTCACTCGGGCGCCGCCCGAGGGCCCGGGGCCATTAGGGGCCCGGACTCGGCCACAAGATAGGCCACTTGAAGCGGCTGTATTACATGCCGCAATGCCGATAAAAAATACTGCTAACAGCGCGGCGCGCGCTGCTCCCCGCCGGCCCCTCCTTCCCCCCCATCTGTCCCAGGTGCTTGTAATGAATGCACCGTGACGTCACCTGGGACGGAAGAGAAGAGTCAGTACACCGGCGGGGAGCAGCGCGCGCCGCACAGTTAGAAGTATTATTACCGGCATCGCGGCATGTAATACAGCCGCTTCACATCGGTGAGTGAATTCGGTTGGATCAGTGCCCATTCCTCCTGCCCATAGAGTTCTGCTGCCTTATAGAGTGCACTGTGCTTTATGTTTTGTAGTTATTGTGTTTTATTTGTGAAGTTTTGCTGAAGGATGCCAACACCAGTGCCAGATACAAGCCTCGGGGCACATGTGTGTGTGTGTGTCCCTGTGTGTGTGTGTCCCTGTGTGTGTGTGTGTGTCCCTGTGTGTGTGTGTGTCCCTTTTGTGAGTGTCCCTCTGTGTGTGTGTGTGTGCATTCTCCCTCCAGTCTCCCCCTGTGTGTGTGCGTTCTCTCTCCAGTGTCCCCCTGTGAGTGTGTTCTCTCCCTGTCCCCCTGTGTGAGTGTGTGCATTCTCCCTCCAGTGTCCCCCTGTGTGAGTGTGTGCGTTCTCCCTCCAGTGTCCCCCTGTGTGTGTGCGTTCTCCCTCCAGTGTCCCCCTGTGTGTGTGCGTTCTCCCTCCAGTATCCCCCTGTGTGTGTGCGTTCTCCCTCCAGTGTCCCCCTGTGTGTGTGCGTTCTCCCTCCAGTGTCCCCCTGTGTGTGTGTGTGCGTTCTCCCTCCAGTGTCCCCCTGTGTGTGTGTTCTCCCTCCAGTGTCCCCCTGTGTGTGTGTGTGTGTTCTCCCTCCAGTGTCCCCCCTGTGTGTGTGTTTTTCCCTCCAGTGTCCCCCTGTGTGTGTGCGTTCTCCCTCCAGTGTCCCCCTGTGTGTGTGCGTTCTCCCTCCAGTGTCCCCCTGTGTGTGTGCGTTCTCCCTCCAGTGTCCCCCTGTGTGTGTGTGTTCTCCCTCCAGTGTCCCCTGTGTGTGTGTGTTCTCCCTCCAGTGTCCCCCTGTGTGTGTGCGTTCTCCCTCCAGTGTCCCCCTGTATGTGTGCGTTCTACCTCCAGTGTCCCCCTGTGTGTGTGCGTTCTCCCTCCAGTGTCCCCCTGTGTGTGTGTTCTCCCTCCAGTGTCCCCCTGTGTGTGTGTGCCTTTTCCCTCCAGTGTCCCCCTGTGTGTGTGTGTGTGCTTTTTCCCTCCAGTGTCCCCCTGTGTGTGTGTGTGCGTTCTCCCTCCAGTGTCCCTCTGTGTGTGTGTGTGTGTGTGTGTGCGTTTTCCCTCCAGTGTCCCTCTGTGTGTGTGTGCGTTTTCCCTCCAGTGTCCCCCTGTGTGTGTGTGTGTGTGCGTTCTCCCTCCAGTGTCCCCCTGTGTGTGTGCGTTCTCCCTCCAGTGTCCCCCTGTTTGTGTTCTCCCCCCAGTGTCCCCCTGTGTGTGTGTTCTCCCCCCCCACAGCATCCCCCTGTTTGTGCTCTCCCTCCCCAGTGTCCCCCTGTGTGTGTGTTCTCCCTCCAGTGTCCCCTGTGTGTGTGTGTGTGTTCTCCCTCCAGTGTCCCCGTGTGTGTGTTCTCCCCCCCCCCCCACAGCGTCCCCCTGTTTGTGCTCTCCCTCCCAGTGTCCCCCTGTGTGTGTGTGTGTTCTCCCTCCAGTGTCCCCCTGTGTGTGTTCTCCCTCCAGTGTCCCCCTGTGTGTGTGTTCTCCCCCCCACAGCGTCCCCCTGTTTGTGCTCTCCCTCCCCAGTGTCCCTCTGTGTGTGTGTTCTCCCTCCAGTGTCCCCCTGTGTGTGTTCTCCCTCCAGTGTCCCCCTGTGTGTGTGTTCTCCCCCCCCCCCCCACAGCGTCCCCCTGTTTGTGCTCTCCCTCCCCAGTGTCCCCCTGTGTGTGTGTGTTCTCCTTCCAGTGTCCCCCTGTGTGTGTTCTCCCTCCAGTGTCCCCCTGTGTGTGTGTTCTCCCCCCCCACAGCGTCCCCCTGTTTGTGCTCTCCCCCCCACAGTGTCCCCCATTGTGCTCTCCCTCTCCAGTGTCCCCCTGTGTGTGTGTGCTTCCCCCCTCCAGTGTCCCCCTGTGTGCTCTCCCTCCCCGTGTCTCCCTGTGCAGGTGTGGCTTGAGTGTGGGGACCAAGGGGGCCCCATGATCTTCTATTGCCCGGGGGCCCCATGAGTTGTCAGTCCGCCCCTGACCACAGGGGTCACCTTTGGAAAGCCGCATTGTCAGTCTGGAGGGAGGAGAGTTTTAGATAGACTAGCAGGTTTAAATATACAAAAAAATTGAAGCCAAACACCAGCTAACATTTTATAATCAGTTACAGCAACCGTTTTTTTTTTCTTTTGGGATGAAAGGTTTTACATAAAAGGTTTTACATAAATAAATAACAGCTGATCATTGTAAGCACCCCTGCCAGTGGTAAATGGTTTGTCTCATCTTTTTAACTGATACATCTGCAAGAGAGCTTGGACTTTGAAAAACAACAGACTTATTGGCCAGATCACCAGATGAAAATAGAAGAAAGAAAACCTAAAAAAGGAAACTAATACAACCATCACATCTAATGCCCCGTACACACGGTCGGATATTCCGATGGATAAAGTCAGATCAGATTATGTTGTCGGAAAATCCGATCGTGTGTGGGCTCTAGCAGGCTTTTTGTTCATAAGAAATTTGGAGACGAAAGCTTTGGCTACTGGCCTCTACGTAGGCCCATCGTACGTTTTTTTACATCACCTCGTTCGGAACGATCGGATTTTCCGACAACTTTGTCCGACTGTGTGTGTGCAACACAAGCTTCAGACAAAATCCGTCGGAAAAAATCTTACGGATTTTGTGGTCGGAATGTCCGACCGTGTGTACGGGGCATAAGAATTGGTAAGCTGCAATACAAAAAATGATTGCTTTGGGGTTTTTATTATTGCTTTAAGGACTGGGGGGCAGAAGGGAGAGAGCCATTGCAGGCATTTTCATGAAAAATGTGCATATTTCCTCAGCTGTCCATGTCTGTTTTAGCTACAGTATCAATTTGACATAAAATTTGGTATTAAACCTCTGCTTGGAGTATATTTAGTTATTTTTAAGTTTGTGGTGGGTTTACTTTGGGATACTGTCAGGTCACCTGAGTCCATGTGACAGATGCACACCGTTGGAGTCAGGAGTGCACCGCTAAAGTAGTGGACCCTATGACTGACTGCTGCGGATGGAACTCTGGGTGGTTCAAGAAGGCAAGTCCACTGGAGCACCAATATGGATCCCACTGGAAGCTAGAGCATAAGATTCCAAAGGGCGCGGGGTCTAAGAGCCAGCAGGTGTCCACCAGAGCCTCTAGTGGGGAGGATGGACTGCGCTGCAACTAACTCCAGGTCGTGGCCCCCAGGGTCTCCCAGCTCACGCTCACGGTAGGCTACAGGAGGATAGAGAGGAAGCAGCAGCCCAGGACAACAAGGGATAGTAAGGAGATAAGCCAAAGGTCGGGGCGACTAACAGACAGGGATAGACAGAGAACACGCCAAAGGTCAGGGTCACAAGCAGGCAGGGATAGTCAAGAACAAGCCAAGACCGGTAACAGAGACAGACGTAGAGCACACGTCAAGCAGGAAACCAAACACACAATATTGCTCGGCAAGGCAGGCTTGGAGAACACAGTGTTAAATAGTGGTTTCTGTTGAGGCTAGGGTGGAGCCACACTGAGGGAAGATTACCTAAGCATGCAGGTGTGAGAGTGCAAGCCCTAATGCCTCGTACACATGATCGGATTGTTGTCCAACAAAACCGTGGAACTTTGTCCGAAGGGTGTTGGCTCAAACTTGTCATGCATACACACGTTCACACAAATGTTGGCCAACAATTACGAATGTAATGACGTACTAGACGTACTATGTGGTTTTTCAGCTCTTCAGCGCCACCCTTTGGGCTCCTTCTGCTAATTTTGTGTTAGTAGAAGTTTGGTAAGTGTTGATTTGCACTTTTATTTTCGCGTTTTTCATTTCATGCTTTTCAGTTCTTTTTTGAACGGCCGTTCGTCAACCAGACATGTTGCGGAATCAGAGGAGATAATATGTTAATTATTGGCCTTGGAGTTATTGCTTTGACATTACTTTTTTGGTTGAATAATGATTTGATATATTTTGTATATTTTTGGATGCATAGAATGCACTTTTTGGTTAAGTTCTATTGGCAGATAGCGTGTCTAATTTTTTTTTTTTAATGCACAATAAAAAAATAGTGTAGAATAATACTTGGCTATATGTTTAACTTCAAATGACAGTTTGGGAGTAGGCAGTTACACAATGATACAATGTAAAATTGACAAGGGACACCAACATAGTTGTATCTTTGATCTTAAAAACTAGAGGATAATGGTGTTGTGGTAACTTGCCCAAATAAAAGAAAAACATAATAATATTATTCTTGATATCACTATAAAAAAAAAAGCCTTTGAAAATGAATTTGCAATAACTTCATCAGTATCACCAGCAAAGCAGCTTCATTATTATCCCATTAAAGAAGAAGAAAATTATGCACTGCATTTGGAGATTTCATAATTTACGACGTCACAAATGTTAATTCTCCATTACAAGCGCTGGTTTCCAAGACTGACAGCTTCTGCTTCCGAGCATGCGTGTTTGTACTTTGGACTTTTGTCCGACAGACTTGTGTACACACTATCGGAAAATCCGACAACACACATTTGTTGGTGGAAAATTTGAAAACATGCTAGCCAACATTCGTTGCCGGAAAGGCCAACAACAATTGTCCGATGGAGCATACACATGGTCGGATCTTCCGCCAACAGCCTGACATCCAATATTTCCCATTGGAAAGTCCGATTGTGTGTACGGGGCTTAAGGCTGATACACAGACCAGGTAAGAGACAGACAGGGCATGAAGTATTACTGCAGAGTCATCACAGCTACTCACAGACATAAGATGAAATTTGTCCAACCTGATTATTTAGAAAAACGTTCCAGCGCTATTTGTCTTCTCCCTTTCCATTGTCATGAACAGGAACATACAATCAAGCAGAACATTTCTGTTAGAGGTGCCACATGGTAGTCAGATGATGGTTGCACTTTATCCATGCCTCCCAACTTTTTGAGATGGGAATAAGGGACACCTATTAGCAAAAGTACGTTGGAATAGGACACACCCCTGCCACGCCACTTTAAAGGAGAATTATACCAAAAAAAATATATTTAAACCCACAAGTGCTTTTTTTACCACTACTATTCCTTTACATTGGCTTTTGACATTTACAAATGCAGCAATTTAGAATTTGGATGAAAGTTTTAGCACTGGGAAACACTTCTTGAAAGATAAATAGGGCATTTTATAAACAACTATATTGATCAGACCACAATAAGGGACAAATGAGGAGGAAAGAGGGACAGACGGACTTTGTTTCAAATCAGGTACAGTAAACCCCCGCTATATTGCGGTTCAGTTTTTGCGGTCCCGGTATATCGCGGTATTTTAATTAGGACCTGTTATTCTGATATTGTGGTAATATTTCGCCATTTTCGCAGTTATGTACTTATGTACAGTATACTGTACTGTTAAGACAATATTTTTGTGTTTTAAAAAATCCTCTTGATCTCTCTCTCTCTATCTTTAATGTGTTTCAATTGCATAAAAGTGTGTTTAAAGACCTTTAAATGCTATTAAAAAAATTAACAAAACATGCCTAGGGTGTATTTAAATAGGGTCTTTCTATTTTGCGGTTTTTCACTTTTCGCGGGTGGGTCCGGAACATAACCCCAGCGATGGAGGGGGGTTTACTGTATAGTCCCTCGAAATCAGGGACAGTTAAGAGCTATGATGTATCTGTCCATTCCTTTGAAAGTGAGCACCCGTACAAAATGCACTTTTATGAATCACAAATAATAAAGCATCAGATGTTTGCTTAGGTAGGCAATTATGTACGATGCAACCAGTGGGAAACACACTTTTCTGCACATTAACCTCCTGAGATCCGCGCTAAAGCCGAATGACGGCTACAGCGCGGATCTAACTTCCCGGGACGATGTCTAATGACGTCGTCCCATTCACGAGCGGCCTGCGCGCCCCCTGAAGGGCGCGCTCTCTGTGATCAGCGAGTCTGTGAGACTCGCTGGATCACAGATCCGAGTAAGGGGTCGATCCCGACCCCTTACCACGTGATCAGCTGTCAGCCAATGACAGACACAACAGAGCCGGTAATTGGCTTTTTTTCCTCCTCGCGCTATCAGTCCCAATCACTGCAATGTGCCCAGGGTCCATGGTGCCCACCTGTGCCCTATGCAAGTGCCCACTACCAGTGCCCACTAGCTCCACCTGTTAGTGCCCACCAGCTTCACCTGTCAGTGCCCACAGTGCCATCTGGCAGTGCCCACAGTGCTATCTGGCAGTGCCCACAGTGCCAGTGCCCACAATGTGCTGCACATCAGTGTCACCTACCAGTGCTCATCAGTGTCACCTACCAGTGCCCATCAGTGTCACCTACCAGTGTCCATCAGTGCCACCTATCAGTGCCATCTATCAGTGCCCATCTGTGCCACCAATCCATGCCATCTTATCTGTGCCCATCAGTACCGACTTATCTGTCCCCATCAGTGCCACCTTATCTGTGCCCACCAGTGCAGCCTATCAGTGCCCACCAGTGCCGCCTCATCAGCGCATACCAATGAAGCAGAAAAATTACCTTTTTGCAAAATTTTATAACAAACTATTAAACAAGGTTTTTTATTTTTTTTTTTAATTTTCCATCTTTTTTTGTTTGTTTAGCAAAAAATAGGTAGATACAGTAGATACCAAACACTTAAAATTATGTGTGCCGGTGAAATGGCGAAAAGCTACAATATCTAAAATTTTTAATAGATGATTATTTAAAAACCTTTAAGTGAGTACACCCCTCACATTTTTGTAAATATTTTATTAATATATATTTTCATGTGACAACACTGAAGAAAATTACACTTTGCTACAATGTAAAGTAGTGAATGTACAGCTTGTATAACAGTGTCAATTTGCTGTCCCCTCAAAATAACTCAACACACAGCCATTAATGTCTAAACGGCTGGCAACAAAAGTGAGTACATCCCTAAGTGAAAATGTCCACATTGGGCCCAATTAGGTATTTTCCCTCCCCGATGTCATGTGACTCGCTACTGTTACAAGGTCTCAGGTGTGAATGGGGAGCAGGTGTGTTAAATTTGGTATTATCCCTCTCATGCCGCGTACACACGAGCAGATTTTACGTCGGAAAAATCTTGGATGGTTTTTCCGATGGAATTCCGCTCAAGCTTGGCTTGCATACACATGTCACACAAAAGTTCGCTGAACTTTTGACCGTCCAGAACACGGTGACGTACAACACTACGACGAGCTGAGAAAATTAAGTTCAATGCTTCCAAGCAAATTGTTTCCGAGCATGCGTAGGAATTTTGTGCGTCGGAATTGGTACAGACGATCGGAATTTTGAGTACCTGCTCTTAATCTTTTGCAGGCTGGAATTACGCCAGCAAAAGTCGATGGAGCATACACACAGTCACATTCTCCGACCAAAAGCTCTCATTGGACTTTTGCTGGTGGAATTTGCGATCGTGTGTACGCGGCATCACTCTCTCATACTGGTCACTGGAAGTTCAGCATGGCACCTCATGGCAAAGAACTCTCTGAGGATCTGAAAATAAGAATTGTTGCTCTACATAAAGATGGCCTAGGCTATAAGAAGATTGCCAAGACCCTGAAACTGAGCTGCAGCACATGGCCAAGACCATACAGCAGTTTAACAGGACAGGGTCCACTCAGAACAGGCCTCTGTATGGTCGACCAAAGAAGTTGAGTGCACGTGCTCAGCGTAATATCCAGAGGTTGTCTTTGGGAAATAGACGTATAAGTGCTGCCTGCATTGCTGCAGAGGTTGAAAGGGTGAGGGGTCAGCCTGTCAGTGCTCAGACAATACGCTGCACGCTGCATCAAATTGGTCTGTATGGCTGTCGTCCCAGAAGGAAGCCTCTTCTAAAGATGATGCACAGGAAAGCCCACAAACAGTTTGCTGAAGACATGCAGATTAAGGACATGGATTACTGGAACCATGTCCTATGGTCTGATGAGACCAAGATAAACTTATTTGGTACAGATGGTGTCAAGCGTGTGTGACAGCCAGCAACCAGGTGAGGAGTACAAAGACAAGTGTGTCTTGCCTACAGTCAAGCATGGTGGGGGAGTGTCATGGTCTGGGGTTGCATGAGTGCTGCCGGCACTGGGGAGCTACAGTTCATTGAGGGAACCATGAATGCCACTGGTGTACTGTGACATACTGAAGCAGGGCATGATCCCCTCCCTTTGGAGACTGGGCCGCAGGGCAGTATTCCAACATAACGACCCCAAACACACCTCCAAGACGACCACTGCCTTGCTAAAGAAGCTGAGGTTAAAGGTGATGGACTGGCCAAGCATGTCTCCAGACCTAAACCCTATTGAGAATCTGTGGAGCATCCTCAAACAGAAGGTGGAGGAGCGCAAGGTCTCTTACATCTACCAGCTCCGTGATGTCATCATGGAGGAGTGGAAGAGGACTCCAGTGGCAACCTGTGAAGCTCTGGGGAATTCCATGCCCAAGGGGGTTAAGGCAGTGCTGGAAATAATGGTGGCCACACCAAATATTGACACTTTGGGCCCAATTTGGACATTTTCACTTAGGGGTGTACTCACTTTTATTGCCAGTGGTTTAGACATTAATGGCTGTGTGTTGAGTTATTTTAAGGGGACAGAAATTTTACACTGTTATACAAGCTGTACACTCTACTTTACATTGTAGAAAAGTGTCATTTCTTCAGTGTAAAATAGTTACAAAAATTTTGTGAGGTACTGTATATAATATATATATATATATATATATATATATATATATATATATATATATATTACATTTAAAAAATGTAACAGTATAATAAACAAGAGGGTAGGGGAATTTATGCAAATTGTACTAGACAAGTAGACAGGCTTACTAAAAAATAAACCAGTTAAATACCGCACAAACACATAGATGTCAATATATATACTTCCTTGTAGTTATGGTAGAAATATTTCTAACAAGGAAATAATACACAATTAAATACCTTACATGATTATTGAATACTTTGTTCTTTTAATCAAAGCAGCACAGCAATATGCACAGCATGTGTACAAAAATTGGGATCTATGTTGCTGATCATGTTTCACTACATGGCAACCTTTCACCATCAGCCATAGATACTGATTACCGTAACTATTTAGCTCTACTTTCTACTTAGTCCTTGTTCATAGACATAGATGTCAATATGCATATTTCCATGCAGCTATGGTAGAAATATTTCTAACAAGGAAATACTGAATTAAATATCTTATATGATTATTGAGTACATTGTTCTTTCAGTTAACGCAGCACAATGTAAGTGCAGTGTGGCACTAGGGTGCTTTAATTTTTTTTTTAATTATTATTATTATTATTTTTTCCATTATAAATTATTTATTTTAACACTTTTTCAATGTAATCAATCATTTTTTTTTTTTTTTACTTTATTGCTATCACAAGAGGTTAATAAGCCCCATATGTGATAGCATGGGCAGGTGACAGGTACTCTCTACTTAGAAATCAGGGGGTCCCCCCCCCAATTATAGCCCTGCACTCCACTGCAACTAATAAAGTGCAGATCTTGCTCCATTGGGTGCTTCCCCAGCTACAGTAGCCGAGAGATGACAGCTCTAAAACCGGAAGTCGCTAAACGCTTGTCCATTCTGAATTCACTAATTGCACAAGAGAACGGGGAACAGATGTTCCTCAATCTCCTCTGGCTTTCACTATGTAGCCAGTTTACGATGGCAAGTGGGTATGGCATCCCTCACATGGCTGTTTAGCCACATATCTGGGTTTCCAGTGATGTAATTTCCAAGGGTCGACTTCTGGTCCGTGGAGGGCATGCCGACTCCAAGGCATAAAGCAGTGGGGCGGATGTTCTTTCTAGTATCAAAGGCTGTCTATACTGGTGCCTGCTCGTGGCACTATAAAATGTGAGTGGATTACTTACTATTATCCTTATGTGTTTATTGTATCAATAAAACTACTACACTATGAGATTTCTTCTGGTATATGATGCTTATTGTTTATGAGGAAGAAGCATACTGCAAATGAGGCCTATGAACTATTAAGGCAGGGGTCCTGCCAGGGTGATTTACCCGGCTCGTGGACTGCCACTTCCATAAGATCGCAGCACACCACCTCCCCTCTGCTACCTTATTCACACAAGTCGGGAAACATGACAGGTCCGGACAAAGGGTGGGACTATGCTGCGTCCCGCTGATCTGTCGGCGCCGATGCCCTGAATTTCTTAAATAACGATGGGGGCGTGGCAAACGTATTACGTCATCCAGAGGCCATGCCCCCTTGTGGCATTACCGCCAGGGGCATGATGGGCCTGTGACGTCACAAGGGGCATGGCCTCCGGATGACGTAATACAATTGCCACGCCCCCATTGGTTTTTAAGAAATGCAGGACATCGGCGCCGACAGATCAGCGGGACACAGCATCGGAGGAGGGTCGTCGGCTGGAGCAGCGGCAGAGAAAGAAGAACACCGGACAAAGAAGACAGAAGAAGAGCAGAAAAAGAAGCAGGGGGAGAAGGAGAAGACCAGAGAATGAGGATGTGGGAGGAGATGATGGAAGACCGGAGGAAGAAGCGGAGAAGAAGAAGAAGATTTTTAATAAAAGACTTGTCAAAAAACTGTCTACTGTATTTTTTAACACTACACTACTTTTTTTAGTGAATGGGTAGGGGTACAATGTACCCCATACTCATTCACATGGGGGGGCCGGGATCTGGGGGCCCCCTTGTTAATAGGCACCCCGCCCGCAGACCCTGACAACCACCGGGCAAGGGTTGTGGGGCAAGGGTTGTGGGGTTGTGTGCCAATGTTGTTTTAACTTTTGATAGTAAAACATTTTTTTTCTTCCAGTCAATACCTTATACAGCCCACTTCCTGTTTCTTGTCTGGTCATTAGCCTAGGCTTATGACATCATGCACATCTTACGCTCATAAGAGTTTGCCAAGAAGGGAGGGGGGGATGAGTCATAAGAGGGCCAATGAGAGCTGCAGAGCTGGAGGTGTGCCTCTGTGTAAATCCAGGAAGTGAACAGGCAGCAGCTTCAGCTGCCCACAGTTAAAATAGATGCAGCCAGACTTAGTGGAGGGAGATTTCTGAAGCATATTTGGCAAGTACAGAATCACAGTATATATAAAATATGCAAAGTGGTTAGAGCTCAGAATGGCAAATATGTTGTTATTACAAATTATGTGAGCAGACTCTTTAAGTTTGAGTTAAAGTGATTTGGTGCCATCTATTTTTATATACATGTACTGTATTTGGTTTTGGGCTACTGAAACATTTTTTTGGGGTGTAGCACCTTATTTTCACATTTTATCAGTTCTGCTATTGTATTGCAAACCTGGGTAACCCAGGGCCTGTGCCTCAAGAATTTTGAAAAATATGACAGAAGCTGTGATCAGATGATCAGAGCAGGATTAGGGTCAAATGGGCCACTAGTGAAGTAGCAGATTGACCAACCCCCAAAACCCCTTAATTTAAAAGGAAAAGTATTGCAATTGGCAAAGAGTAGCCTCATTTCCATTGACTGCATTGGCATGGCCCACCTCATGAAATATCAACATGGGCATCTTCCCTTTTGAATGGACAGGCAAGTGCACAGGTTTGACCAATTGTGCTATCCTCCTGGTTTACTGCAGCAGTATGAACATGTTAGCTGGGACCCCTGGCATTCAGCAGTCCCTAGATTAAGGTGACCACATTTTTTAAATTAAATCCAGGGACATTTTTATTTCTACTAGTAATGGCAGCAATCAACGACTCATAGCTGGACTGTGATTTTGTGGCGGACAAATTGGACACTAAGTGACACTTTTTGGGAACCAGTGACACTAATACAGTGATCAGTGCTAAAAATATGCACTGTCACTGTACTAATGACACTGGCTGGGAAGGGGATACGATCTAGGGCAATCAAAGGGTTAAATGTGTGCCTAACAAGTGTTTTCTTACTGTGGGTGAGGTGCTTTTACTAAAGGGAAG
This sequence comes from Lithobates sylvaticus, assembly GCA_028564925.1. Taxonomy (NCBI): domain Eukaryota; kingdom Metazoa; phylum Chordata; class Amphibia; order Anura; family Ranidae; genus Lithobates; species Lithobates sylvaticus. Next base: position 195,818,570 of record CM053032.1, read on the forward strand.
GCATAGATCCCTGTACCTGCTTTGCAGGAACACAGGATCAAGGTCTTCCATACTGACAGAACGCTGATCTGTCTTGTTTACATAGGCAGACCACCATTCTGCCTATGTACATATCAATCAATGGAAACTGGTGGACATCCCAAACTGAAGAAATGGTCCCTCCGTTCTGACCAGTATATGATCATCAAATAGGGCCACAGATAATGGAAAAAATACACCCCTAAGCTAGTAGGTGCGGTGGAGTGGGGGGGGGGGTGTAATTCAGAATAATTTTTTTTAATTCTGCACTGACTTTTTTTGAAATTGCCCCAGCCCCTGTTCAAATCCAATCAGGGGACAAAACCGGGGACAGAATTGGTCCGGGGACAGTGTGCTCAATCCGGGGACTGTCCCCGGAAACCGGGATGTCTGATCACCCTACCCTAGATCTCTGCCTAGATTGACTTGGAGATCAACTGGCTTTGGCTGAGATTCTGTACTTCTTTCCTTCCTGGGAAACACCAGCACACTTTTTTCTCTAGTGCTGGAAATGTGCTCTACAGTCCCAATCCATTGACTGAAGAATACTGTAAGTAACAGGGAGCTGTGTGGTCTTTTCCCAGAATGAAATCCAGAATCACCAAGGGGAGTCAAGTGCTGCTTTGGCGGCTTGCTATGGGGGTCACTGGTCATGGATGAGGAGCCCCCAGTGCTGGTGGAGGACCCGAGAAGAAGAAAATTGGGTTTGATCTGTGCAAACCCGATCCTCTCCTTTCCTCATGTCCCTTGTTAACACATATGCAGTGCAACACAACTAATTGTCACCTTGTGCTGCTTCTTCCTCTCCCAGTTGAGCTCTGCTGTACAGTTGATTACAAGCATATGATACCAAGTGAAACTTATGTACTTACGCTGGTTGCATTACAAAAACAAGCTGTGTTATTCTGTGTATTTTATGTCTGCCTGGTGTTCAGCTTTAACTATAACATATTTGTCATATCACCAGTAGATACGTGATAAAAATGAATTGCAACAATATAATATGTAAGTACTGATCAAAGTGATAACAATGTGTATGTAATCTGTTTCATAGCGTGCCACTAGTATTACTCACCCTTTATCCTTATGGTACAATAAACATGAAGGTAGGGAAGTGTATGTAAATCTTAATAGACAGGATTACTAAAAACAAACATAGGTAATAATAAACATGTTGCAATCTGTTAAATGCCACATGGAGATGTAGATATCATCAGTAGGGATGGGCCGAACATCCCCCGGTTCGGTTCGCACCAGAACACCTCGAATAGGCAAAAAGTTCTAGCAAACATGCGAACAATAATAAAGTCTATGGGACACGAACATTAAAAATCAAAAGTCCTAATTTTAAAGGCTTATATCCAAGTTATTGCCATAAAAAGTGTATGGGGACCCGGGTACTGCCCTAGGGGACCTGTATCAATGCAAAAAAAAGTTTTTAAAACAATCGTTTCTAAAGGAGCAGTGATTTAATGATGCTTCAAGTGGAAAAATAAAAATGTAATATTCCTTTAAATATCATGCCTGGGGGAGGGGGGGGTCCCTTAGTCTGCCAGTAAAGTGGCACAACTTTACAATGTAGTCGTGCAACGCTGTACCCAAACAAACATTTTCCCCACAAATAGAGCTTTCTTTTGGTGGTATTTGATCGCCTCTGCTGTTTTAATTTTTTGCGCTATAAACAAAAAAAACGTGACAATTTAAAAAAAAAACACATTATTTTTTAACTTTTTGCTATAATAAATATCCCCCAAAAATATATAAAAAACTTTTTTTCCTCAGTTTAGGCCGATATGTATTCTTCTACATATTTTTGGTAAAAAAAAAAAAAAAAAAAAAATCACAATAAGCGTATATTGATTGGTTTCCGCAAAAGTTATAGCGTTTACAAAATAGAGGATAGATTTATAGCATTTTTATTATTATGCGATTTTTATCATGACTGCGGCATTATGGTGGACACATCGGACAATTTTGACACATTTTTGGGACCATTGGCATTAATACAGCATATAAAATTGCATTGATTACTGTAAAAATGTCACTTGCAGTGAAGGAGTTAACACTAGGGGGCGATTAAGAGGTTAACTGTGTTCCCTGGGAGGTGATTCTAACTGAAGGGGTAGGGGACTGACTGGAGGAAGTGACGGATCGTGGTTCCTAGCTAATAGGAACACACACTCGTCCCTGTTCTGTCTCTCCTGCTCACGATCGCTCGTAGCCGGCAGTCATTGCTGTGCAGCAGGTGCATGCCTGCTATCCCGACCCCACGTATAGCTATGACGGCTCGCGCAGGGAAGCCAACCTGCTGCAGTATAACTGCGGCGGCTGGTCGGGAAGCGGTTAAACTTGCTCGTGGCTGTAATGTCTTGCTGGCTCTCGGCAATATAGATTACCTGTGGGTACAGTGAGTATCTCCTAAACTTGCACTGTTTAGGAGATATTCACACTGCATGCAGCTGTCCCTTCAGAACTCTGTGCCGTGGTCCATGATTCCCAATGCGCATGTGCGGGAGTGACGTCATCAGCCAATCGGCCAATCAGACAGCCGGAGTACACGAACCCGGAAGGAAGACCAGGCAAAGATGGAAGCCCTGTCAGCAGTGACAGCGAGCCACTAGAGGGCTTTGTTCTAAGAGAGAGAGAGAGAAAGAAAGAGAGAAAGAGAGAGATTAGAGAGAAAGAGAGAAAAACGAGAGAGAGAGAGAGAGAGAGAGAGAGAGCCTGAGAGAGAGAGAGAGAGAAAGAGAGAAAGAGAGAGAGAGAGAGGTCCACCACCACCTCTCTCTCCCCCAGACAGACAAGGATTACAGCGATCCACATGAGGACAAATCACTATATGCCTATGACCTCTTACTATCTTGTAAGTGTTTTTAATCCCATTGTGCCTGTAATAAATGTTTTAACTACTGCACTTAGCGGCGCCTTTCTTTCCTTTATGACCCTCCAGAGCTGCTTCTTCTCTACAAAGTGCTGCCTTCAGTGTCATCTCTTCACTGCTACTAGGGACCGGAAAACCAGCCTCACCAATGCACCCTCAGCTCTCCCTCATTTAATAATGTGCTAGCTTGCTATTCATACTAGCACATTATGCCATTGTCTTGCAGGGTTTAACCACTTGCCAACCGCCCTTATGCATACTGCAGCATGGCGGCTCGACTGTGCATGTGGTACTGTGAGCGTGCGCCCATTGCGCACCGTGGGAGCTCGCACACGGGTCCGACGGACTTGATGTTTGTCGTCTACCCTCGATCAGAGTGAAGCGAGGCAGAACGGGGATCTGCCTATGTAAACAAGGAGGATTTTTTTGTTTTTTTTTGATAGGGGATGAGAGAAAGATCAGCTGTTCCTAGTGATCAGGAACAACGATCTCTCTCTACTCCTAGTCAATCTGTCCCTCTGACAGTTAGCCCCCGTACACAAGGTCGGAAATTCCGACCACAAAATCCTTCAGACTTTTTTCGACGGATTTTGTCCGAAACTGGTGTTACATGCACACGGTCGGACAAAGTTGTCGGAAAATCCGATTATCCTGAACGTGGTGACATTCGTTGCGTATGACGGAACTACGTAGATGCTAGTAGCCAATAGCTTTGGTCTCGTAATTTGATCTGAGCATGCGTGGCACTTTGTCCGTCGGAATTCTCTACACGCGATCGGAAAAAGTCTGATTGTATTTTGTTGTCGGAAAATTTGAGAGCAGGATCTCAAATTTTTTCCGGTGGAAAAAGTCCGATGGAGCCCACACACGGGCGGATTTTTTGACAACATGGTTCGATCGGACATTTTCCTTTGGAATTTCCGACCGTGTGTATGGGGGCTTAGTAACACCTCCCTAGGGAATCCTTAACCCCTTGATCCCCCCTAGTGTTAACCCCTTCCCTGCCAGAAGGGAATTTATACAGTAATCAGTGCATTTTTATAGCACTGATCACTGTATTGGTGTCACTGGTCACCAAAAAGTGACACTTTTTTGCAGTCCAGCTAAAAATCGCTGATCCCCACCATTACAAGTAAAAACAATAAAAAATATTAAAAGTCCCTAAATCTTTCCCCTATTTTGTAGACGCTATAACTTTTGCGCAAACCAATCAATATACACTTTACCAAAAATATGTAGCAGGATACATATTGGCCTAAACTGATGAATAAATTTGTTTTTTTAATATTTTTTTGGATTTGTATTAGTGTCAGTCTTTTTTTGTTTATAGCGCAAAAAAAAAAAAAATAAAATCGCAGAGGTGATCAAATACCACCAAAAGAAAGCTCTATTTGTGGGAAAAAAAAGGACGTCAATTTTGTTTGGGTACAACGTCACGTGGCTAAAAAGAAAAAAAAGTGCGGTTTACCACTGCTTTAAGTATAAAAAGTTCCTTTGTGAATGGCGTATATTTCTGATGCTGTGTATACCTCCAGTAACTTCTGAGAAAAATATGGGGGGGGGGGGTGGTATGTTGCAGATCACTCTTCACCACATGGCAGTTTTTCAGTGCAGAGTTAGCCATAAATGCTCATTACCTTTGCAGCTCCACTTCCTACTTAATCGTTGTGTACAATAATTTTGTCCCTTAAGGCCCAACTTTGGCTTACATTAGATCTGTCTTTTCACAATATCTCTTCATGAAATCATAACACCACTGCTGGAGTCTCCAGGACCTAGTGAGAACTTCATCAATAGACCCAATAGAAGGTATCCAGGACCACAACACCAGGCAGCAATGTGAATGCCTGAAGAAGGACCCACCCACCATGTAATCAAGAAGAGAGATGATCTGTGACACAGTACCTTACATGACCATTGATTTAAATAAGTATTTGGTTACTTCATGTTATTATAATTCTTTGTTTTACTGGGGCAAATAGCTAACGAGGGGTATGAGTTAATAACCTTAGATATTGTCAATATTACACTCACATGTTTGGGAAAATCTAGCCCCTGATGTCCGGTTTCTTACGAAAAACTTACTTTTAAAATGTGTTACTGGCAAGTTTCATCTTGCTTGTGGGCATGTGAAGTCCACAAGCATAAACTTCCTGGATACAGTGAATGCTGAGCTACCAGCATTCACCGGTCGTTCCTGCGCATGCTCAGTTGGTACGGCGTGGAACGCCGTAAACTTCCACATTGCTGGGCGTCGTTGTCGGAAGTTCCCGCCCCGTTGTGATGGCAATAAAAAACACAAAACACAGACGAAGGAATCGCGCCACTTCTGGTTCTCGCGATCATTAGAGGCAGGCATCCGCACTGACTTCTGGGAATACTGACACTTAGCTCCCAGGAGTGCGCCGCCGAGGGTGAAGAGGATGGCGAAGATACACGCCCATACCCGTGGGGGTCAGAACTAGGAAGTAAGAGAAGAAAGAAGGCTAGATAGGTACCCACTTTTTTTTAAATTTCATTTGACAATCTATGACGTTCAAGGATTGGATTAAGGTGAACTTAAATATTTGTATGGACCTCCGATTTAAGTTATTTTTATATATAGTGGAGGTGGTTGGATGTATTGTCACACATCAGGTAACAGTTTTCAGACCGCATCATAAACATCAGTGATTGGTTCACGCAGGGTACACATTTAAAAATATGGGAACAGAGAGGAAGACTGATTTTGGCAGACCAACAGATCCTGTCACATCTTATCTTTCTGGAAGCAACAGCATTTGGACAAGATTTTCCAACCCATTTATTCAGATGTATTTCTATGGAACAGTCAGACATGGTTGTCAACAGGTCCCACAACATAAGATGGTTGATTAAATTATCTCAGGTATGACCATCTCATGTTAATGACTAGCCTTGCTTTACCTTTTTTACAATGCAAGTCTTGCAGCCAGGTCTGGTCTACTAAAACCATTGCACTCCCCAAAGTTGTCCACAGATGTGAAGGATTTTCCTTGAGAATGAAAAAGGGAGATAATGGGGATCCATGACTGTATGCTGTGCAACTTGCCCAACATAAAGCAGAGGTTAAGTAGCAGTGATGTAAGTAACTGAGTTAAAATAAACGGAGTTACTTAACGCAGTTACTTTAGAGTGTAACGAGTAATCTAACTGATTACTTTTCCCGTCATGGTAACTCAGTTCCCATTACTTTGGTTTAGTTACCCCAATTACATCTACCGCCACTAGATGGCAGTAGTGTAATTCCGGTGTCCTGCCGAAAAACTTCCCCCGCCAGATAAGGACCCCCTGTACTGCGCAGGTGCAGCGCTTGCGCAGTTCGAAGGACTACGGAGCTTCCAAAAATTGACAAACCTAAACAGCTCTGAGTGAACTCTACACCGTGCAGGCGCAATTAACATGTAATTGTACGAGGCGATGCCGCAAGCTCCTGATGCTCATGCTACTCTGCAAGGGGCGTCTATAGTATAACTAAGGGGCACATTTATTATTTTTATTGTTATATATCGAGCTCTGCCCATTAATTTAACATTCGCCCTCTTCTGTAGAATTCCGCCCCTTACACGATATAATATTAATAGACCCGCCCCTTGCTTACACGCTATAACAGATCTGCCCCTTGTTTAGATTAATAATAGAGCAGCCCCTTGGTTACACGATATAAAACAATAATAATAAATGTGCCCCTTGGTTACAGTAATACTAGACCCGCCTCTTAGTTACACGTATAGAATATTAAAAAAAAAAGTCACAGTTACTTTGCTGCGTAACTAATTACTTTTCCAATGTAGTAACTAATGTAATGTAGTTACTAACGCAATTACTTTTTGGGAGAAGTAATTTGTAACTTAACTAATTACTTTTTTAAAGTAAGATGACCAACACTGTTCAGTAGTAAGGTGGGCAGAAGTGGGAAGGATCAACCAGGCTGTACACATTTTTTACAAGTTGGAAAATCTCTATGAGAGATAATAAGAACCCCCTAGGCTAGCCAAGGTGCCTGAACCTTACCTGTGTTTTGGACATTATATGGCCCACATTTGAATAATGGTTCAGAGGCTCGATAGGGCCATTTATGATAACTGTATGCATCTAAGAAAGTTACATCAGAATTACTTTGAGGTAAATATTACAATAAAAATTATACAATATTATTAACAACATACAGATGAGATGCATTTATAAAAATAATAAACACAATTGTTAAATTATGATGATTATATGCACTTTGGGAGGAATGGAGCCAAGTATGCACAATACCAGCATTGTATTTGATATGAGTATGTGGGCACGGGCACCGGTCTGTGTCAATGTTTCTGTAATTACTGCCTTTGGATATGTATGTGGATGTAAGCTTGATTATATTGTCTTGTTTTGGACTGTTATATTGCCTGTTTAACATGATGAACAATTTCCTGATTTAAACGTTGTCAATTTTTTTTGTTCAAAGGAGTGATAAAAGCATTGCAAGTGAAACTGCAATGATGAATTTCTCTTGCTATAAAACTCAAGTAAATGCAAAAAAGGTAAATACCGCGCTAATCTAATGGGTTCAAAAAATTAAGTGAGCAGCTGCTAGAGGGGAGATACACACAAAAGTAAATAGAGAAAAAATGTAGCAGCGCTGCTACATTTTTCCTCTATAAAACTCAAGTGATTTTCTCAGGCATACAAATATACATGGGCTGTACCATGCTTGCCTAGGATTTGCTGTGTTTATAAAAACTTTTTTGTAAATGAATACCAGTCACCAATCTATTCTTTTGCACAGCATTAGTATTACACATCATTTGCCATGACAGTATAATAAATAGGAGGGTACAGGAATGTATGCAAATTTTACTAGACAGGCTTACTTGCTTAATAAACATGTGGCAACCTGTTAAATGGCACATGGAGACATAGATACTTATTTCCTTGTAGTTGTGGTAGAAATATTTCTAACAAGGAAATACTGAATTAAATACCTTATTATTAACTACCGATACTTTGTTCTTTCAGTCAAAGCAGCACAGCAATAAGCATGGCATGTGTACAAAAATATAACTATAATAGGCTCCTTTGTTAAATGTTTATCTTTGATGCTGTGTATACATCTAGTAGCTGTTAAGAAAAATATCGGAGATGGGGGTCTATGTTGCTGATCATGGTTCACTACATGGCAGCCTTTCACTGCTGCCATAGAAGTCAACCATAGATGCTCACTACCTGTCTAACTCTACTTTCTATATTCTTTTCTATAGTCACTGTACACAATAGTTGTCTCTTAAAGTGCATCTCTAGCCAATATTTGTTCTGCCTTGTTGCCATCCCACCTCGTGAAATCATCACACCTCTGTTGGTGTCTCTAGGACCCCAGCGATTTAGGCTACCTGAAGAAGCCCCCCTACTCAGCAGTCCCGAAGAGAAAAGATATGTGACACCACAACTCTCATGACCACAGATTTAGGTAAGTATTTGAGCCACATAGTCTTTTTTAATACTGGGGCAATTAGCTAAAGAAGGATGGGAGTTCCTTGGCCAGAATTTAACTATAGGCTGTTTTTCGATATAGGGAGAAAGTTGGATGTGCTGACACAACCTGAGTTCTCTCAAGTAACATGATTTTCAAACCGCTTAATTGAATGACTCACTAAAGGTGCAAGTTTATGTCTATAGACAGTCAAGCAGGGATGAAGACTGTGGTGTGAGCAGACCGGCAGCTCCTGCGCAGTTTATCTTTGTGGGAGCAATAGCATTTGGACAAGATTTTCAAACCAATTCAGTTGTATTCCATATGGAACAGTCAGATAGGGTTGTCCACAGGTAACACAGACATTAAAATGGTTGGCAGATCTGACTGACTAAAAACACTGAACTCTTTATAGATGTCCATAGATAAGTAGAAGTTTCTATGAGAGATGATAAGCGCCCCCTAAGATAGCCCAGGAACCTGAACCTTACTTGTGTTTTTGGCTGGATGGCCTATGTTGGTGTGTGATTTGAAGAATATTACATCCGGTGAATCTTACAATAAGGATTAGTGGACAGTTGGTGGGCTAGAGCAAAGGATGTCACTTAGGGCAGGTGTACATGTAGAGAGACTACAGGCAAGTGATTACCATGATACAGAAACTCATAACTGGTGTAAAGTCAGGCAAGCCAGGTCAGCAACTGGAGATCAGGTCAAGTACAATAATGTAAGCAGAAGTATGGTTTGGGTTCAGACCAGAGTTGCTAACAGACAAGCAGGTCAGGAATAGAAAGAGCAGGAAAAAGCATAGTCCAAGTGCAACCTGGGGGTCAGTACAGGCAAGTATCAGTAGCAGATGCTCTATTCTGAATACTTACATGACCTTCCTGACAGATGACTAGTGTAATTAAACCCACTTCCTGTAAACACAGGCTGTTAGGGACACATCCCCTGGGCGAGTGTCATTATGTTGCATAATTATGTTGACCTGGGTTTGCAGGGAATGTTACAAAGGGTTTTAACATTTAAAATGATGTATTACATGCAGTTCTGAATAAAGTCTGGATATGGAAGCTCTTCTTTTAAATCACACACACACACACAAACACACACACAGGGACTATTTATAAAAAATGTCACTGACTATAATTTTTCTTAAATGTTAATTTCCTATGACTGAGGAATTTCAGAAAAATACTAGATTATGGCCACTAGATGTAGCTGACACTCATAAGAAATAAACATATGCTAAAAATGATTGGGATTATTTGTGATGACTGCAAATGCTCAGATATTCTCATGGTAATTTATTTTATAAATACATCCCATGATATTGGAACTGATTCCCCAGAGGAAAATAATAACAGTGCATATTATCCTGGTTCTACATTGGTCCTTGACTTCTGCCTAAGTCTGCATTAAGCTCCTTTTGATCCTAGCTCTAAATCCTTCCCCCATTAATCAACTGTTAAATGGTGTAACTTTGTTGGACAGTGGGGCTTAGCACAGGGAGAAATGCCTAATCTCAACATGGACAGAGTTGTGTTCCCCCAAATAATACACACCGGACACAATTCCTTGATGGGGATATGGTATGAATGTCAAAGGGGTCCCCAGACTAGAAGGTTATTGTGTAGGGACCCTTATGCTTTTAACATGGGAGAAATACATTGCTAGGGGGGACTCCACTGGCAAAGCACCTTGTCCCAACTTGTTGATAAGGACAAGGGCCTTTTCCCCACAATCCTGACGTGGTGGTTGTAGGGTCTTGTGGGTAGGGGGGCTTATCAGAATCCTATCGGTACTTTGAAACCCACTTTAAAAAGTCCCTCGTTGTACAATCAACATCAGTCACATAAGAAGAAGGAAGCTGTCATATATCGCAGTGGTAGAAAAACGTTCAACTGCCAATTGGTAAAAGATAGTCTTTATAACCAACCTCCTCTAATACTAGCATTTAACTTCTTTCATTCCCTGCCATAACTATCATTGCAACAATTAATTGGTCTAATATTGGCAAAGCACCTTGTCCCAATGCTGATGAGGAAATTACCTCTTCTCCACAATCCTGGCCTTGTGGTTTTATGGTTCTGTACACAAGGGGCTTATTGGAATCTGCAAGCCTCTTTCAAAATAGGGGGGCTCAAGATAACGACCCTCAGCACATGAGGTAATAATGACTTCCCCTCTCATTTACAATAAAAATATAAATAGCAAATGAACACACACACACACGTTTGACACTTAACACTTTTTGTAAGTTCTTGTAAAAATAAAAGTCCCTCGTAATCCACCCAGTAATATAGATCCATATCAATCACGATAAAAGATGTCCGCCGACCCACTGAAACAAAACAAAAAAAAAGACCTGTCATCCAGAATGTAAACAAATTCTCTAATACTCAAGACCATTGTTGTTAAGAAGAAGAATATACAATAATACTTCTACAGGTAACTATTACTTGGTATAGGTAAGGTGTAAGAGGGGCTTTGCAATTAGTTGGATGTTGATGCCAATAGCACAAGTCCCTGCACTGCTCCTCCTATGCTGGAACAGTGACCTTCCTGCTGAGGCTGTACCCTCCGCCATATTGTAAATTCTGGATGAACCTTCTGCATACTGCTATACACCCTTTCCAGCAAACTATGCAATGAAAAACAGGGATGTCTAGTTCTAATATATGTGAACTAAAAATCCCTGTTTTTCATTGCATAGTTTGCTGGAAAGGGTGTATAGCAGAGGGTTCATCCAAATGTGTAGTGTTAACATGTGGTCATGCCGCTTTAGCACCTGATATATTATATACATGTATAAAGCTATTAGGATGTGAGCACAGGTATGTCTTGTTTTTGTTTCTCTGCCATATTGTGCCCCAATCCATGCCAGAGGCAACCACACAACATTCCCAGCCTTTGACCTTTATATCCCCAAGGAAGGAATGTCCACACAATATTATGGTTGCTGCACTTCATTGGTGGTACAAGAGTCACATCACATTGACATACTATCTGGGGTCGCTTGACGGTGCATAGTCATTCACATTTAGTGAATGTTCTGCAGTAGTCACATGTGAAAGCATATGCAGCACTTGAAAGCAGCCATCTTCCCTTAAAGAGTCTCTCCCTCCACCTGGGGTCATTAGTAGTCACTGGAACGGGATCTTTGTAGACACCTCCATGTGCACCTCTCCTGGAAACCACCACTTGAATAGCCTCACTCTGAGAACTCTTGGCCTGACCTAAAGGGCCTTTTGCAACCCACTCTAGCCCTCACTTCCATGAGGCTCAGGAAGCCTACATCTGGCTCTCCTGGGTGCAGGTTTACTTCTCCCCAGCCTTTAGCCCTGTCCAGAGTAGGGATGAGCCGAACACCCCCGGGTTCGGTTCGAACCAGAACCTTCGAACGGACCGAAAGTTTGCGCGAATTTTCGAACCCTATACGTTATAATGGACGCGAACGTTCGAAATCAAAAGTGCTAATTACAAACGGCCAATATGCATGTTAATGTCATAAAACAGGTTTGGGGACCGGGTCCTGCCCCAGGGGACATATATCAATGCAAAAAGAACTTTTAAAAACTAACGTTTTTTCGGGAGCAGTCATTTTAATGATGCATAAAGTGAAAAAAAAAAAAGTGAAATTTTCCTTTAAATATGGTACCTGGGGGGTGTCTAAAGTATGCCTGTGAAGTGGCATGTGTTTCCCGTGTTTAGAACTGTCCTTGCACAAAATGACATTTGTAAAGGAAAAAAAGAAGCCATTTAAAACCACTTGCGGCTTTAGGTTTGTTCTTAAGTAGAATCTGAACAGGTACATTATGAAGTGTAGCTCCATCCCAAAAAAATCTATTTTTAAGCTTTTTGGAGAACATAGGGAGGGGTTATCACCCCTGTAACATTTGCTGTCTTTGCACATCTGTTCAGAACATGTCACCTCACTTTCCGTCCCAATGACAAATGTTTTTGGAAAAGTGGGGTTTTAATTGAAACAAGGATTGGTGATAAAGTATCAGTAGAGAGGAGATACCTTTTTCCCAAATTAAATCTAACAGGATAGAATTTCCCTTCCTAGGGGTAGATTTCCTCTCACTTCCTGTTTTCTCTTTCCATTTGCAAGTAGGAGTCGTTTGTAAGTTGGATGTTTGAAAGTAGGGGCCTGGCGTATATACTCTGCAGAAATTTGCCCTATTAGATGTTGGTGTAGCCACAAGACTGGTGGGCACAGGAATGGGCCCTGCTATGAGTTAATAGATCAAGATTTGTAATTGCATGCACCTTTTGAACAGGGCAGAAAAATTGGGGGTGGTGGTGGTGGTGGACGGTGTTGCCACAAGACTGTAAGCTCTCACAGTTACTCTTGGTGGGCGCAGGAATGGGCCCTGCTGTGAGTTATTAGATCAAGATTTGTAATTGCAAGCACCTGATGAACAGGGCAGAAAAATTGGGCCTTTGGCGGTGGTGGTGGACGGTGTTGCCACAAGACTGTAAGCTCTCACAGTTACTCTTGGTGGGCGCAGGAATGGGCCCTGCTGTGAGTTATTAGATCAAGATTTGTAATTGCAAGCACCTGATGATCAGGGCAGAAAAATTGGGCCTTGGCGGTGGTGGTGGACGGTGTTGCCACAAGACTGTAGGCCCTCACAGTTACTCTTGGTGGGCGCAGGAATGGGCCCTGTTGTGAGTTATTAGATCAAGATTTGTAATTGCAAGCACCTGATGAACAGGGCAGAAAAATTGGGCCTTTGGCGGTGGTGGTGGACGGTGTTGCCACAAGACTGCAGGCCCTCATAGTTACTCTTGGTGGGCGCAGGAATGGGCCCTGCTGTGAACTATTAGATCAAGATTTGTAATTACCCGCCCCTGTTAAACAGGGGCTGAAAAATTGTGCCTTAGGCACTGGTGCTGGTGCCACAAACACTGCAACCCCTCACAGAGACTGTACTTGGAGCACAGCAGTCACACGTGTTGCGAAGCATTTTTTAAAAAAAATTGTAAGTACCCGCCCCTGTTAAACAGGGGCTGAAAAATTGTGCCTTAGGCACTGGTGCTGGTGCCACAACACTGCAACCCGGCCTCACAGATACTGTACTTGGAGCACAGCAGTCACACGTGTTGCGAAGCATTTTTTTAAAAAATTGTAAGTACCCGCCCCTGTTAAACAGGGGCTGAAAAAATTGTGCCTTAGGCACTGGTGCTGGTGCCACAACACTGCAACACGGCCTCACAGAGACTGTACTTGGAGCACAGCAGTCACACGTGTTGCGAAGCATTTTTTTAAAAAAATTGTAAGTACACGCCCCTGTTAAACAGGGGCTGAAAAATTGTGCCTTAGGCACTGGTGTGGTGGCATGGATCATTGAGGAGGAGGAAGAGGATAGTCAGTGAACATAAGAGGACAGTCACTCAGCATCAGCATAGGCAGTCTTGAAGGGATGTGACATTAAAAATTATTCGGTTATATCCGCCTCAGGTGCCTGGTAGCTGGTGGTGATCCAAGACTGATTCATTTTGATGAATGTCAGTCGATCAACCGAGGCGGTGGACAGGCGCACCCTATGATCAGTCACAAATCCTCCAGCAGCACTGAATGTGCGTTCGGAAAGAACGCTGGAGGCAGGACAGGCCAGTAGCTCAATTGCATACTGTGCAAGCTCTGGCCAGTGATCCATCCTCAGGACCCAGTAAGCCAGAGGATTTTCGGTGGGAAAGGTGTCCAAGTCTGACCTTGCCCCAAGGTATTCCTGCACCATGTATATCAGACGCTGGCGATGGTTGCTGGAACCGATCATACCTTGGGGCTGCGGACTAAAAAATTGTCTGAACGCATCGGTCAGACGTCCACCTTCCCCACCGCTCCTTCTGCCACTGACCGAAGCCTCAGCAAACTCGTCGCCCAGGACCAGGAGTTTGTAGCCTCACAGTTTCTGGGAACGCGTTGCACAGACCTTTCTGCAAGGCCTCCCTGAGATGTCTCATCCTCTGCTCCCTCTGCGACGGCAAGATAAGGTCCGCAACCTTACCCTTGTACCGCGGATCAAGGAGAGTGGCCAGCCAGTAATGGTCCCTCTCCTTGATCCGAAGAACACGAGGATCCTTCCGCAGGCTTTGCAGGATCAGGGAGGCCATGCAGCGTAGGTTAGCTGAGGCATTCGGTCCGGAGTCTTCTGGGTCACTGAGGATGACATGATCGCCAGCCACCTCCTCCCAGCCACGTACAAGTCCACTGGTTTGTTGGGACTGTACATCATCCCTAAAAGACTGCTGCTGCTGATGCTGAGTGCCAGGCTCCACCTCCATGCTCACACAATCCTCCTCCTCCTCCTCCTCCTCCTCATCCTCTTCCTGTGTGATGGGTGGGACAGAAGGAACACTGTCCGGATAAAGGGGGCCTTGAGAGGCAAGGAAGTCCTCCTCTTCCTGCCTCTGTTCTGCCTCAAGTGCCCTGTCCATTATCCCACGCAGCGTATGCTCCAACAGGTGGACAAGAGGGACAGTGTCACTGATGCATGCACTGTCACTGCTCACCATCCTCGTGGCCTCCTCAAATGGTGAGAGGACAGTGCATGCATCCCTGATCATGCTCCACTGACGTGGGGAAAAAAAACCAAGCTCCCCTGACCCTGTCCTGGTGCCGTAGTCGCAAAGGTACTCATTGATGGCCCTCTGCTGCGTGTGCAGTCGCTGCAGCATGGCCAACGTTGAGTTCCACCTGGTGGGCATGTCACATATTAGGCGGTTCTTGGGCAGGTTCAGCTCCTTTTGCAGCTCAGTCAGCCGAGCACTGGCATTATAAGATCGGCGGAAAATGCACACAGACTTTCCTGGCCTGCTCAGGACATCCTGTAAGCCTGGGAACCTGCCCAAGAACCGCTGCACCACCAGGTTAAGGACGTGAGCCATGCAGGGCACATGGGTGAGCTGCCCCTGTCGCAGGGCGGAGAGGAGGTTGGTGCCATTGTCAGAAACGACCATTCCTGACTTAAGCTGACGTGGCGTCAACCACCTCTCGGCCTGCCCCTGCAGAGCTGCCAGAACCTCTGGCCCAGTGTGGCTCCTGTCCCCAAACACACCAGCGCAAGCACGGCATGGCATCTTTTTGCCTGCGTACTTGCGTAGCCCCTTGTACGCCTACGGAGCACCGCTGGTTCCAAGGACAGAGCACTGGAGGAAGAAGAAGAGGAGGGGGTGGAGGAGAGAGGTGTGTCACAACCAGTAGCAGTAGTCGCGTTTTGGAGGCGTGGTGGCGGAACAACCTCCAACACTACTGCACCTTGTCCTGCATCCCTCCCAGCTGCCAATAGAGTGACCCAATGGGCCGTGAAAGAAAGGTACCGTCCCTGTCCATGCCTGCTGGACCATGAGTCAGCGGTAATATGCACCTTACCGCTGACCGCCCTGTCCAGCGAGGCATGGACATTGCCCTCCACATGCCGGTAGAGAGACGGAATCGCCTTCCGCGAGAAAAAAAGTGGCGTTTGGGAACCTGCCACTGAGGAACCGCACATTGAACAAACTCACGGAAGGGGGCCGAGTCTACCAACTGAAAAGGCAGCAGTTGAAGTGCTAGCAATTTAGCAAGGCTAGCATTCAACCGCTGGGCATGTGGATGGCTGGGAGTGTACTTCTTTCTACGGTCCAGCAGCTGGGGCAGGGAAATTTGCCTGCTGCAATCGGACGTCGGTGTACTGCAAGTACTTGGTTGTGACACACCGAATTCTACACCTTCAGTCCTCTCAGAGCAGCTTTCAGAGAGGACTGAAGGTGTAGTGGGGATGGAGATCCCAGCTGAGGAGGAGCAAGGAGAGGTCCGCTTAGTTCTTTGGTGTGGGTCTTTTATGTGTGCCTGCCAACGAGCTGCATGGCAGGTCGCCATATGTCTGGTCATGCTTGTCGTGCCCAAGCGGCTGATGTTTTGGCCACGCGAGATACGCTTGAGACAAATATTGCAAATAGCAGTGGTGCGATCTGCTGCACTCGTCTCAAAAAAGGCCCACACCAAAGAACTTTTCTGATAACGTGCAGAGGCAGCGCCCTGCACAGGCGGAGCTCTGCGGTGTTGTACAGTTGCTGTGCTGGCCTCTACCTGGCCTCCAGGGGGCATCCTGCCTCGTTGGACATGTGACGCCGCATCCTCCTCCTCCTCGTCCTCCTCCTCATCCTCTCTCCCTTGAGGCACCCACGTGGAGTCAGTGACCTCATCATCCCCTCCCTCTTCACCACTAGAGCAAACCTGGCAGTAAGCTGCAGCTGGTGGAACAGTACTGCCAGATTCCTCAAGCTGGGTATCGTCATCCGAGCCTTCGAATCGTTGGGCATCCTCCTGGAGCATGTACCCAACACTGTGCTCAAAGAGTTCGGGGGACTCCTCAGGAGGACATGGTGGGTCTAGGGAAGGGGTGGCTGATGATGCTCTGTCAGTACCCTGAGCCTGGGTGAGAGAGGATGAGGAGGATGAGGAGGGCTTGGTCATCCATTCTACCAAGCCTTCAGCATGATGCGGCTCCACATGTCCAGCTGCCGAAAACAAAGACGCGCGTGTCCCATGGCCACGTGCTGATGACGATGCACGACCACGTCCACGTCCACGGCCACGTCCACTAGAAACAGAGCCTGCCTGCCCTGTGTTCTTGGCTCTGCACGCTCTGCCTCCCCTTGGCGGTCTTCCAGCCATTGTAGTCGGTAGTCCTGTGGGTGCTGCTGAGAAGAAAATATAGGAGCTCTGTGTGATGCCACTAACACACTAGAAGTCCTATGGGTGCTTCTGCAAAGAAAATAGAGGAGCTCTGTGTGATGCCACTAACACACTAGAAGTCCTGTGGGTGCTGCTGAGAAGAATATATAGGAGCTCTGTGTGATGCCACTAACACACTAGAAGTCCTATGGGTGCTTCTGCAAAGAAAATAGAGGAGCTCTGTGTGATGCCACTAACACACTAGAAGTCCTGTGGATGCTTCTGCAAAAAAAAATAGAGGAGCTCTGTGTGATGCCACTAACACACTAGAAGTCCTGTGGGTGCTTATGCAAAGAAAATAGAGGAGCTCTGTGTGATGCCACTAACACACTAGAAGTCCTGTGGGTGCTTCTGCAAAGAAAATAGAGGAGCTCTGTGTGATGCCACTAACACACTAGAAGTCCTGTGGGTGCTTCTGCAAAGAAAATAGAGGAGCTCTGTGTGATGCCACTAACACACTAGAAGTCCTGTGGGTGCTTATGCAAAGAAAAATAGAGGAGCTCTGTGTGATGCCACTAACACACTAGAAGTCCTGTGGGTGCTGCTGAGAAGAATATATAGGAGCTCTGTGTGATGCCACTAACACACTAGAAGTCCTATGGGTGCTTCTGCAAAGAAAATAGAGGAGCTCTGTGTGATGCCACTAACACACTAGAAGTCCTGTGGGTGCTTCTGCAAAGAAAATAGAGGAGCTCTGTGTGATGCCACTAACACACTAGAAGTCCTGTGGGTGCTGCTGAGAAGAATATATAGGAGCTCTGTGTGATGCCACTAACACACTAGAAGTCCTATGGGTGCTTCTGCAAAGAAAATAGAGGAGCTCTGTGTGATGGGACTAACACACTTCAAGTCCTATAGGTGCTTCTGGGAAGAAAATAAAGGTCTGTGTGTGTGATGGGACTAACACACTTCAAGTCCTATAGTTGCTTCTGGGAACAAAATATAGCTCTGTGTGTGTGATGGGACTAACACACTTCAAGTCCTATAGGTGCTTCTGGGAACAAAATATAGCTCTGTGTGTGTGATGGGACTAACACACTTCAAGTCCTATAGGTTGCTTCTGGGAACAAAATATAGCTCTGTGTGTGTGATGGGACTAACACACTTCAAGTCCTATAGGTGCTTCTGGGAAGAAAATATAGGAGCTCTGTGTGTCTGTGTGAATGGGACTAACACACTTCAAGTCCTATAGGTGCCTCTGGGAACAAAAATATAGCTCTGTGTGTGTGATGGGACTAACACACTTCAAGTCCTATAGGTGCTTCTGGGAAGAAAATATAGCTCTGTGTGTGTGATGGGACTAACACACTTCAAGTCCTATAGGTGCTTCTGGGAAGAAAATATAGCTCTGTGTGTGTGATGGGACTAACACACTTCAAGTCCTATAGGTGCTTCTGGGAACAAAATATAGCTCTGTGTGTGTGATGGGACTAACACACTTCAAGTCCTATAGGTGCTTCTGGGAACAAAATATAGCTCTGTGTGTGTGATGGGACTAACACACTTCAAGTCCTATAGGTTCTTCTGGGAACAAAATATAGCTCTGTGTGTGTGATGGGACTAACACACTTCAAGTCCTATAGGTGCTTCTGGGAACAAAATATAGCTCTGTGTGTGTGATGGGACTAACACACTTCAAGTCCTATAGGTGCTTCTGGGAACAAAATATAGCTCTGTGTGTGTGATGGGACTAACACACTTCAAGTCCTATAGGTTCTTCTGGGAACAAAAATATAGCTCTGTGTGTGTGATGGGACTAACACACTTCAAGTCCTATAGGTGCTTCTGGGAACAAAAATATAGCTCTGTGTGTGTGATGGGACTAACACACTTCAAGTCCTATAGGTGCTTCTGGGAACAAAATATAGCTCTGTGTGTGTGATGGGACTAACACACTTCAAGTCCTATAGGTTCTTCTGGGAACAAAATATAGCTCTGTGTGTGTGATGGGACTAACACACTTCAAGTCCTATAGGTGCTTCTGGGAAGAAAATATAGCTCTGTGTGTGTGATGGGACTAACACACTTCAAGTCCTATAGGTTCTTCTGGGAACAAAATATAGCTCTGTGTGTGTGATGGGACTAACACACTTCAAGTCCTATAGGTGCTTCTGGGAAGAAAATATAGCTCTGTGTGTGTGATGGGACTAACACACTTCAAGTCCTATAGGTGCTTCTGGGAACAAAATATAGCTCTGTGTGTGTAATGGGACTAACACACTTCAAGTCCTATAGGTGCCTCTAGGAACAAAATATAGCTCTGTGTGTGTGATGGGACTAACACACTTCAAGTCCTATAGGTGCTTCTGGGAAGAAAATATAGCTCTGTGTGTGTGATGGGACTAACACACTTCAAGTCCTATTAGGTGCTTCTGGGAAGAAAATATAGCTCTGTGTGTGTGATGGGACTAACACACTTCAAGTCCTATAGGTGCTTCTGGGAACAAAATATAGCTCTGTGTGTGTGATGGGACTAACACACTTCAAGTCCTATAGGTGCTTCTGGGAACAAAATATAGCTCTGTGTGTGTGATGGGACTAACACACTTCAAGTCCTATAGGTGCTTCTGGGAACAAAATATAGCTCTGTGTGTGTGATGGGACTAACACACTTCAAGTCCTATAGGTGCTTCTGGGAAGAAAATATAGCTCTGTGTGTGTGATGGGACTAACACACTTCAAGTCCTATAGGTTCTTCTGGGAACAAAATATAGCTCTGTGTGTGTGATGGGACTAACACACTTCAAGTCCTATAGGTGCTTCTGGGAACAAAATATAGCTCTGTGTGTGTGATGGGACTAACACACTTCAAGTCCTATAGGTTCTTCTGGGAACAAAATATAGCTCTGTGTGTGTGATGGGACTAACACACTTCAAGTCCTATAGGTGCTTCTGGGAACAAAATATAGCTCTGTGTGTGTGATGGGACTAACACACTTCAAGTCCTATAGGTGCTTCTGGGAACAAAATATAGCTCTGTGTGTGTGATGGGACTAACACACTTCAAGTCCTATAGGTTCTTCTGGGAACAAAATATAGCTCTGTGTGTGTGATGGGACTAACACACTTCAAGTCCTATAGGTGCCTCTGGGAACAAAATATAGCTCTGTGTGTGTGATGGGACTAACACACTTCAAGTCCTATAGGTGCTTCTGGGAACAAAATATAGCTCTGTGTGTGTGATGGGACTAACACACTTCAAGTCCTATAGGTTCTTCTGGGAACAAAATATAGCTCTGTGTGTGTGATGGGACTAACACACTTCAAGTCCTATAGGTGCTTCTGGGAAGAAAATATAGCTCTGTGTGTGTGATGGGACTAACACACTTCAAGTCCTATAGGTTCTTCTGGGAACAAAATATAGCTTTGTGTGTGTGATGGGACTAACACACTTCAAGTCCTATAGGTGCTTCTGGGAACAAAATATAGCTCTGTGTGTGTGATGGGACTAACACACTTCAAGTCCTATAGGTGCTTCTGGGAACAAAATATAGCTCTGTGTGTGTAATGGGACTAACACACTTCAAGTCCTATAGGTGCTTCTGGGAACAAAATATAGCTCTGTGTGTGTGATGGGACTAACACACTTCAAGTCCTATAGGTGCTTCTGGGAAGAAAAATATAGCTCTGTGTGTGTGATGGGACTAACACACTTCAAGTCCTATAGGTGCTTCTGGGAAGAAAATATAGCTCTGTGTGTGTGATGGGACTAACACACTTCAAGTCCTATAGGTGCTTCTGGGAACAAAATATAGCTCTGTGTGTGTGATGGGACTAACACACTTCAAGTCCTATAGGTGCTTCTGGGAACAAAATATTGCTCTGTGTGTGTGATGGGACTAACACACTTCAAGTCCTATAGGTGCTTCTGGGAACAAAATATAGCTCTGTGTGTGTGATGGGACTAACACACTTCAAGTCCTATAGGTGCTTCTGGGAACAAAATATAGCTCTGTGTGTGTGATGGGACTAACACACTTCAAGTCCTATAGGTGCTTCTGGGAACAAAATATAGCTCTGTGTGTGTGATGGGACTAACACACTTCAAGTCCTATAGGTGCTTCTGGGAAGAAAATATAGCTCTGTGTGTGTAATGGGACTAACACACTTCAAGTCCTATAGGTGCCTCTGGGAACAAAATATAGCTCTGTGTGTGTGATGGGACTAACACACTTCAAGTCCTATAGGTGCTTCTGGGAAGAAAATATAGCTCTGTGTGTGTGATGGGACTAACACACTTCAAGTCCTATAGGTGCTTCTGGGAACAAAATATAGCTCTGTGTGTGTGATGGGACTAACACACTTCAAGTCCTATAGGTGCTTCTGGAACAAAATATAGCTCTGTGTGTGTGATGGGACTAACACACTTCAAGTCCTATAGGTGCTTCTGGGAACAAAATATAGCTCTGTGTGTGTGATGGGACTAACACACTTCAAGTCCTATAGGTGCTTCTGGGAACAAAATATAGCTCTGTGTGTGTGATGGGACTAACACACTTCAAGTCCTATAGGTTCTTCTGGGAACAAAATATAGCTCTGTGTGTGTGATGGGACTAACACACTTCAAGTCCTATAGGTGCCTCTGGGAACAAAATATAGCTCTGTGTGTGTGATGGGACTAACACACTTCAAGTCCTATAGGTGCTTCTGGGAACAAAATATAGCTCTGTGTGTGTGATGGGACTAACACACTTCAAGTCCTATAGGTGCTTCTGGGAAGAAAATATAGCTCTGTGTGTGTAATGGGACTAACACACTTCAAGTCCTATAGGTGCCTCTGGGAACAAAATATAGCTCTGTGTGTGTGATGGGACTAACACACTTCAAGTCCTATAGGTGCTTCTGGGAAGAAAATATAGCTCTGTGTGTGTGATGGGACTAACACACTTCAAGTCCTATAGGTGCTTCTGGGAAGAAAATATAGCTCTGTGTGTGTGATGGGACTAACACACTTCAAGTCCTATAGGTGCTTCTGGGAAGAAAATATAGCTCTGTGTGTGTGATGGGACTAACACACTTCAAGTCCTATAGGTGCTTCTGGGAACAAAATATAGCTCTGTGTGTGTGATGGGACTAACACACTTCAAGTCCTATAGGTGCTTCTGGGAACAAAATATAGCTCTGTGTGTGTGATGGGACTAACACACTTCAAGTCCTATAGGTGCTTCTGGGAACAAAATATAGCTCTGTGTGTGTGATGGGACTAACACACTTCAAGTCCTATAGGTGCTTCTGGGAACAAAATATAGCTCTGTGTGTGTGATGGGACTAACACACTACAAGTCCTATAGGTGCTTCTGGGAACAAAATATAGGAGCTCTGCCTGCCTGCCACGAACACACTACAAGTCCTATAGGTGCTTCTGGGAACAAAATATAGGAGCTCTGCCTGCCTGCCACGAACACACTACAAGTCCTATAGGTGCTTCTGGTAACAAAATATAGGAGCTCTGCCTGCCTGCCACGAACACACTACAAGTCCTATAGGTGCTTCTGGTAACAAAATATAGGAGCTCTGCCTGCCTGCCACGAACACACTACAAGTCCTATAGGTGCTTCTGGTAACAAAATATAGGAGCTCTGCCTGCCTGCCACGAACACACTACAAGTCCTATAGGTGCTTCTGGTAACAAAATATAGGAGCTCTGCCTGCCTGCCACGAACACACTACAAGCCCCTCTTTCTCAATCAATCTTTGTAACTGAATCTATCTAACTCAATTTCTGTAAGTGAATCTCTCTACCTAACTAAATCGAGCAGAGTGTCACAGAATCAGCCTGCTCAATCTGCGCCGGAACAGCATGTGACCGGCGCAGACGGCGTGGCGGCCTTTTATAGGGGGGGGCGTGTACTACAGCCCCTGAGCTGTAATTGGCTACAGGCGTCCTGCCTGTAGCCAATTATGGCTCTTCGAGTTTCCGGGGCTGTGATTGGCCAAGCATGCGGGGTCACAGTGCATGCTTGGCCAATCATCAGCCAGCAATGCACTGCGCCGGCCGCGCCGGCCGCAATGCATTGCGGGGCCGCTCGCATCACACGAACGTGATGCGAGCGGCCAAAATAGTTCTGGGCTCGCCGAGCGAGCGAACGCCCGGTGCTCGATGCGAACGTGGGTTCGCATCGAGCACCGGGCCCATCCCTAGTCCAGAGTCTCCACGTGCTGGCTACATCTGTACTGGAGTGGGGTGATGCCCCAACTGCAACAGGGCTCTGCCCAACCTGGCTTATATCTGAGTCCTGATTTACCCATGACATCACTACAGTAAGGAGAGGTCTAGCTAAAAGGGGCCTAGCACCCGATAACACTACCTTCTGTAACCAGAAAAAAAGACTACAGCGCACACATACTAAAATGACTTTTAAATCCTGCAAGACTATTTAAAACACCTGAAAATGTTCAGCAAATAAGCAAAAAAATATGGGGATTTGGTTACACTATTTGGCCATAAAGTGCTTAAGCCCACTACTGCATCAAAATACCCCATTATCAGTGGGTCCTACACTACTCATAGAATGAAAGTTCCTGCTTCTCAACCATGGGAGAAATACACTCCTCAATGTGGGAGAACAAAAGGACTCTTCCTATAACGCAGGTGGACACTAATAAGAGGTATTAGCGAGGGGATGGGGTGCTCCAGCCCAAGGGTTTTGGTCAGGACCCTTACAATAGACAAATAAAGATAGACTTGGGGGGCACACCCTAAAAATGCATAACATTAAAGATGGTGCAGCTATAAGACCGATAAACAGAGGAAAAGATTACAGCACACACATATTAAAATGACTTTTAAATCCTGCAAGGCTATTTAAAACACCTGAACATATTCATATTCTGAACATATTCAGTATATAAAAAATTGGGAATTAATTTGGTCACACTATATGGCCACATAGTGCTTAAGTAGCCTTGCAGGATTTAAAAGTAATTTTAGTATGTGTGTGCTGTAATCTTTTCCTTTGTTTGTCGGTCTTATAGCTGCACCATCTTTAATGTTTGTTCTCCACATAGAGGAGTGTATTTCTCCCATGGTTGAGAAGCAGGATCTTTCATTCCATGAATAGTGTAGGACCCACTGATAATGGGGTACTTTGATGCAGTAGTTGGCTTAAGCACTATGTGACCATATAGCGTGACCAAATCCCCATATATTTTGCTTATTTGCTGAGCATGTCCAGGTGTTTTAGCCTTGCAGGATTTAAAAGTCATTTTAGTATGTGTGCACTGTAATATTTTCCTCTGCTTGTCAGTCTTATAGCTGCACCATCTTTACTGTTATGCATTTTTAGGGTGTGGCCCCCAAGTCTCTTTGACCTTCTGTAACCAGACATTATTTTGCAACAGAGCAATCTAGTGGCAGATTAGTTAACTGCACCTGCCTACAAAAGGTAACCAACAAGGTGTCCAGGGGGACCACAATATCTTCCAAGAGGGTCATGAGATGAGTAGTGTCCCTAACATACGATGGTATTATAACCACAAATTAAAGCAAAACTTTATCGATATATTCACAAGTTTTCTGAGCCAGGACTTCCCATCCTGAAATAAATGGTCTCCCAGGGTAGTGGGGTCTCTGGCCAATTTATTTATCGTAAAAGACTGTACATTTTGAGACATTTTGAGATTTATGTTTTATCAGCAACCTTATCGTAGTACCGCTATGGTAACATCAGGTAATAATATGTATGACGTCATTATATGGAGATTCAGTTTAAGAAGCATTTATATTCCTGCAAAGTTTTGATATAAGACTGTATGTACTGGTCTGCAGGATAGATACTACTTGCATTGCTACAGTATCACCAGAAGGTTGGTGACTTATAAAGTTTTTTATTTATCTTGCTTATTACAGGATCTTGCCATTACAATGTGCAGTGTTTTCCTACACTTTTCATATAGTGATTTTGCTGGAAAGGCATTGTGGTCATTTCCAATAGATTTACAGTAATGCATTGCATTAAATCTCTTCGGCTTCAATTAATTTTCTGGAAGGATTTTTTTCAAGTGCCTCTATAATACTACTGCTCCAGAAGTTTGTGTTTGTAATCCATTTAATTATATCTTCATTTTGGCAGCACAATGCCTCTTCCACCAGTTTATAAACGGAGAGTTTTTTGATTTATATTGTGCACAAATTTACAAGGTGGAGTCACTGGGATTTAAAGTTAAAGCAGTATTAATCCCAAAAGCAAACATTTATTATATGGTTACCAGCTCTTAGATGTAATGACTGAATTTGTTTCCTTTAGTATTAGTTTCCTTTTTTAGGCTTTATTTCTTCTATGTTCAGCTGGTAATCCAGATTAAAATGATCAGCTTTTATTTATTCTCGTAAAACCTTTTTCCCAAAAGAAAGAAAAAACAGTTTGCTAAATATAAGGCATAAACTGGAGTTTGGCTTCAGTTTGTTAGTGGTTCTAAATGTGCTAATACTGTTCACTTAACACTCCCTTCCCCCAGATTGACAATGCTGCTGCCTGCTGTGCCTCCTATGCTCATTCTTCCAAAGTTGTGTCAAAGAAAAGAAAACTTATGATTGGCAAGCTGCAATATACCGTGTTTCCCTGAAAATAAGACCTACCCCAATAATAAGACCTACTGTGATTTTCGAGGAGGGCTGCAATATAAGCCCTACCCCAAAAATAAGCCCTAGATTAAAGTGGTTGTAAAATGGTAGAATCCACTCTCCTACAGTAGTACACATTGCAAAAGGTGTGTGCCTCTGCAATACAACAGTATCTATACGGGATGTCAAAACCAGGTACCCCATAAAAAAGGCTTATAGTTTTGTCATGGAGAAAGTAAAACTCATGGCATTTCTATTAAATTACCAGTAGATGGCAGCTTAAGCCCCATACACACGGTCGGACTTTCTCATGGATTCTGTCCGATCGGACAATGTTGTTGAAAAATCAGACCGTGTGTATGCACCATCGGACAGTGTACGTCGGATTGTCCGACGGACAAAGTCTTATCTCCTGCTGGAAAGATTTGCCGACAACACGGTCCGATCACACCAAATCCGATCGTGTGTACGGTTGTCCGACCGGACAAAGTGCTACGCATGCTCAGATCACATTACAAGACCAAAGCTATTGGCTACTAGCCTCTACGTAGTCCCGTCGTAGGGAACAATCGTCACCGCGTTCAGAATGATCTGATTTTCCGACAACTTTGTCCGACCGTGTGTACGCAAAACCAACATCAGACAAAGTATGACGGACATGGTCCGACGGACCTGGTCCGCGGATTGTCCGACCGTGTGTATGGGGCTTTAGAGTGAAAAGCCTGAATGACATAAAGCCCATTCTAACGGGACCTTTACTAATAAGAAGGGGTCACAAAGTTGGTTCGGAAAATGTCATTCTCTGCTGCAGAAAAGTGCTTGACATTTTCCGAACCGAATTTGGGGCCCCAAATCTCGGGGCCACTTGGTGCTAGGAACCCCAGCTTTGGATATGTTATAGTGCTAGCTGCACGGGGTTTGCACACCAATTTGGGGTACCTGTCACTAAGTGGCCCCCGAGATACGGGGCCCCAAAGTCGGTCAACTGTGTCCATCTGCAGCAATGTCATTTCGGGACCCTTTGGGTCCAGAAACCCCAAATTTTGGCTGAAGCTAGGGGGCATCTAGGAACCCTTAACTACCTAGTGTGAAGTTCGAGGCACAGTGAGGCATGCAAATGGACACAGTGAGGCTGCAAATGGGAATTGTTGACCGTCTTTTCCACCTACAGTAGCTGGCATTTCTCACCCTAGGCTTATACTCGAGTCAATACGTTTTCCCAGTTTTTAGTGGTAAAATTAGGTGCCTCTGCTTATATTTGGGTCGGCTTATACTCAAGTATATACGGTACATCCATGTAATCAGTAAAGGCTGCTGTGTGATTAAGTAACATATCAACATATGTACAATTGGTTATTATTTTCTATGAGGACATTATTCTGGTATATGTGAATGTTATTATTATAGATATGTATTATTTTGTATGTTCACAATAGCAGTTGCTACCCAGTCCATCAGTCTGAAGGTCATGTGTTTGTGTCATTGCAGATTGACAGTTTCACCCGGCCCTCTCCCTTCGCACATTGGAATTATTGACCGTACTTTCCGCATATGTGCAACATATCAAATACCCTCGGTACAGCGCCACTCGGCGCTTAGCTGATCTCCTCATACTTCATATTGCCATCGCACATGTTCCTGGATAAAGTTTGAGTGCTGCAGCAACAACCAGCTGGATATTGGTTCAAGTCACAAAGTAGATATTTGCCAGCACACCATTGATCAACATGATGTAGCGTCCAAACTGGTTATTTATTGCATGATCACAACATAAGGAGAGTGTAATGTTTCGCAGTCACGCAGGACCCCTTCACCAGGCATGTGATGACGAAGGGGTCCTGTGTGACTCTGAAACGTTGCACTCTCTCTGTGTTGTGATCATGCAATAAATAACCCATTTCGAGGCTACTTTGTGTCGATCCATGGTGTGCTGGCAAATATCTACTTTGTGAAAAAACATCTACTTTTTTTTCAGCTAATCTCCTCTTCTCCCAAGTGTGAGCGGGGGATCTAGGCCCCCCTCCCTGCAGTGCTCAGAGCAGGGAAGACAGCTCAGGCGAGCCATGGAAGCGCCGTGCAGCTCTACAAGAAGGTACTTGCACAACCATACCAAAGAAACACACACCTTCCACATTACACAATCCTATAATAGAGAGGATTCCAGCATTTTACAAGCACTTTTACTATGTTCACACTGGGGATTCCTGACAGGCAGGGAGGGAGAGGGGGAGAGAAGATAGCACATTGCATGGCAAGCCCTACCCCCAAAATAAGCCCTACTGTGTTTTGGGTTGCCAAAATTAATATAAGACCCAGGTTTATTTTTGGGGAAACACAATATTACATTTTGGGTTTTGAGTTTAATACCACTTTTCAGGACTTACCTTGGGGTGATGTGTATAGCACCCTCTAGTGTGCTACTAGATTAGTACAGGAACATTTCTGTTGGCTCATGTTTAAGTTTGTGAGTCTGAAATCTGAAAAAGGGTTTACTGCAGGTCAGGCTGGGTGACTTACAGATGCGGGACTCTGGTACCTCTCCCTGGATCTGGACATTTGGAGTAACGTCTAGAAGCTAGTGGGCGTAGGCCAGGAGGATTGATCTGCATACTTGAGGGAACTTGGTCAATCCCCAGGCAGGGGGCCTGGCAGGGTGGCTGAGTCAGCCTTTAAATATGAAGAAGCCATGCCAGCAGGGGAGTGTGGAAGATGGAGGCTGTTGGTGGCATAGGAGTGGTCCCCTAGGTCTGGGGGGGCTTTACTTCCAGGCTGGGCTCTGGCTGGCTTAAGAAGATCCATTCAGCATGACGGTTTGAACAGGATCCTCGCCTGAGAGCAGTGGGAGAAAAGAGGATAGAGTGAGTACGTCAGCACACCCAGGGATTTACAGCAAAGAGACTGACATATGTAGCAAGCTTCCTAAGGACAGCGTTGTGCTTAACTCTTTATTACCTTCAGTGCAACAGCCAGGAGGGCTGGTTGTACCCACAAGCAGTGGAGCTGGGAGCAGTTCCACAGAGGAGAAGAGATACTCCTGCATGCAGATTTTAACATTTGTGCTATTTTCCAAAGGAGACTAAGAACTCCTAGACTGTAAAGGACTTTTTGCTATTGTTCCTCAAAGGACTGCGCGTGTACATGGGAAGGAAGTTGTCCCCCATCTGTTGTTTTTTGTCAAGCTGGACATCCCATAAACTCTTCTACCCCATCCAAGTTGTTACCCCTAATAAAACAACAAAAACAAAGCCAAGGGACTGACTTCTTGTGTTTGGGTGCTAGTGGAAAATGTGTGTTGCCTGGCTGTGCTGTCCAGTCAACAGCAGCCCCTGTGGGGGTAGTTCTACATGTTTATAGATGTATAGGTTCTGAATATTGCTCACACTGTTTTGAGAACAATATATATTATGTGATATTTACATGGGAATTTTTTAAATGCTTTTGGAAGTTAGAGAATTTACAGTTTCTCTGTGATATATAGACACAGAGCAGGTTTAGGATATTAACGGGATATTGATTTAACAATAGTGTTGTAAACTTGCTTATGTACAATAAACTCTGGAACGTCGGAAAGACCGGCGGACCTTGTCTGCCGGAAAGTCCAGTCATGTGTGGGCAAGTCGCTTTGTTCGGAAAGTCCGTCGGAAAGCCGCCGGGATTCCGGCGGGAAGTCTGTCGGATCTAGTCTGCTGGAAAGTCCAGTCGTGTGTACAGGGTATAACAAACACCAGATTAGGAGCGCTTGGCTAGACTGAGTGTAAGAACCAGAGCCCAAACTTAGAAAATGTAGAAACAGTCACAGTTTGTAACAAAAATGTGTAAATGTAGCAGCTTATACTGTATATTAAAGGCTCTAGGCAAGCAGGTAGCAGTGGCAGATGGTACAGCTGCACAAGGATCCCAAGCCTAATGCCACCTACACATGATCGGACTTTCCGGTGGACAATCCGAAGGACTTTGCAGCTGAGATCCGCCGGACATTCAAATGAACGGACTTGGCCACACACGATCACTCCAAAAGTCCACCGGATTTGAACGTGATGACGTAGAATAAGGAAGTTCATAGCCAGTAGTCAATAGCTGCCCTAGCGTCCGTTTTAGTCCGTCGGACAAGCACACAGACAACCGTACTTTTTGACCGTAATTGACCCGGCCAGTCTTATTTCTAGGTCCGCCTGACTTTTGGGAAGAAAAAGTCAGCTGGAGCCCACACACGATCGAATTGGCCAACGGACGCTGGTCCGCCGGACTAAGTCCACTGGAAAGTCCGATCGTGTGTACGCGGCATAACAGTTGGAACAACCAGTGGAGAATCCTGGCAAAGATGGATGACTCAGATCCCAGTGACTGTATTAGATGGAATGGGAAGCCAAGTGACCCCCATCAGGATGGAGGAATGCGGGCTATCTGGCAGCCAACAGGGTCCAGGAATGAGATGAGGAGCTTGGCACAGCAGACTGAATAAAGACTGGAGCAGGCTAGTATCTGGATACTACACACAGGAGTGCAGAGAGGATGTTCCCAGAGGGCTGGAACACAAGAGAGTACAGGCAAGATGGGTCTTTCACAGGCAGGTAACGCTGGAACAGATGCAGAGGCCGGAGTAGGGTTAAGGTAAAAGCTGGGTCGGTAACAGGCGGGCAACAAATTAACCAGAGGAGCAAGCAGGTGCAGAGTCAGAGACAGGCTGGGGTCAGTTGCAGGCCGAAGGCAGAAGTAGTCAGAGGCAAGCTAGATCATAAACAGGAACTGATACAGAGCCACAGGGATATCACAGGGAATGCTGTAGATCAGACAGCATTGTTCCTGTGTACAAGCTGGGTTTAAATAGCCCATCTGGTGCCGGAAATTGTGCGTGCGCTCCTGTGTGCACGCACACGCTCGTGCACTGGCAGCCGCAGTCGTGCACCAGCTCGCACAGCTCTTCTGGCATGGATTGCCTGAAAGCCAGCAACAACAAGTAACAGGGTGGTAAGTAGGTCATTGGAAAAGAAGATCTGCACTATCTTGGAGGGCCTTTGTAGCGTCTGCCAGGAGTTTGATGAGGTCCTATAACCATGACCCCCAAGGCCAGTTTGGTGGGATGAGAATCACCGGAATGCCTTCCACCTGCTGATTCCCTCCAACAGCCAATCACTTCTTTTGTGGTTCATAAGTTCATAACAAGCATAATTCTGCAATTTTTTTGACTACTGCTATATAAAATATGATTTTTGGATTGTCCCCCTGACTTTTATTAGAATAAAGTTGTATTTTGACCTCCTAGCAGTGGTGTGGCACTTCAGTTTCAGTTGTTGTTGCATTACACTACAAGCCAAAGAGACTTTGGAGATCCTCTGGGGTGTAGAAGCCACCTACCCCAGAACCAGATCATACACTTACAGATAGCAATTTCAGAGTGATAAACTTACAGGTCCAGCACTATTTTTCCACTTTCTTCTACATAAAATATTATTGACTCTTGCAGTATAATGTCCCTTTCCTACTCATTCCTTTATGCCTTTTATAGGCTACAGTATATCTTTACTGGTGCAATTGTTTTACAGCAAACGCATCCAATGCAGCAATAGCTCAAGTAAAAAAAGGTGTTATATTGCTTGCAGCATTAAAGACTGTTACCCCAACATTTAAAAATCCTGAAATGTGCTTCTTCTATCATGTATTTTAGTTAAAAATGATCCTGTTCTCTTTGTATTGCTTCCTTCGTGTGAAATACCTGATATTCCCGCCAGTCCCCCTGCTTTCATATTTCAGACTGACCACACTAAGCATAGAAGCACATTCTTACAAGCATGATCAGTTTTATGACTGTGCTGGGAGAACAGCTTGCTCTTCTCCAATGGCCAAAACTTGTGCTGCACAGCCAATCACTGGGAAGATCAGTGTTCTGCTCTTTTTCCACCCCTAGCTCTCCAAACCCCTTATGCACCTGAGAACAGAGATTATGTGATCACTTATAAAAAGAAAAAAAGGAGTATTTATTATGTTAAGGGTTCAGTTATACTTTATCTTTTTCTGTGTAAGGCTGGGTTCACAGTAGCTGCGGTCACGGCCCACAGCAGGGGGTCCAGTGCGTGTTTGTTCACCGTTTTAGATGCAAATCTGGACCGAATTTTTGTCTGAATTCGCACCTGAAACATACCAGAAGATGCACAGGACCCTTCTGCAATTTGGACTGGGGCCGCCCTGGAGGTGTAATAACCAGCTCTATTGAGAGAAGGTCACAGTCTCCTGTCATACAAATCGGATTCAGGAAAACCGCATCCAATTCGCATTAGTGTGAGCCAAGCCTAAGTGCCTTTTGAATACTTTTGTCTGTCCTCTGATGTTATTGGTTTGTCAGCTCTTATATCATTCAAATAAATTCATAAATAAACTTGTATACGGTATATGTATTGCAAACATTACTTTCTTGCCTGTTTTACAATAATTCAGCTATAGCTGTAGGGAGTTATATGGTTCTAACCTGTCTGGAATTTACACAATATGTAACAAAGAGTACTCATTATGTTAAAGCATTTGTTACCTCAACATTTCATATTCCTGATATGTGCCTGCTGTACCCTGAACTTGTATGAGAAAGTATCCTGTTCTCTTATTAGTGTTACTTCATTTGTGTGAAATTCCTGGTGTTCCATCCAGTCTCTCTGCTTCCCTATTAACAACTGACCACACTAAGCAGAGAGCACACCATTGTCCGTTCTCTAGCTGGGAACTCAGCCTGCTCTCCTCCAATAATAAGACTTGTCCTGAGGTGCCCCCTCCTGCACAGCCTTTCACTGGAAAGCTCAGTGTCCTGCTGCTTTTCCTCCACTCAGCTTTTATGCAGCAGAGAAAAGAGGGAATGTGATCACTTATTAAAAAAAAAAAAAAGGTATTTATTATTTTTAATTTTTTTAAATCTATACACAAATGTTTTGCCTTTCATTTCTTTTTAAAACGGACTGGGTTGTTTTACAAGGTGATAGTTTACAACCACTTTAAGTTGTTCAAATATATACTTTATCTTTTTCTGTTTAAATGTCCATCCGATTTTTTTTTTTTTTTTTTAAAGTCAGCAGCTACAAATAAATGGACACTTACCTGTTCCAGGTTCCAGCGGTGTCGGCAGAATGTGACGAGCTAGCGCTCGTCTCTTGCTGCCCCGCCGCCATCCTCTGTCAGGGAATCAGGAAGTGAAGACGCAACGTTTTCACTGCC
Source organism: Lithobates sylvaticus (assembly GCA_028564925.1). NCBI lineage: Eukaryota > Metazoa > Chordata > Amphibia > Anura > Ranidae > Lithobates > Lithobates sylvaticus. Next base: position 195,851,433 of record CM053032.1, read on the forward strand.
CGGTTCCCTACTGCGCATGCGCGGGTCGCGCTGCGCTTCTCTATTGGTCCCCGCTGTGTCCTGGGAACTGTGTTTCCCAAGACACAACGGGGCATTCTCAGATAGGGGCGGGCATGCTAGTCCCGGAAGTGGGTGCAGATACCTGTATTATACAGGTATCTGCACCCCCCCCTGAAAGGTGCCAATTGTGGCACCGGAGGGGGGGAGGAATCCGATAAGCGGAAGTTCCACTTTAGGGTGGAACTCCGCTTTAAGTTCCTTTTTTTTTTAATACATTTGGCTGTACTCTGATGTTATTTGTATGTCAAATTATATATCTATCTAAGAAAGTCATAAATAAACTTATATACAATTACAAACATTTCTTTGTCAGTTTTACAATAAATCAGCTATAGCCGTAGGGAGAGTGATATGGTTATAACCTGTCTGGAAATTGCACAATATACGATCACTTAAAAAGATAATTAAAAAAAAGAGAGTGTTTATTAAGTTAGAGTGTTTGTTACCCAAACATTTCATATGTGCCTGCTGTACCATGTACTTGTGTGAGAAAGTATCCTGTTCTCTTAAATAGAAAATAGTATTTATTATGTTGAGGGGTCATATATACTTTTTCTGTATAAGGCCCCTTTCACACCGGGGCGTTTTTCAGGCGGTACAGCGCTAAAAATAGCGCCTGTACACCGCCTGAAAAAATCCGGCCCCATTCACTCCATTGTGAAAGCCGGCGGGCTTTCACACTGGAGCGGTGCGCTAGCAGGACGGTAAAAAAAGTCCTGCTAGCAGCATCTTTGGAGCGGTGTGTTCACCGCTCCTATACCGCTCCTTCCCATTGATTTGAATGGGACACCGTGGTATTACTGCGGGGGATTTTAACCCTTTTCCGGCCACTCGCCGGAAAAAAACGCACCGCGAGCGGCCGAATACCGCGGATAAAACGACGGTAAATATAGCGCTGCTTTACCGTCACCGCGGCTCCCGCCCCAGTGTGAAAGGGGCCTAAGTGCCTTTTGAATATTTTTGTCTGTACTCTGTTATTGGTTTGTCAGATCTTATATCTAGCAAATAAATTCATAAATAAACTTATATACAGTGTACTGTATGCAGGGCTTTTTTCCCTCAGAGAATAGGTACAGGAACTCCTTTCTCCAAAGTCACTCCTTGTCTCTGCCCACTACCCACCTCCAGGCAACGTCCCTTGTTTCCACCCCATACCCACCTCCCAGTACCACCTTTTTTTAGGGAAAACAGAACCAAGTATCATTTTGAAAACAGAACCAAGTAATCTGTATGGAATTTGGTAATTAAAATAAGAAGAGCAGTAAAATGGATTCCATGCAGTCAGAAACAATAGCCCCCCCCCCCCCCCCATCAAGAATAGATCCCCCTGAAATAACAGAAATCCCCAACAATAACAAATCCCTCCAGCAACAATAGACCGCTTGCAACAAAATACTGCCTCATGACAACAGACCCTACCAGCAACAATAGATCCCCCAGTAGCGAGCAATAGACCCTCCAACAACCAGCAACAATAGACCTCTCCTCAGCAGTACATCATTCCCAGCAACAATTGACCACCAGCAACATAAGACCCCCCCGGTAGCAATAGACAATGATTGACCCCAACAATAGATCCCCCAGCAGCCAGCATGAAACGCTTCCCGACTGCCTAACGCAGATATACTGCGGCAAAATGGCACGGGCAGGCAAAATCACGTACCTGTACGTGATCCTTTAAATGCCTGCCCGTGGGTCGCGCGCGACCCGGTTGGGAGCTCCGTGACCCCGGCCGCGGGACCAGCGGACCCGATCGCCGCTGGTGTCCCGCGATCGGGTCACGGAGCTGAAGAACGGGGAGAGGTCTGTGTAAACAAACCTCTCCCCACGCTTCCTACTCTGCCTGTCATTGATTGGCTGTTCCCGGTCATCGGGAAAGCCGATCAATGACGTCAGACGTCAGCCCCGCCCCCTAATGTAAAAAAAAACACACACGTCACAGCCCATAACCCCCTCCCCCTAGTGGTTAACTCTTTCACTACAACTGTCATTTATACAGGAATCAATGCATTTAAATAGCATTGATTGCTGTATAAATGACAATGGTCCCAAAAATGTGTCAAAAATGTCCGATGTGTCCGCCATAATGTCGCAGTCACAATAAAAAATCGCTGATAATAGACCCCTCCCTCAACAGTAGATCACTCCCAGCAACAATTGACCCACAGACAGGTGTAAACAATAGATCATACCTCACAACTTTTTGAGATGAGAACGAGAGACACCTATTAGCAAAGGTATGAAGGTATTCTTGTCAGTTTAGGTTTTGTGCTGTCCTAGGCCTGACTAAACTTGTGCACTCCCTAATTTAAATATGACCCACCCCCTTCCTCTCAAGGTCAAACCCCTTCCTGTTTAAGACCCGCCCTGTCATCTTTTTGGGATGCCCCCCCTTTCCAGTAACTGTGTCCCCCATCCACTGTAAACAATGCACAGACCTCAGAACAACAGAGCGGCTCTTGCAGTTTACTCGTGTCTCTCCTCTGTGGCTCCTCCTCCTCATGGCTGTGTACACGAAAACATTGGAGCTGAGGAGGGGGGTCCTCAGTGAGATGTGTGTGCCTGTCAGTGGAGAGAGAGGTGTCGGCTGCCACAGAAAGCTGATCGCTGTGTGTGGGACCCCGGGCCACAGATGTCCCAGGTGGCCACTGTCAGGCCAGTTCCCAGAGCTCAGTGCCAGAACTTGCTGTGACACTGGACTCCGGTATTCAGCCAGAGTGCCCTAATAGTTGGTGTGGCCCCTGGTTGGGACCCGAGCCCCCTACATCAGTATGGACTGTGCCCCCCTGATGATGGCCCTGGGGGGAGGGGGCTTTTTTGCCGCCCCCCCATAAAGTGCCGCCCTAGGCATGGGCCTTGTCGGTCTGGGCCAGGATACAGCGCTGGCTGTAGGGAGTGAAATGGTTATAACCTGTCTGGAAATTACACAATATACCAGAACAGTGCTGCATGTGTTTTTTTTATTATTTAATTATTTAGAACAGAAACTCAGTTACAGTCATAGGCAGGTAAAAAATGTCTCGGACACCGCTGAGAAGTATTGACGCAGTACTTGTAGATAGACCAAAGACAGGAAATACAGTTGTACTGAATGTTTCATAAAGTATAGTTCTGGTCTTTCTATCTCGCTGAATCACTGTTTTCATAATTACACAAGTCATTCCCATAAATAACAGCCATGTTTAGTGTCATACGAGGTAGGAACCTGTCTGTACCTGTGACATCAGGTTGATATATTTACTTTTTGAAAAGGTGAAAAGTAACACATTTTAAAGCGGTTGTAAACACCTTGGTGTCGTTTCTGTTTTTCAGACCTGCACAGTAAAGGCATAATGTGCTAGTATGCATCTCATGCAGTGTACACTGCCTGCATTGTATTATATACTGTAAACTGCCTGCACTGTATTATATACTGTACACCGACTACGCCGTATTATATACTGTATGTACATGTATACAGGTGTGAGGGGGCCTGACATGTATACTGGTGTGAGGGGGTGCTAGACATATATGCAGGTGTGAGGGGAGCTGAGTGTGTACAGGTGTGAGGAGGAGGGCTGACATATTAACAGGTGTGAGGAGGGGGGCTTACATATATACAGGTGTGAGGGGGGCTGACATATATACAGGTGTGAGGGGGGCTGACATATATACAGGTGTGAGGGGGGGCTGACATATATACAGGTGTGAAGTGGTTGACTTTTATACAGGATTGGGGGGGGCTGAGTGCGTACAGGTGTGAGGAGGGGGGCTGACATATATACAGGTGTGAAGGAGTTGACATATATACAGTACATGATTGGGGGGGCTGAGTGTGTACAGGTGTGAGGAGGGCGGCTGAGTGCCGACAGGTGTGAGGAGGGGGGCTGAGTGCCGACAGGTGTGAGGAGGGGGGCTGAGTGCGTATTCGGTGTGATGGCCCATGGGCAGGCCCTGTTGGTCAGGCTCGGTGGCGGGGGACCCAAGCCTAAAGCTGTGTAAGGGGCCCAAAAAATTTTGATGGCTGCCCTGTCTGTGAGACTGCCGTGTGAGAACAGTTACGAGTGCCTTAGTCCAGTGTTTCTCAACTCCAGTCCTCAAGGCACCCCAACAGGTCATGTTTTCAGGATTTCCATTATTTTGCACAGGTGATTTGATCAGTTTCACTGCCTTAGTAATTACCACAGCTGTTTCATCTGAGGGAAATCCTGAAAACATGACCTGTTGGGGCGCCTTGAGGACTGGAGTTGAGAAACACTGTCTGTCACTGTATGTGAATTCTGCAGATGTTATACGGAATGGAACTATGGGAGACATATTTTACGGACAAAGTAGTATTGTCTCGGCCTGAGAGTGACAATCTTCATTATTATGTCCACAGGCAACATTCTGTTATGGGTCAATGCAGGGATTTCCCAATCCTAATTTTTACATGTGAAATTCTTTTGATTGTTTTATAGAATGCAGATGTTGACAGTTTTTTGGTAGTCTATTAAGTTTGTAACTGTTTAACTGTTATACATCATATTTGCCTATCAATTCTATGATAATATGTATCTATTGTATTTGAATATTTATCCTTATGTTAGGGCCATACTATTTAACCTTCCAGAACTGTGGCACCCATGGCACAGGGACGTGCCAATTATAAACAGGGGGCCAGTTATGACCATTACAGGCAGTGAATATGGGCCCTGCTAACACATATATGCACAACAGCACACAAGGTAGCTGGCATTGTTGTCTCTGCAGAATCTTCAACATCTGACACTTGCATCCTTTGACCCCTGTAGGGGACATTTGTAAACACTTTAAAAAAAAATAAAAATCATGCATTATGCGAACTCTGCAAACAATGCTCACATTCAGGGCTGGTGCTACCAATAGGCCGCTACTGGTTATTCTACTCCTGCACTCCTCACAGAGCTTGCAAGTTGCAACTATCCACCAGGCAGCCGCTCTGATATGTGTCAAACTGCTGAATGAACCAGTGAGCCCCTGGGGAGCGAGTGAGCGAGTGAGCACTTTCACTGACCAGACCCTACTCCCTTCTCCCTCTCTCTCCCCCTGACTTCTCTCCCTGACCAATCTCTCTCCATGACCCCTCTCTCTCTCTCTCTCTCTCTCTCTCTCTCTCTCTCTCTCTCTCTCTCTCTCTCTCTCTCTCTCTCTCTCTCTCTCTCTCTCTCTCTCTCTCTCTCTCTCTCTCTCTCTCCATAACCCCTCTCTCTCTCCCTGACCTCACTCTCTCTCCCTGACCCCTCTCTCTCCCTGACCTCACTCTCTCTCCCCCCACCACAAACCATACCAGGCTGCTTGCCCTCAACATGGGGAGGGTGATTTGGTCCCCTCAAAGCACCTTGTTCCCATGTTGGGGGGGACAAGAGTCTCTCCCTGACAACCCTGGCCTTTGGTTGTCGGGGTCTGTGGGCAGGTGGCTTATCGGAATCTGCATCCAATTCACACATATGTGAACCCGGCCTGAATCCCATATAATAATAATTAATAATGCATGCAGTTGGGTGCGCTAGTGCGGGGTTCAAGGGGGTAAATCAAGAGGTGAGGAGGCAATACAATGCCTCCTCACCACCTGTCCAATGCTCTCGGAAGAGTGATCCGCTAATGTGAATGTACATTTATACTCTTGCTTAAGGCACAGTCATGTGCATGTTGTATGTGTATGTGTTTGTAAGCGTGTCAGGACCCCACAGGGCAAGGACCGCACTATACCACAGATGGACACCAGTGGCAAAAAGCGCCCTGAGGCGATTCAGTTCGCATAGGTTGCGCTATACAAGTCATTCATTCATTTATTAAAGCCTATTCTATGGGTAAAAGGACAGTGGCATATGTGTGCTGAGTATAGGGGGAGTAGGCCCAGGTTTTATTTGACTATGTCTCCCCCACCCATTTGTAACACAATTTGACCATGACCACATACTGCTTTATTTATTTATTTTTGGGGGGGGGGGGGTGGCTTTAAAAAAAAAAAAAAAATGTGCTAGGTGCACAATAAGTGTACAGTAGTTCGGCTCTACATGTTACGTGTGTAAACACTTCTTAAGGAGCTTAACCACATGCCAACCGGGCCATAGCCGAAAGACGGCTACAGCGCGGTCGGCTTATTCTGGGTGGACGTTCGTAGGACGTCCTCCCAGAACCTTGCTCCCGCGCACCCCCTGGGGCGCACACTCTGGAACATCCGTGACCGCTGGGTCCGGAGGACCGGGAGCATCACGGATTACGGTAAATGGCCGCTGATAGCGTCTGTTTACCACGTGATCGCTCTGCCAAATGACGGAGCGATCTCATGTAAACAAACCGGCATCACATCATGACGCCGGTTCCTCCCTCCCCTCTCTGTACCGATCGGTACAGTGAGAGGGGAGAAGCAGAGAGGGGGAGAGATGGCAGCAGTGCTGTGGGCTGGATGTGTAGTGCCCACAGCGCTGCTCAGTGACAGCACTTTGCAATACTCTGCCAATACTGTGCAATACTCTACCAATACTGTGTAACACTGCAATACTCTGCCAATACTCTGCAATAAATTTAAATAGAAACAAAGAATTATTTTTTTTTTTACCGAATTTTCTGTCTTTTTTGATTTATAGCGCAAAAAATTAAAAAAACTGCGGTGATTAAATACCACCAAAAGAAAGCTCTATTTGTGTGAAAAAAAGGACAAAAAATTAATTTGGGTACAGTGTTGCCTGACTGAGTAATTGTCATTCAAAGTGTGAGAGCACCGAAAGCTGAAAATTGGTCTGGTTAGGAAGGGGGTTTAAGTGCCCAGTGGGTAAGTGGTTAAGCATGCATTCTATATGAAATAAAAAAAACACAACAATGAATCTTTAACCACTTTAAGACCAGCCTCGTTTTGGATTTTAGGTGTTTACATGTTTAAAACAGTTTTTTTTGCTAGAAAAAAACTTAGAACCCCCAAACATTATATATTGTTTTTTTTCAAACACCCTAGAGAATAAAATGGCGGTCGTTGCAATACTTTTTTTCACACCGTATTTGCGCAGCGGTCTTGCAAGCGCACTTTTTTTGGAAAAAATTCACTTTTTTGAATAAAAAAATAAGACAACAGTAAAGTTAGTCCAATTTTTTTATATATTGTGAAAGATAATGTTACGCCGAGTAAATTGATACCTAACATGTCACGCTTCAAAATTGCGCCCGCTCGTGGAATGGCATCAAACTTTTACCCTCAAAAATCTCCATAGGCGACGTTTAAAAAAATTCTACAGGTTGCATATTTTGCGTTACAGAGGAGGTCTATGGCTATAATTATTGCTCTCGCTCTACCGATCGCGGCGATACCTCACATGTGTGGTTTGACCACCGTTTTCATATGCGGGCGCTACTCACGTATGCGTTCGCTTCTGCGCACGAGCTCGTCGGGACGGGGCGCTTTAAAAAAATTTTTTTTTGTTTTTCTTATTTATTTTTCTTGATTTTATTTATTTTTACACTGTTTTTTTAAAAAAATGAATTGGCTCACTTTTATTCCTATTACAAGGAAACATTCCTTGTAATAGAAAAAAGCATGACAGGTCCTCTTAAATATGAGATCTGGGGTCAAAAAGTCCTCAGATCTCATATTTGGACTTCAATGAAAAAAAAAAAAAATGACATTTGAAAATTCCTTTTTTAAGAGGTATGGGCGGAAGTGACGTTTTTGACACCGCTTCCGCCCTCCTATAGTATAGAGATGAGTGGCGGCCATCTTAGCGTCACTCATCTATAGACACAGGAGGAGAACGGACCCGATCGCCTCCGCCGCTGCCGACGGTTCCGGTAAGCGGCGGAAGGCGCGGGAGAGCAGCGGGAGGGGGGGGGCACCCCTCCCGCCGCCGATAACGGTGATCTCGCGGCGAATCCGCTGCGATGACCACCATTATCGGACAGCCGACCGGCACCTGAAGAGATGGATACCTCGGTTGTGGCAGCAGCTGCTGCCGTTACCGAGATATCCCTCTTCAAAAAAGGGACGTACATCGTCGTGCGCCGGTCGGAAAGTGGTTAAAACAACAGACTGGTGTACATCAAAAATCTATGTATAACATATATTGACATAACATATGCTGGCTGTTTGTCGACCCATACACACAATGCAAAGGTACGTGGATCTCACCGCAGAGGAAACAAGATACAGCTACAAGGGTCAGTATGGTAGAACCTAACAATATGTACCATCACAGAGATAAGTATAACTATAATATATAAGGCCGCAGCGTCGCCACTTTACTCACTGACAGTACTTGTCCTGGCCGGCCAAGTCCCGTTTTACCTTGTTCCAACGCTGGCTCTACAGTGATTACATGCAAGAGGTGGGATTTATGTTTTCTCCAATCACAAGTAGGAGGTGGGGATTGTGCCTCTCTAGACATTCCCAATCTTCTAATAAGGACACTAGTTTTTGTGACCCTGGTGACTTCATAGGGATTTCTTCTCACTCCCTATTTTGGGACAGGAAGTGAAGGGAAGTCTTTCCACTGGGACACAAATGGAAAACATAACTGATAGTGGTTATAACCCTCCCTTACTTTATCCAAAGTTTAAAAAAATATTTTGGCTTTAGTTCTATTGAAAGAAAAATAAATGTGTGAAAGGAGAGGAGTAATAGAAATGCAAGCAAAGAATTACGAGCTAAAATATTGCCTGCTTTGGTTTACGTTATTTTCTATCATTATTTAGGAAAAAAACATCATAGTAGTAAAGTTTATACAAAAAAAACCTGCCTGTGCAGAGAAGAGAGGTATACAGTCAGCTTTCTCCATAGTGATCATTTTATAAACACATCCTCGATCAGTTAACTAGAATTTTTTTGGCATGGCATGAATTTGAGCAATAAATTCAGCTAAAGTGAAAGCTGGACTTTCTCCGGTTACGTAGAAGTCATGGCAAAGTACAGATGAGGGAAATTCCCGGGAAAAATAGATGAAGAAACAGAACGGCGTTCAACATTCCTAATAATTCCAGGAAGTTCTTACATCATTATGGTTTCCCAGCACTTGAAAGATCTGTACAAATAAACACAAAGTCATGTATTGTATTCAATGCACTCTGCAAGCGTAGCTAATAACAAGGACATTTAAAGCTGACCTTCACTTTTCCACCCAGCAACCCCAACCATTCCACAATACATAAAAGCTGCTTTTTTTTTTTTTTTTAAGTGGATATTTATCCAAAAGAGAAACTCCAGTTTTGTTGAGGAAAAAAATAAAAAGAACATTCCCTTCCAGGTCACCTGTACATTAACAAGCTGTGTTGCAGCTTACTACCATTTGTTATTCTGAAGAAATAGCTGTTTGTCCATGTACAGAATTCATCTGTTTAGGAGTGATTTATTAATTATCAATCAGCTGCTGCACTTCCTGTGCTCTAATGGGGAAAGTGGCAGGGTCTGCATCCCCGTTGACATGATTTCCCTTTGGGAGTATCTGACCAAAAATAGTATTTTTGTTTCAGGGGATGCTCAAAATCTGATTTGTTTCTTGGTGCATACTTCTGGGAAAATCAGTAGGATAAGCGCACAAGCAGGAAATGTCATTTTCAGGAGGCGTTCTGTACACCATCTGTGTACAGAACGCCTCAAGGTTGCCCTATTGCATTGCATTTTACATAAAATTACAGAGCTGCAGATTGAAAAGGAAAGGTCATTTTTAATAATATTCAATTACAATATGACTTAAAGCGGTAGTAAACCCGCACTTTTTTTTTATTTTTAAACAAAAAAACCTGTAAGGCAAAGGCATAATGAGCTAGTATGCAGCGCAATAAACAAAAAAATATCAACAGTTTTGAAAACAAATGTTTTTTTTACTCTCTGCTATAATTCATATAAAAAAAAATATATATATATAAAACAAATGTATTCATCAGTTTAGGCCGAGTATATAGTCTTCTACATAGACACACAAAAAAGTCACAATAGGCGTATATTGACTAGACATGTGCACCGTCATTAAATTTGTTTTGTTTCGTTTCGTATTAGCTGTTGATTCGTGTTTGAAATTCAATTTCCTGTCGCATCATGGCAGCATACAATCTGCAGTTGCTTCCAACCCCTCTGGAAACGCATGTTGGATATGCGGGGCCGCAGCCCCTCCCGATAAATTGGCCTGCCGTAGATACTTTGAGGAGGCTACTAGGGAAAAAGAATCGCAGTTTAGAGAGCCTGTAGCTCCACAGATTCTTACTCCGGAGACAGAGTTATCAACGTGAAGTGACTCACCTGCTCCTCCCAGCATGTCAAAAGAGCAGGATTCCCCGTCTGACAATGAGGGGTTGGAAGCAACTGCAGATTGTATGCTGCCATGAAGATGCGACAGGAAAGGAAAATTACGGAAAGGTAAGTATACAATTTTCCATTTTTGAATCGTACGATGCACTGTGCTGACTTCCTGGGTTTTTAACTTTTAACCACTTTCAGACCGGACCAATTTGCAGCCAAAGGACCAGGCCCCTTTTTGCGATTCGGCACTGCGTCGCTTTAACTGACAATTGCGCGGTCGTGCGACGTGGCTCCCAAACAAAATTGACGTCCTTTTTTTCCTACAAATAGAGCTTTCTTTTGGTGGTATTTGATCGCCCCTGCGGTTTTTATTTTTTGCGCTATAAACAAAAAAATAGCGACAATTTTGAAAAAAAACGCATTATTTTTTATTTTTTGCTATAATAAATGTCCCCCAAAAATATATAAAAAAACGTTTTTTTCCTCAGTTTAGGCCGATACGTATTCTTCTACATATTTTTGGTTAAAAAAATCGCAATAAGCGATTATTGATTGGTTTGCGCAGAAGTTATAGCGTTTACAAGATAGGGTATAGTTTTATAGCATTTTTATTAATAATTTTTTTTTTATTAGTAATGGCGGCGATCAGCGATTTTATTTTATTTTATTTTTTTTTTAATGTGACTGCGACATTATGGCGGACACATCGGACATTTTTGACACATTTTTGGGACCATTGTCATTTATACAGCAATCAATGCTATTTAAATGCATTGATTCCTGTATAAATGACACTGGCAGTGAAGGGGTTAACCACAAGGGGGCAGTGTAGGGGTTAAGTATGCCTAGGGGTGTGTTTACTGTGGGGGGGGCGTGGCTGTCAGCTAGTGAATGCTGATCTCTGCTCCAATCACAGGGAGCAGAGATCAGCGTCACTAGTTGCTAGGCAGAACGGGGAGATGCTGTGTACTTCCGCATCTCCCCGTTCAGCCTTCCCGTGAGACGATCGCGGGTGTCCCCGTGGCGATCGAGTCTGCGGGACCCGCGACCGGCCTCACGGGGGCCTCGACCGGCGCGCTCCCTATGGCACGACAGGCATTAAGGAGGGACTTATATATACGCCCTCCTGCCTGTACGTGCCATTCTGTTGACGTATATCTGTGTGCGCCGGTCGGGAACCGGTTAAACATCATAACGAAGGTTCGTAATTACCGAATAATCGCAATTAACGAACATTCTTATTTTGTCCAATTCAGTCTCCCTGATTGGTCAACAAAACACCAGTCACGTTTCCGTTACGTAACGGAATTTGGATCCGAAATTCGTAAACGAAATTTTGTATTTCGTACAAAATTCGGAAGCATAGCAATTCGTATTTTGGATCTTCCTGAATGTACGAATTTTCGTAAACTCGTACGAATTTTTTCGATTCGTACAAAACTAATCGCACTTGTCTAATATTGAATGGTTTGTGCAAAAGTTATTGCGTCTACAAACTATAGGATAGATTTAGGGACTTCTTTTTTTTTATTGTTTTTACAGGTAATGGCAGCGATATGCGATTTTTTTTTTTAGTGGGACTGCGACATTGTGGCGGACAAATCTGACACTTTTTGAGGACCAGTGACATTATTACATTGATCAGTGCTATAAAAATGCACGATCAATGTAAAAATTACACTGGCAGGAAAGGGGTTAACACCAGGGACGATCAACGGGTTAAGTGTGTTCCCTCATGTGTGTTCTAACTGTAGGGGGGATGGGCTACTAGGGACATGACAGAGATCGTTGTTCCCGATTACTGGGAACAGAAGATCCCTGACATGTCATCTGGCAGAATGGGGAATCGCCTTGTTTACATAGGCAGTTCCCAGTTCTGCCTCTGTACACCGCGATCGCCGATTGACGCTATCTCTTGTGCAAAGACCGACGTACACCTACGGCGATTTGCGCAGGAGAGCCAACCTGCCGCAGTATAATGATGGTGGCTGGTCAGCAAGAGGTTAATACAAGTTCTGTTTCCTGCAACTGGACTCTGAGTGTTAACTGCCGCTACACAACGCTGGACCTCCCCACACATGTATGGCCGGCTTTAATCTCCTCTTTAACAGCTGCATCAGAACAGCTGTCCTCAGGCTTTCTCCTCATCTCATGTTCCAGTGACAATGATAACATTTTGGATTTCCCATCATTGAGTGCACTCTGCACATGCTCAATTTGGTGTGTATTGCTAGAGGGTTTTTTTTCTTGGGAGAGTGCATGTGGCCAATCAGCACTGTCCAGACAGAGGGTCTGGGAAGAATAAAAACTCCTCCTACAAGCTTTAAGCAGACACTGATACAAGTCACCTGAATGCTCTAGCTACTGATAAAAAAAGGTATTTAGCAGTTTATGTTCTGTGTACTGTGGGAGACCAGATACAGTAATACCTCGAATTGCGAGCTACACGGTTTACGAGCGCTTCGCAATACAAGCTATTATTTTTTTAGTCCTGACTCTATTTGCAAGGGTTGTCTCGCAAGACAAGCAGGATTCAAGCCAATGGGGTGTGCAGTACCACCTTTGGCCAGAGTTGCGGGGCACTGGTGACACTCAGAGCCTCTCGGAGAAGCTCAGATGTACTCAGGGCCACTCAGACACTCGGAAACACTCCAATCCCGAGTGTCTCCAAGCCTCTGAGTTTCTTTGAGTGCATCCAAGAAGCTCCGAGCGGTCTCCGAGTGTCTCCGGCGCCCCCCCACCTTTGGCCACATGCGGTACTGCATACAATAGCAGTCACTGTGGAATGAATTATCTGAGTTTCCATTGACTCCTATGGGGAAACTCGCTTTGATATACGAGTGATTTGTATTACAAGCATTCTCCTGGAACAAATTATGCTCGTAATCCAAGGTAACACTATATAGTGAATGCACATGGGTTTAGTAACACTTTAAGTACATTTTAGGTTTTAATCGTTCTTTCTGAAGTTCTTCTGTAAAGTGAGACATTAAAATCATTATGTCTTCTTGATTGATTTATTTAGTATATATTTGTTTATATATGTATTATAATGATGCCTTCTTCTTGATTTATTTTGTGGTTAGTTTCAAAGATATTAATTACAAAAATTTGAACTAATAAATATTTCTCTAGTTTGATTTAGCTTTCATAGTCATTGTTTTAGGTTTAGTTGTCAAACGCCAATAAAGAAAAATTCCCAGCTCAACCTACAAGCCAGCCTGCAACAAACAGAATTGTCCTGTTAACAGTCCAGGTTAAAAGCCACACATTTGCAAATACATGCGTAAGCTGCAGAGACCACATCATGGCACCCCAGTATTAGGCAGTCCTAACACTATACATTTTCAGAGCCTCCATAGTAAAAGCACATATATAATAATAGATAGATTAAGGGTAGGCATACCTGGAGAAGCCCGCCCCTCCTTAAAAGCACAGGGGCAAATGCAAATAGCACAATGGCAGCAAAGGTGTCCAGTCCACACCAGTTATAGGTTAGGGAAGTTGCCGTTTGTTTGTACCGTTGGTTATTTGGTGAGGGAGTGCACTGGACACCTTCGCTGTCATTGTGCTAACTGCTGGTGTACAAAGTGCCCCTGTGCCTTTTAGGAGGGGCAGACATACCTCCAGGAATACCTGTCCTCTATCTATTATTATTATATATGTGCTTCTACTATGGAGGTTCTCAAAATGTATGGTGTTAGGACTGCAGATAATAATGGGGTGCCATGATGTGGTCTCAGCATGTATTTGCAAATGTGTGCAAACTAAACCCATGTTTTTAAGGTAGACTGTTAGACAGGACAATTTGGTTTGTTGCAGGCTGGCTGGTAAGTTGAGCTGGGAATTTTTCTTTGTTGTTGTTTGACATGCGTCACCCATCAATGTGCTTCTTGCTGTTAAAGTAATACGAAAGTCTTGTTTTTTTCTTGTTTAAAAATAACAAACATGTTATGTTATACTTACATGCTCTGTGCAATGGTTTTGCACAGAGCAGCCCAGATCCTCCTCTTCTCGGGTCCCTCGCTGGCGCTCCTGACCCTTCCCTCCTGCTGAGTGAAAAACCTTCTATACCTTTTACTAACCTGAACCCGATCTTTTCAGGGACGGGAACAAGCAAGGCCGCTCCAGCCACTGTCTTGGGTCCTCATTGGATAGATTGATAACAGCAGGAGCCATTGGCTTTTGCTGCTGTCAATCAAGTCCAATGACACAGGAGGCGGGGGGCGGGACCGAGTCCTGCTGTATGACTCAGGAGCGTGTGCGCACGAGTGCCCCTAGGGAAAGCTGGTCTCCGTGGGGGGGGGTGCTTGAGAAGAGGAGGAGCCAGGAGCGCCTTGAACCCAGGAAGGGGAGGATCGGGGCCACTCTGCGCAAAACCCTTGCACAGAGGAGGTAAGTATGACATGTTTGTTTTAAAAAAAATATATATAAAAAATGAACCTTTACAACCCCTTTTAAGCTTGTGTTGAATGTACCTAAACTGGAACCTACTGAGTAGGAAAAAATTGGGTGAATAAGTCACAAGTTAAAAAGAAATGGACTGGTGTCAAAACCAGATGTCACCAAATGAAATACCTCTATAGTGATTGGTGGCCACTTTGGCATTTACGTCTTAATCCTAATGTGATTAAGGGATTTATCTTTCTCCAGAACTATTTATCTTATCATGCTTGCATGGTGTTACAAGTGTCGCAAATACATGCTTCAAGTTTATAATTAGAATGACAGCATTTCAAGGGAAAATTACTCATTTAAAGTGATCGTAAACGATTACCTAAAACATTCCATTCAGTTTAAAAAAGAAAAATGGAAGGCTAAACATGTGTGTATAGATATAAACAAAAAACATTATAAATACTTTTTTTCCTAACAGACTCCATGGCAGTCTACGTGTGTGTTAACCCCGCCTCCTCTCCAATGCTATCGGACCCATTCCCATAAATTTGAGCTCACCGCTAGAGACTGCGTTTCTTTTTTGTCCTCCTCCTTGGACATACATCACGTTTGTTCCTGTACGACGTCCTGTCGGGATGATTTTTGCTCCTGATACCAGCTATGCAGTGCAACCCAGGGCCCAGCCATAGGCAGGCAAGTGGTTTTCAGGCATAAGACACCCCTATGGTGAATGGGAGGTTGCCTGTGTATCCCAAGGATGGATGTCTGACAACTTCATCTCGGCTGGCAAGGTCTGCGGTCTTTTAATTTACTCCACGGCAGTTTTTGTTGTCTATGTGTCTGGTATTTCCCCCCTTCTCCTGTTAGCCATTTTTGGCCTCTCATGGCGCCTGGAACGCTTCTGCGCTCCAGAATGCTGCAGTATTTCCGGGTGATGACCGCCGTGAGCATCTGCGCATGTGTGAGGCCTCTGTGACATCGAGGCTTGGTTCGTGCATGCGCCGAGCGCCCCGTAGACGCACAGGCAGACGCGAGGTGGGGGGAAGCGGTGACATCATCCAGGCAGGGGTTTCAAATAGCTGTCAGCCCCTGACAGATTGGGACCCTGTAGGCAGTCTGCGGTAGCTTTCCCGAGTTCGGTACCACACAGGATAAGGTGAGCCTTAGCAGGAGATGATTTTACTTCTTCTTAAAGGGGAAAGGGGAAAAAATTACCTTTTTTTTTTTTTTTTTTTTTTTTACTTCTCTCCCTGCCTCGTTCTAGGGTACCTGGGTAGGGATGAGCCGAACACCCCCCCCCCGTTCGGCTCGCACCAGAACCCGCAAACGGACCTAAAGTAAAGTTAGAACCCTATTAGTTATAATGGATGCAAACGTTCGAAATTAAAAGTGCTAATTTTAAAGGCTAATATGCATGTTAATGTCATAAAAAGTGTTTTGGGGACCTGGGTCCTGCCCCAGGGGACATGTATTAATGCAAAAAATTTTTTTAAAAACGGCCGTTTTTTCAGGAGCAGTGATTTTAATAATGCTTAAATTGAAACAATAAAAGTGTAATATTCCTTTAAATTTCATACCTGGGGGGTGTCTATAGTATGCCTGTGAAGGGGCGCATGTTTCCCGTGTTTAGAACTGTCTCTGCGCAAAGTGTAATTTTTGAAAGTAAAAAAGCTATTTAAAATCACTCGCGGCTAATGTTAATTCACGGCTCCCGTAACACAGAGAACAGTGATTCATTGAAACTCATTCATAAAAAAAAGTCATTGATAAAAAATAAAAAAAATGAAAAAAAAAAAGCGTAGGGGTCCCCCCAAATTCAATAACCAGGCCCTTCAGGTCTGGGATGGATATTAAGGGGAACCCCAGCCAAAAAAAAAAAAAATGGCGTAGGGTCCCCCTCAAAATCCATACCAGACCCTTGAGGTCTGGTATGGATTTTAAGGGGAACCCTAGCCAAAAAAAATGGCGTGGGGTCCCCCTCAAAATCCATACCAGACCCTTATCGGAGCATGCAACCTGGCAGGCCGCAGGAAAAGAGGGGGGGACGAGAGCGGCCCCCCCTCCCGCCTGAACCGTACCAGGCCACATGCCCTCAACATTGGGAGGATGCTTTGGGGGTCTAAGACCCCCAAAGCACCTTGTCCCCATGTTGATGAGGACAAGGGCCTCTTCCCCACAACCGTGCCCGGTGGTTGTGGGGGTCTGCGGGCGGGGGGCTTATCGGAATCTGGAAGCCCCCTTTAACAAGGGGACCCCCATATCCCGGCCCCCCCCCCTGTGTGAAATGGTAAGGGGGTACCCCTACCATTTCACCAAAAAAGTGGCAAAAATGGTAAAAATGACAGGAGACAGTCTTTGACAATTCCTTTATTAAAATCTTCTTTCTTCTTTCTTCATCCTTCGGTTTCTTCATCTTCTCCTTCCATCTTCTTCTTCCATTTTCTTCTTCCTCCGATCCGCTTCTTCCTGCGCTGGTCTTCTCGTCCTTCTCGTCCGGCATCTTCTTCCGTCGGCGTCGGTGTCTTCTTGGGCCGCTCCGCGCAATGGGAGGCTCCCGCTGTGTGAGGCTCCGCTCCATCTGACAGGTCTTTTAAAACGGAGGGCACCTGGTGACCCCGCCCCCCTCTGACGTCATGGGGAAAGCCATCATGGAATTCCCCATGACGTCCCTGTGCGTCAGAGGGGGCGGGGTCACCAGGTGCCCTCCATTATAAAAGACCTGTCAGACGGAGCGGAGCCTCACACAGCGGGAGCCTCCCATTGCGCGGAGCGGCCCAAGAAGAGACAGAGACGCCGACGCCGACGGAAGAAGATGCCGGACGAGAAAGACGAGAAGACCAGCGCAAGAAGAAGCGGATCGGAGGAAGAAGAAAATGGAAGAAGATGAAGGAAGGAGAAGATGAAGAAACCGAAGGATGAAGAAAGAAGATTTTAATAAAGGAATTGTCAAACACTGTCTCCTGTCATTTTTACAATTTTTGCCACTTTTTTGGTGAAATGGTAGGGGTACTTTTGTACCCCCTTACCATTTCACACAGGGGGGGGGGGGGATCTGGGGGTCCCCTTGTTAAAGGGGGCTTCCAGATTCCGATAAGCCCCCCGCCCGCAGACCCCCACAACCACCGGGCACGGTTGTGGGGAAGAGGCCCTTGTCCTCATCAACATGGGGACAAGGTGCTTTGGGGTCTTAGACCCCCAAAGCATCCTCCCAATGTTGAGGGCATGTGGCCTGGTACGGTTCAGGCGGGAGGGGGGGCCGCTCTCGTCCCCCCCCTCTTTTCCTGCGGCCTGCCAGGTTGCGTGCTCGGATAAGGGTCTGGTATGGATTTTGAGGGGGACCCCACGCCATTTTTTTTGGCTAGGGTTCCCCTTAAAATCCATACCAGACCTCAAGGGTCTGGTATGGATTTTGAGGGGGACCCTACGCCATTTTTTTTTTTTTTGGCTGGGGTTCCCCTTAATATCCATCCCAGACCTGAAGGGCCTGGTTATTGAATTTGGGGGGGGGACCCCTACGCTTTTTTTTTGTTTTTTATTAATGAATGACAGTTCTCTGTGTTACAGGAGCCATCAATTCATTAGCCGCGAGTGATTTTAAATAGCTTTTTTCCTGCAAAAATGACACTTTTTTGCAGGGAAAGTTCTAAGCACAGGAAACCTGCCCCCCTTCACAGGCCACCTATAGACACCCCCCAGATGTGATACTGCAATGCTGTTCTAACAGCACGCACACACATATCCCCAGAAATAGAGCACATATTGTCAGCAGCACACTGACACGCTGACTGAAACATAATATGCGAGGCCGCCGGCGCGGCGGCGGCCTCTTATACCGTGGGGTGTGTACTAAAGCCCCTGAGCTATAATTGGCTACAGGCATCCTGCCTGTAGCCAATTATGGCTCTCCTCGCTGCCAGCGCTGTGATTGGCCAAGCATGCGGGGTCACAGTGCATGCTTGGCCAATCATCAGCCAGCATTGCACTGCGCGGGCCGCAATTTGATGCGAGCGGCCCCAATAGTTCTGGGCTCGCCGAGCGAGCGAACGCCCGGTGCTCGATTCGAACATGGGTTCGAATCGAACACCGGGCTCATCCTTATACCTGGGTATAACCCAAGAGTGTGTGTGTTTCCACTATCTGAATTTGACTGTCATGACTGGACAGGTCACTGCCTTCGTGCGGCCAGCCCTCACGCACAAGGTATGTGCAGATGAGGGGGAGGGGCCAAAATTCTTTATAATAAAAAAGAATGCGTTAAATATTTGTTTTCACATTCCCTCCTCTCTTTTTCTTCCTCCAGCCCTTCCAGATCAGACCGCCAAATCATGGTCGAAGACGACAGAGTCCTTGCCAGGCCGCAACATCACCACTCATAATACAGGTCCAGACGCAACTCTCCTTCTGGGACCCACCAGCAGAGGAGATGTTCCCATTCCTCCTCCAGACACCACACCCACCACAACAGCCACTCTGATCGCAGAGCCTGCTGGGGATGTGGGACTCGAGTCCCGGAGGGCAAATAGTCAGCTGCATAAGAACTGGGGAGAGGAGAAGCAACAGCTTCCCAGTAAAAGGCTGTACAGGGGAGGCATGTCAGGACAAGTCTGATCATTGGAGGAGAGCAGGCAGATTTGTTCTCCTGCATAGTGTGGTCAGGTTTTAATAGTAAAGCAGAGGGACTGACAGGAACACCAGGGATTTCACACAAAGGAAGCAATACAAAGAGAATAGGATACATTTTCATTCAAGTACATGGTACAGCAGGCACATATCAGCAATATGAAATGTTGGGGGTGACAAACACTTTAAGGCCTCATGACCACGGGCGTTTTTACAGCCGCGTTCAGGAGCTTTTTTTACAGCTTAAAAATGTTATTCAATGGCCTCATACCCACACTGGCGTTTTTCGAGCTGTAAGTGGCATAGGTGGTTTTAAGCTCCAAAAAAAAAAAAAAACCCAGGACCAGCGCTGTAAAAATGGCAGACGCCGGTAAAAGCTGTTAAACGCGACTTAAACGCTGTATATACCAACACAATTTTAAAGCATGACATGTTAGGTATCTATTTATTCAGTTATATATCGTGTTTTTTTGCATCAATATTTATTAAAGTGTATTTTCACAAAAAATTTTTATTGTGTTTGAAAAACCACTGTGCAAATACTGTATGACATACAAAAATTGCAATGACCACCATTTTATTCTCTAGGACCTCTGCTACAAAAATATATAACGTTTGGGGGTTCTAAGTCATTTTCTAGCAAAAAAAAAATGAAGATTTTTTTACTAAGAATAGGCCTGGTCTTCAAGTGGATATCTAAAGGCAAAACTTCTGTGCCCCGGTTAGGGAATTTTACGCATTACGTTATATTTGTCATGTCTGCT
Source organism: Lithobates sylvaticus (assembly GCA_028564925.1). Taxonomy (NCBI): domain Eukaryota; kingdom Metazoa; phylum Chordata; class Amphibia; order Anura; family Ranidae; genus Lithobates; species Lithobates sylvaticus. The sequence goes on from CM053032.1 coordinate 195,871,497, forward strand.
GAAAATGAAAAAGTGAAAGAAACTCCCAAATTTTGGTTGTTCCCGAATAGTAATAGAAGGGAAATCTTCCTTTCGACACACTGGTACTGGTGACCTCGTGACAGCCCTTACTTACTCACTTCCTGTTTTGGCTATGGCACAGGAAGTGAAGCAAAATATCCCCAATGGGACACTGATAGCAAAAAAAAAAACTAACAGGGGTTATAACCCTCCCTTACTCTTTCCAAAATTAAATGTAAAACGTTTTGCTTTTAGTTCTACGTTAAGGGTTGTAATTAAATTTTTCTGTTTAATTTTATTGCATTGAATTCAAACTAACATATGCCTAATACTGCAAATACCATAAAGGTGATTTCATATACAGTCAGAAAATTGTTTTCTGTATGTATGTATGTAGTACCCCCCAAAACCTGGACCCACCCCATAAGGATGCTTCCCCATTGGTTGTAAAAGTGCTCAAATTTAGTTGGTGTTGGGTAATTAGAAATGTGAAATAATGCAAAATGTGATTAAATGACAACATCACTGATTATCTTGCCTGCCTTAACAAGGAAATTACTGTAAATCTCAGGTATGCCTCAAAGTAAATTGCCGATTCACCCTATATCTACTCCCCCCCCCCCCCCCCACCAATTTAATATCCAGGTGCTCCACACATATTAAAATGCAGCTACCAAGGCCTTAGTTCATTGCTTGCAAGTAACCAAGGTGCTGGTCCATGAATTCTAAAAGTTTATTTATTAAGCATTAGCTAAAACGTACCACCCTGCCCTCTGCCTCCCCCTGATCTGTGCTGTGACAGTCTGTGGATCCCCCCTCACCTCCTCCACTGTGTTCCAATACATCCATGTAAGTTTAGCTAATGCTTAATAAATAATCGTTTAGCATTCATGGTCAAGCGCCTTGGTCACTTGTTTGTAATTCTATGTGGATCTCCCTCCGATCTTTTATATCAAGAGCTGTGGATCATACAATGGAACTTGTTTTCTATTTTTAAGAAACTCCATGACAGCTGCTGTTCTGTCTCAAGGACATATAGCTAAACCTGCTTGTCCCATAAACTTCAGATACCATATTTCTTTGATCTCAGTTTTATTAGAAAAAAACAGATGAAACTACAAAATAACAGAAATAGACCTTAATAAGTACAATATTGCATACATTACAGCATACATTACAGAAATAACGATCTACAATATAGGATGAGATGGTAAAAACATACTTTTTAAGTTCTCTAATGCTCCGTACACACGGTCGGAAATTCCGACCACAAAATCCGTCTGATTTTTTCTGACGGATTTTGTCCGACACTGGTGTTGCATACACATGGTCGGACAATGTTGTCGGAAAATTCGATCATTCTGAACATGGTGACGTTCGTTGCGTACGACGGAACTACGTAGAGGCTAGTAGCCAATAGCTTTGGTCTCGTAATTTGATCTGAGCATGCGTGGCACTTTGTCCGTCGGAATTCTCGACACACGATCAGAAAAAGTCAGATCGGATTTGATTATCGGAAAATTTGAGATCCTGCTCTCAAATTTTTTCCGTCGGAAATTCCGACGGAAAAGTCCGATGGAGCCCACACACGGGTGGATTTTGCGACAACATGGTCCGATCGGACATTTTCCGTTGGAATTTCCGATGGTGTGTATGGGGCATAAGAGGTGATAGATTGAGAAATACATGTCTTGCTTCCTGAGTATCTTCTCAAAGAATGGTGGCTGCTTCACTTTCTGTGAAGATGCTACCCAGAATTCCCTGCTTACTAACAACTTCCTTAACTACACATACAGTAAGTCAAATAAACAGAACAACTGCAGCAATACCAAATAAGAACACTAGATGAAGCCTGCACTCCACATATGATTGTCTTATGTAAATTACAAAAATAACATGTAATTTTAACAACACAGGTACAGATAATCAGCATAGACATCTGGTGGACAGAACAGCTGCTAATCCTCTGCAACCTTTTTAATGCTATTTCTAGAGTTGACAGTTGCTCATCCCTTGCAACCTTTTTGCAAGCACTTCATATGCATAAATAATTCCTTCCAGCAGTCCATTGTGAGCACTTTTGTTTTTAATTCATCGCTGGAAAACAGAGAATACTGGTTTTAAGGTCCTATATTCTGAATTGTCAGAACATTACCTTGACACCGGTATGTGCTGTTTATAAGCAAACAAACAAAACTTCAGATTTTATTAAAGCGGAGCTCCACCCAAAAGGCGAAGCTCCGCTTGTCTGCCTTGTCCCCTCCCTCCGCTGTCTAATTTGGCACCTTTTGGGGGGATCGGGGGGACCTGGTTTTGACAGGTACCCGTTCCCACTTCCGACTTAGTTTGCCTTGGTGAGGTGAACCAGAAGTTTATATATAAATGAAGACATCCAAGGCAGTGGAAATTCATCCATATAAAAGGCATACTTACAATGCAAAAGTTTACAAAGGTGCACTAAAAAGACACATCATTGATGGTGGAGGTATGTCAAGAATCACAGCCAGATGGAATACGGTTATCGGAGTATGCTCCGTCCGGGAGCTGATAGAGGGGCAGATCCAGGGCTGAGACATACAATGGAGCCCAGAAAGACAAGCACCTACAAAGTGTAAGTGACTATATTAAGTTAACATAAAAATGAACAGGACGGAAATTCTGAAGAAAAAAATAAAATTTATATATGGATAAAAATAAAAAAAAGTGAAGCTCAGACCAGGTTAAACAAAATACGTATTGGTATATAAAGAAATGTAAGGGTCAGAGAGATATAAATATTGAACATGTGTAAAAAAATATAAGTACAGTAGATAAAGTAGCAAACCTCCCCAAATGGGGAATGCATGTAATACCTCAAGGGAGAAGTCCAACAGGACCAACTGGGTGATGTGTGTCTGCTGCTAGTAAAGGAAAAAAGAACAATGCAGAAAGAGGATACCTTATATATGTCTCCAGCAGCCCCTAATAGTAAAAATCAGCAGCTATCGTATTTTTAGATGCTGACTTAATTGTTTTTTTACTGGGGAGGAACTCTTTAATTATTATAAATTGATCACTTTTCTCTATATCTTTAAGGGTTTCTTTTACTAGATTAAGTTATCTTAAAATGGAGTTCAAGCCTCCACCCTGTTTATTGGAAATCCGAGCACAGTACAATTCATATTTTTCTTGATAATTTTACTGAATCACTTCCCATGTTTGCAAGTCACCTGTGTAAAAGTTAATCATTTATTGGGGTTGTGCTGTTAGGTGAATTCTTACCATGCAGCAGCAGCCAGCAACCAGCAGTTGTAAATTATCTTTTTTTTTTTTTCAGCAATCAATTTTTATTAATTTTAGAATATGCAAAGGAGATACAATGTGTAAATTGCATGACGATGTACAGGTTATCATAAAATGACATTTATAGAATGTCAACTTATCTAGTAGTCGCACATTTTAATACAGGAAATTATATAACTTTTAAGATGTTGCACTAAAATGCTAAGTCAACTGGTATATCTATACTGTATACGTGGTTACCTCCTCTAGACACCCCATTGGGAACTCAACTGTGTCCTGGGGAAGGGTGGTGTCGTGGTAGTTGAATTCAGCATAGTACCTAAATCCATATTTCACACGAATAGTGTACTGCATAACCTGGGATCACAGTTAAGCCCCATACACACGGTCGGAAAATCCGACCACCAAATCCATCGGATTTAGTCCGACGGATTTAGTCCGACACTGGTGTTGCGTACACACGGTCGGACAAAGTTGTTGGAAAATCCGATCATTCTGAACGTGGTGACGTTTGTTGCCTACGACGGGACTACGTAGAGGCTAGTAGCCAGTAGCTTTGGTCTTGTAATGTGATCTGAGCATGCGTGGCACTTTGTCCGTCGGAATTCGCTACACACGATCGGAATTGGTGTGATCGGACTTTGTTGTCGGAAAATTTTTAGAGCAGGAGATACAACTTTGTCTGTCGGACAATCCGATGGAAAATGTCCGATGGTGCCTACACACGGTCGGAATTTCCGACAACATTGTCCGATAGGACAGAATCCATCGGAAAATGTGTATGGGGCTTAAGACTATATCAAGGTTTTAGTTGAGGGTGTTTTAGGAAATCAGTGGCTCCCGACCACTGTTCCCATAGTGACCACCTATTTTTTTCTTTGGGTAACATACCCTCACTGGTTACCATCATCAATTCATAACTGTAGTGTAGATAGATAGTGTCCAGAAGTTGATTAATGGAGGGAGTCTTGTCTGATTTCCATAACCTGGTTATGGACAGTCTGGCTGCCAGGAGGATGTGGGTCGTTACGTGCCTATATAAATAGGGTATTTCTTCTATGGTCAGGTTTAGGAGAGCTAGGCCTGGGGTAGGGGGGATATGTAGTTGTGTTATGTCAGCTATGATTTGAAATACGGTTTTCCAGAAGGTCTGGATTTGTTTACATTTCCAATAAATGTGGAGTATATCTCCTTTGGTAGAATTACACCTCCAACATATGTCTGGTATCTTGGGGTTGTATGATGCTATCCGTGAGGGAGTTAAGTACCATCTAAGGGACAGCTTTTGAGTTAGTCCCCACATTGCGGAGCATTTCGTGGCTTTGTATATTGATCTTAATGCTCGTTCCCATTGTTGTTCTGTGAAGGACGCATTTAAGTCGTTCTCCCAGTGTGTATGGGATATTGATTTCGTGAATTGTCATTTTAGGTGTAAGATGTTATAAATGAGGGATATACCTTTTGTGTTAGGGGAGGAAGAATTCAGATAATCCCATACTGCTGCTGGAATTGTGTATAGAGGAGGTTTGATGTTGGAAGAGTGAGTTTGATAATATTGTTGGCAGTGCCTCTACCCAGAACTGGGCCTCTATGAGCAGAGGGGATTGCTTTCCTGGGGAATAAAGCATTAAAGCATTAAAGTTATTGTCATTTTTTTTTAAATAACAAACATGTTATACTTACCTGCACTGTGTAATGGTTTTCCACAGAGCAGCCCTATCCTCCTCTTCTTGGGGCCCCCACTGGTGCTCTGGGCCCCTCCTCCTTGCTGAGTGCCCCCATAACAAGCCGCTTGCTTAGGGGGCACTCATGTGTACTCGCTCTCAAGCCGCTCTGCTTCCATAAGGCACAGAGAGCGTGGCTAAGCCCCACCCTCTGCACCGCCTCACTGGCTGTGATTGACAGTAGCAGGAGCCAATGGCTCCTGCTGCTTCATCTTAGCCAATCAGGAGGGAGAGACTTGGGAGAGCCTCGGGGCTCGTGCACATATCTTAGATAAGTATTAGGAGGGCTGAGGGGGGAGATGCGCACTGAAGGTTTTTTACCTTCATGCATAAAAATGCATGAAGGTGAAAAACCTTCAGCCTTTACAACCACTTTAATCTAATGGTAGATAGTACATACATCCAATGTACAAACAGGTATTATTGCAACGGGCCCAACAAAAGTCCTGGTGGAATTGTGCAAAAATAGCTGGTTATATATAGTTGTTGAAGAATATGTAAACCCAACATTTCTTATTCCTGATATGTGACTGCTGTACCATGTACTTGTATCTAAAAGTATCCTGATCTCTTTGTATTGCTTCCTTGTGAAAATACCTGGTGTTCCTGAATGAATGATTTGTATAGCGCTGCAACTGCAAACTGAATCACCTTGAGGCGCTTGATTCGTCCTGCATTGATTCCTTCTTAGCAGAGGTGGGTCTTGAGTTTTTTCCTGAAGGCCCGATGGTTTCCTTCCAAGCAGATGTTCGTAGGTAGAGCGTTCCATAGACGTGGTCCTTGGACTGCAAATCTTCGTTCTCCCCTTGATTTGTACCGGGACTTGGGGATGAGGAGGAGGTTTTGGTTGGTTGATCAGAGGTTGCGATTGGGAGTGTAGTGTTTTATTTTTTCGCATAAGTATTGAGGAGCATCTCCTTGTGTGCATTTGTGGGTCAGGCAGAGGGTCTTGAATGTGATCTGATCCTTTATGGTTAGCCAGTGTAGGATCCTCAGGGAGGGGAGATGGATTTCCCATGTTTTTTTTCCCATGACTAGTCTTGCTGCCGTGTTTTGAACGACTTGTAGGTGTGCAATCTGGAATTTAGTCCTGTCAGTCCCTCTGCTTTCCTATTAAGAACTGACCACACTAAGCATGTGAGCACAGCAGGGTCAGGTTTTTTGGCTGTGCTGGGAGCTAATACAATGATTAGGCTTGTAGTTATACACCCGGTCAACCCACACAACTATTCACTGGGAAGTTCAGCGTGGTGTGCTGCTATTTCTCTTCCCCTCTCTTCTCTTCTAAGATCATGCTGCAGTTTAGAGCAGAGAGTATGTGATCACTTTTATACAAAAGAGGGGAAAAGGTATTTATAATGTGTATATATATATATATAAATTACACATACACACACACACATACACACTTTGCGTTTCATCTCCTTACAAGGTGAGGGTAGTACTCTGATGAAGATGTCTCCAGATGATTGTTGCTGCAGAGTTCAGTTGGCTCTAGCATAAGCTGGTTATTAAGCCCAGAGATAAAACTAGCTATAAAGTCCCAGATCAGAAGAAACAGTGTTAACTAAAATAACAAAAGCTAAACATTGCTCTATTGCAATAAACAGGTTCACCTAGTAATATACTGGAAGGTGACCACCACACATATAGAATAGCACAAACTTGTGTGTATTAAAGCTCAACTCCCAGGTGCAATAAACTTAGCAGGGTTCAAGCAGGTAAATATTTGGTTGCCTCAAAAGCAAAATTCTGTTGGTTTACATGCTGGGGTAGGTTCAGCTCCTGCTGTGCTTCCAGGCCAATCAAATGTAAGCACTGCAGATCTCATAGATCCCAGGCCAAGCACCATGGTCCTGTTTCCACCATCCTCTCCTCAAGTCATTCACAAAACAAAACCTGGGGCTGTGTGTTTTGTGAATGGCCTGGAGGAGAAGGAGGTGAAGAAGTTATTGTAGCACTGGAGTCTTAAAGGGGTGTTTCAGCGGGAAACGCATTTTTTAAAAAGTCAGCAGCTAAAAAAAAAAAGTAGCTGCTGACTTTTAATAAGTACACTTACCTTTCCAGGGTGCCCGCGATGTCGGCCGCCGAGGCCGACACGTCCCTCAGCTCTCGGGTCCCAGCGCTGCTATCCTCACTAAGGGAAACAGGCTGTGGAGCCTTGCGGCTTCACTGCCCGTTTCCTACTGCACATGAGCGAGTCGCAAGGCGCTTTGTGAATGGGGCGCGCTGTGTTAGGAAACACACAGTTCTCAGAACACAGCGCGCCCCATTACCCAGAAGACAACGCGAGGAGGAGAGAAGACCGAAGATCACCGCGGAGTAGGAAGGAGGCAGATTAGGAAGACTGCCTAGCAACAGGGATTTCTGGTAAGGTAAACATTTTTTTTTCAATTTTTTTTATTTTTATTTTTTTAAGAATATTAATGCTGTTTTTGTTTTTTAGGGTGGCCCTCCACTTTAAGCCCCATACACACTATTACATTTTCTGCAGATATTTGTCTTCAGATTTATCAGAACCATATAACATGAGGTCAAACCTTAAGCGTTTCAATTTGTATGCAATCAGGCAGGCCCTTGCACAACATGATTTTGGTAAATCTGAAGACAAAAATCAGCAGAAAATCTAATAGAGTGTATGGGGAGACTTGCAACTCATACATCAGAGCAAGTTGGTAGTACAGCGGGAGCTATACTTCCCTCGATAAGTAGACAAGATTTGCTTAACCTCTTGTGACGTGAAGTGATTGGCACACAGTTAGGACATAATCAGGGGTCAGCTCTCGATCATTGGTGCTTGATGGTGAGCTGTCACAGTTAATCACTGTTTTGGGGCACCCACAGGACAGTATAGAGACACATATGTGACAGTTCGCCATTAAGGCACACCTTTGGTGACAACGGAGGGCAGAGGTTAATGTAGAAGAAAGCCTGCATGATGTGGGGTTGCTTTTGAGGCACTGGAATGTATACCTGCATTGACCCTGATAAGTTTATTGTGCCCAGAGTTGGGATTGCTCTAAGTCCGGATGGCAGATGACTCTACATCCGGATCCGTCGCTGGCGGATCGGATCGGGTGAGGTCTGATGAAAACGGACACGCTGTCCGTTTTCATACGATCTCTCGATAGAGACCAGCAACGATCGACAAGCCCCTCCCCGCTCAGTGAGCAGAGAGGGACTTGTCATCCGCCGGCTCAGCGGAGATCAATGGAGAGATCTCCCGCTGAGTCGGCGGACAGAGTCTGCCTCGTCTGAAAGGGGCCTAAGACTTTGGTCTGTTGGCAATCATCCCCATTTGAAGCTAAACTAATGCACATGTGAGTATTTTTGTGTGCATGCAAATCAATGTTATAGATAGAGAGGGTTCCTCATTCTTATTTACCAGGTTATGGGAAAAAAGGAGGCTGCTACAATATACCTACCCAGCTATTAAAAATGACATTGGGGCTGAAGTGATCATTTTAATCTCATAATCTCTTAATGATTCACTTTTTGTCAGTCTAAACTGCAATATATTTATTTTAATTTGTAGCAAAGCAATTACTGCCAACAAGAGATTAAATGCCTTTCTTATTAGTATGAGATCAAATTCCGGCTGATTAGAAGAGGAGATTTGCAAACCAGACCAACAAAACGATATAGCCAACGTGTTTTTGTTATTTGTACTCCCTTAAAATGTACTTATACACTTATGAGCAATGAGAATAAAGGATTACAAATCAGGTATTAGACTTACCTAAATGCCGAGCTTTTAATCTTCATTCCCACAGTTTAGTATGCAAAATCTTAGCAAATTACCTTTAATTACCTTTAATTAATTAGGAATTCAGGAGGGTGGGGGGTGGATCCAGGCTGTGGAGCCAAAAATGACCATTTCATAGTCGGAGCCTGGGGCTCCAGGGGAATTATTGAGGTTAAAAAGTGAGTAGCACACAAACATGCATCAGCAAACAAACAATTGAATTGCTAATACTACATTTAGATTATTGAGTGCATACATTTAAAAATCCATTTGGTTTATCTCTGGGAACACTATTGCAGGAAAAGCACTGAAATGCATTTTGTTTTTTTAGGCTTCTCAACTGTTTTTTGGTTGTGTGAGTGATCAGATTTGTGTGATCAAACTGTAATCCATGTCTCTTTCAATCAAGCTGCCCTTTAATTGAGAATTAATTGGAAAATGTATGACCTTTGCAAATAATACATATCATTTTAGGTTGATGGTTCTTCCAATCAACCTCTGATTTCTATAAAAGACAATAAGCAGAATGACAGCTGTTTCAAGTATTGCGTGAGATGGTTGGGCAGATTGACCAACCAGGCAGAGAAAATGATTACATAATAAAAATTGCAGTGCTAAATAAATGAAGTTCAAAGTAAATCATTAAAAAATAGTCCATATAGTGCTTGAGTGCATAGTGACAGATGAAAAAATAAATTAATTGAAGTAATGTCCAAAAAAATGTGAGTGTTTAGATGAATATCCACCTGGTGCACCTGCGCCGTGATAATAAACAGGATGTGAGCTTACCAGATGTCTAGATTACACATCCGGAGCCTTCAAACTTTCTTAACAAAGGGCCAGTTTACTGCCCTTCAGACTTTATGAGGGCCAGACTATACCAGTGGGAGTAGAAAAGGTTTGTTTGTTTCAGTGAAAATAATTGCGCCCCATTATTAGTGTAAGTGGAAAGTATTGTGCACCATCATTGATATCATTGGGCCCCATTGTTGGTGTCAGTAAGAGGAATTGTCCCCCCTTCATTGGTGTCAGTGGGAGGACATGTGCACCCTTCATTGGTCTCAGTGGGAAGAATAGTGCCCCATTGTTGGTATCAGTGAATGGAATAGTGCCCCAATGGGCCAGATAAAAGCCCTTCCTTCTCTGAGCTGGCCGCTCAGCTGTCGGCTAATTGCCAGCTCCCATCTCTTTCCACAGTTACTCAGCTGTTGTTGATATCCTGCTCGTCAATCCTGCCTACTTAACCGGTTCCCGACCGGCGCGCGGTGATGTACGTCGGCAGAATGACACGGACAGGCACGTCCCTTTAAGAATGCCGCCGTGGCATCGCGCGCGCGGGTACCGCGGACTCGATCACCATGGGGATACCCGCGATTGTCTCACGGGAAGGCTGAACGGGGAGATGCGGAAGTAAACAGCATCTCCCCGTTCTGCCTAGCAACAAGTGACACAGTTAGTAACATGCCCCTAGGAACACTTAACCCCTACCCTGCCACCCCCTGGTTAACCCCTTCACTGCCAGTGTCATTTACACAGGAATCAGTGCATTTAAATAGCACTAATTGCTGTATAAATGACAATGGTCCCAAAAATGTGTCAAAAATGTCCAATGTGTCTGCCATAATGTCGCAGTCACAATAAAAATCGCTGATCGCCGCCATTACTAGTAAAAAAAATTATTAATAAAAACGCTATAAAACTATCCCCTATTTTGTAAACGCTATAACTTTTGCACAAACCAATCAATAAACGCTTATTGCAATTTTTCTTTACCAAAAATATGTAGAAGAATACGTATCGGCCTAAACTGAGGGGAAAAAAAGTTTTTTTTATATATTTTTGGGAGATATTTATTATAGCAAAAAAATAATGTGTTTTTTTTTTCAAAATTGACGCTCTTTTTTTGTTTATAGCGCAAAAAATAAAAACCGCAGGGGCGATCAAATATCACCAAAAGAAAGCTCTATTTTGGGAAAAAAAGGACGTCAATTTTGTTTGGGTGTCACGTCGCACGAACACGCAATTGTCAGTTAAAGCGACGCAGTGCCGAATCACAAAAAGTGCTTCGGTTCCGGTCTGAAAGTGGTTAAGCCGTCCAGTTCAGAGGAGCTCTGCCTTCACCTTGGACAACATCACAAGAAACATCTCATGCGTTCCTGTTTAACAAGTAGCCGACTGCCCACTGTCAATTGACAGTGGAGCGGTGCGGCTCTTGTAGCGGGACGCCGTCATATGACGTCGTCTACATTTTGGCCACTAGGGGGGCGCGCGCGCGCCGCCGCGTCGCTGGGGACTCGATGCGCGTCCCCGGCGGCCGCGATGTCGCCGGGCACCCGCGATTGCCCAGTAACTGAGCAGAACGTGGATCTGTGTATGTAAACACACAGATCCACGTCCTGTCACTGGAGAGGAGACCGATGGTGTGTCCCTTGTACATAGGGACTCCTATCGGTCCCCTCCCCCAGTCTGTCCCCTCCCCCCACAGTTAGAATCACTAACATAGGGAACATATTAACCCCTGCAGCACCCCTAGTGTTAACCCCTTCCCTGCCAGTCACATTTATACAGTAATCAATGCATTTTTTTTTTTTTTTTTCAATAACAGTTTTTATTTGGTATTATTCCAGATACATTTTAAGTACAGTATTCGTTCAAGTTGTACATTATAAACACATGTTCTTAACTTACACCACTGTGTTACTACCTGATACCATAGTTACTCTCCATCTGGTATTTATGCTCTTCATGGTATAAGTCAGGTTATTTGGTAAGTTATTCCTGTTTCTATCAGACAAACTTTTTAACTTGAAACTTGTAAAGTGAGTGGGAGTGTAAGCACCCCTGAGGAGAGGAGAAAAAGAAAAAAAAAACAAAAGGGGGGGGGGAGAAGATTGAAAAAAAAAAGGGGGGAGTGGGAGGGGAGAAGAGAGGAGGGGGAAGAGTAGGGGGGGAGAAGGGGGGGGGTTGGGTAGTTTGTCGTCAGCCCGCGTTAGTATCCGGGTTTCTTTGTTCCTCCCGGCGGTGCCACAGGTCCCAGACCTGGTCGTGGGCGTCCAGATGATCTCTGATTCTCGCTGTCATTTTTTCCATTAACTCTATGTCCCTAATCCTAGAATATAGGGCTTCTTCAGGGGGAGGGGAGCGGCGTTTCCAGTGTAATGCCACCAGGCAGCGTGCTGCCGTAAGAACGTGTCTGACCAATTTCTTCTGTGTTGCTGGCGCTTTCAGTGGCATTAGTCCCAGTAGGAAGAATTTAGGGGCGATAGGGACCACCTGTTCGAGGAGACGGGTCAATAGTTGCTGGACCGAGATCCAAAAGGGGACTATCTGAGGGCATTCCCAGTAAATGTGGAACAGTGTTCCCCTGGCTCCCAAGCAGCGCCAGCAGCGATCTGAACTAGTCGGATATATGGCATGAAGCACATCTGGGGTCATATACCAGAAATATAAAACTTTATATGTATTTTCCTTGTAGAGCGTGCAGATCGAGCTCTTGGATGCTTGGGACCATATAGACCTCCACTGATCCAAGGATATCTCCTCCCCCAGTGCCTTTTCCCACTTAAGCATGTATGCATGTTTACCCTTTGTTGTAGTGGGCCATTCGTTAAGAATTTTATAAATGTCAGAGATCAGGCCTCTCTGGGCCGAGCCTGCTAGTACAAGGTTTTCAAAGGGTGTGGGTGGGGAAAATTGTAAGTTCGGTGCGAATGTCAAGGCGTAGTGGCGGATTTGGAGATATCCATAGAATACTTGATTCGGCAAATCAAATTTGGTCTGTAGGTCCTTGAATGGTTTCAGTTTACGTGTGCGGGGGTCTATTAAATTTCCATAGTGGAAAAGGTTTCTCGTAGTCCAGGGGGAGGACATCTGGTGGGTCAGGCTGTCTGGCATTTCGGGATTGCAAGCAAAGGAGGTCAGGAGCGAGCTGTCCGAGGACAGTTTATGTTGACGCGTCAGTTTGCGCCATAGCTTTCTCAGCTGCATCATAGGGCCAAGTAACCGTGCGGGGTCCACCTCCACGTTTGCACTCCACAGTAGACTATTTGGGTGTATTGGGGCCAGCCACAACTTCTCTATTTCGGTCCATTTATTATATGACCTGAGCGTGAACCAGGAGGTGATCGCCTTTAGTTGCGCCGCCTGAAAGTATCGGGTAAGGTTGGGGAAGGCTAATCCCCCGTCTGACCTAGCCGCCTGCAGCACTGAGCGTGGGATCCTGTGTCTTTTATAGTTCCATGCGTATTGCAGGAGCTCAGTTTGTAATTGCTTCAGTTGGCCGCTGGGGACCGGGACAGGCAGGGTTTGGAAGAGGTACAGTAGTTTCGGGAGGATTGTCATTTTCACTGCTGCAATCCGTCCTAACAGGGAAATGTGATGTTTTTTCCATTGTTGTAGGAGGCTTCTAATGTTTTGGAAGAGGGGGGGGTAGTTTTCCTGATAGAGGGTGGAATACTTTGGGGTGATATTGACCCCCAGGTATTTTAGAGCGGTGGCTTTCCAGCTGTAGGGGAAGTTAGATCGTAAGTGTTCGACCTCTTCTTCTGGGGTATTAAGTGGAAGGGCTTCTGATTTAGATGTGTTAATTTTATACCCCGATAGGGCTCCATAGCGTTCTAATTCCGCATGGAGGATTGGTAGGGAGGTCCTAGGTTGGGTCAGCGAGAGGATTATGTCATCTGCAAATAGGGAAATTTTAAATTCCCTATCCCTAACTGTTATTCCCTTAATATCCGGGTTCCGGCGGATGGTGGCTGCTAGTGGTTCAACACAGAGTGCAAATAGTAATGGCGAGAGTGGGCACCCTTGTCTGGTGCCATTCTGCACTGGTATTGGGGAAGACAGGGCCAAGGGAGTTTTTACCTGTGAGGAGGGGTTTGAATATAGATGTTGAATGGCTCTGTAGAAGGGTCCCTTAAATCCTATATGACTAAGTGTGGCGAACAGGAAGGGCCATCCCAGGCGATCAAACGCCTTTTCTGCGTCTAGGCTGAGCAACAAAGACTGCTTGCCCTCCCTATTCGCCACCTCCACCAGGTCTATTATTTTCCTGGTGTTGTCTCCCGCCTGTCGCAGGGGGACAAATCCCACCTGGTCTTTATGAATTAAAGAAGGCAGGATCATGTTCAGACGGATGGACAGTAATTTAGTAAAGATTTTTAGATCCGAATTTAAAAGGGCGATTGGCCTATAATTGGCACACAGGGAGGGGTCAATGCATTTTTATAGCACGGATCGCTGTATAAATGTGAATGGTCCCAAAAATGTGTCAAAAGTGTCCGATATGCCCGCTGCAATGTCGTAGTCATGATAAAAATCGCAGATCGCCGCCATTACTAGTAAAAAAAAAATAATAATAAAAATGCTATAAATCTATCCCCTATTTTGTAGACGGTATAACTTTTGCACAAACCAATCAATATACGCTTATTGCGATTTTTTTTTACCAAAAATATGTAGAAGAATACGTATCAGCCTAAACTGAGGAAAAAATTTGTTTAAAAAATAAAAAAAAATTGGATATTTATTATAATAAAAAGTAAAAAATATTATGTTTTTTCAAACTTGTCCCTCTTCTTTTGTTTATAGCGCAAGAAATAAAAATAACATTTTATTTGGGTACAGCGTTGCATGACCGCGCAATTGTCATTCAAAATGCGACAGCGCTGAAAGCTGAAAAATGGCTTGGTCAGGAAGGAGGTGTTCGTGCCTGGTAGGCAAGTGGTTAAAGACTGGCTTTGCTGACATCCCTTCTGGCTCTGGATCCTGCTTGCTGTTCCACTACTTTGATCCCTGACTTCTGGCTTGGCTGACTATCCATTCCAGTTACTGAACTTTGGCTATGTTTTGATTAAGTTTGTTCTTTTTACTTTTATTATTAAACAAGTGTGATTTAACTGTACTTCTGTCTCGGTCTGATTTCATGGTTTCTGACATCCAGCACTCAAAGCGAGTCCCTCAGTGGTTAGACCACAAAGGAAGGTAACAAGGCTGGCCAAACAAACCCCTGTTCCTCAGACGTGACCAATAAGGAAGAAAAAGGTGGTCTACATAGCGTAAAACCATAAAATAGAGAAAAGGTAAACACTTCAGCAATCCAGTGAATAGTCAGCGGTTAAAATGGTAGTTCCCATGATAAATACGACTTGTATACAAGCTCAATTGGTGTGGTTAGTTCAGACATAGACTACGTCCTACATGTTTTGTCATATGTGACATCATCAAGGACATGGAGTCTATGTCCACCTATAGTGTCCAGGGCAGAGAAAATAAATAGATTGGCTGGCTTGTTATCCAACAGCTTGTTGGAGAATCTCCTTGTGGGCTGGCCCAGAGCCATGGTTCAGAGGATGAAGTCAAAATTCCCATCTGTACGTGAACAAATATTGTGACAGGTCCATGTACTCAACCAATTCCCATCTATATATAATGAAGTTAAATTGTCAGCTAGAATATTTAAAAAAAAGGCAAAGATTTCTTTTTTTAGATCCTACTTATATGGAAAGCTATACTTGTGAATGCATTACATCTCATTATTTTAGAATGTATTGATATTTCAAGAAATAATTTGCATTTACAAAACTGTTTATATGAAAATCTTCATAAGTTATATATGTTGATTACTCAGGACATAAATTATTATTCTTATAGAGGATTTATTTAGCACCAACATAAATATTTCTGAGAGGCTTGGAATTTCAGACCTTTGCAAAAAAATATTATCTCAGAGGATTCCTGGAATTCCTTGAATAACAGGTCCATACATTCTGAGTTTTATCAGCAAGAAATAAGAATACACTGACATGAAAATAGGGGCAGAAGCCAAGAGTTCTGCACCACATCTAGCATCTCAGATTGTAAAATCTGCAGTTATCCTGTCTTATTTAGGCCGCTTTCACACTGAGGCACTTCTAAACTGCCAGTAAAACACTGAGTGATTTTGTAGAGCTTTTCAGGCGCTTTTGAATAGCTTTCCTTTAATTTCAATGGAGAGGGTCGTTTTTTTCCAGTGTGAAATAATTAATTAATTTTATATTTTATAATGTAAATAGGTTTTCGAGAGCTTTTCAGTCGCCTTTTTTTTTTTTTTTTAGCTTGAAAGAGCCTCAAAAGCACCTATGAAAGGGGCCTTAAAGCAGAACCTCAGCTAAAAAGGGAAGTTTTCGCTTTTCCTCCCCTCCAGTTGTGCATTATAAAAATTGTTTCTTATTTTATTGTTTTTATTTTACCATTACCCACTCCCACCCGATCACCTAGGCAATATGAATGGAAGTTAAATATATATGCATTTCTCTTGTTTTATTATTATTATTTATTTATTTCTTGAAGGCATATTTTTTTTTTTTCTTTCTCCTCTCTCATGTCGAAAAGACTATTTCTCTCTAATGCTATTTACCTTTCTGGCTATCCTCATTTCAGCTGCCCGTCCTATTTGTCCTCAAGTCATGAGTCAGCACCGCTTATGCAAAACGACCCTCAAATTCAAAGGTGGGGGGCCACCGTGTTGGTAAGTTTGCAGGAAAAGAGTGCATATGCGGATTGCTTTGACTTTGAGTTTTTTCAGCCCTGCATGCTCATGCTCTCAAAGATCAAGAGCCAAAGAAAGATCAAGAGTCTTCGGAAAAGCATAGCCCTAGATGCCGCACCCACTCAAGGAAAAAAGTTCCAAAGAAGACGTCTTATCGCCTCTTCCCCAGAGCAACAACAGCGTTTCAGCAAGAGTCTTTCAGAGCCTGTGGCGCAGCACCTGTAACCAATGGGTTGGTGAGTAAAGACTGCCCAGAGAAGTTTGAAGTTAACAGGTAACACCAAATGTCTTTATTTATGGTGCAAGATCCTATTTTGGATTCACTTCAATTATCCCGGCCAGGCAGCCCCCTCCTAGTTGCTACTACAAGAGCAACCTGACACCTTGGCATGTGGTGCTCAACCACTCAGTTCTGGTGAGTGGGCAGACTGCAGATAATAGTAGCTCCTCTTCATCAGAGGAAGACCCGGAGCTGCTTGAAAAAGAAAATTTGTGGTAGGTTGGCGTTGTTCCAATACTGGGTAAATGGTGTTATACCCTCTGTAGATTGTACTGTTAATAGTAAAAACTGAGATAGACTCTTTATGTGCCTAGTAGGGCCAGATATAACTTATACTAAGTTGGTCAGACCTTATGGTATACTTTGGAATAATAAATAAAATTGTATTATACCCTCAGGCCTGTAACTTGCTGGGCTGTCTTAGAATGTTCCCTGGATAAACCAATATGACTATATGTGTAAAAAAAGAACCATATATATATAGTCCGGGGAACAAAAACAAGTTCTATAAAGGATCTAAAGAAAAAGTAAAACCTGTGTTAGACCCTTGGCCTGAAATAAACTGGACTCGGTGGTGTGGCCCCTTAATGAGCTAACTAGCTCCGTGTGGGAAAAAAACGCAAAAGATGAATATGTGTTTTGATTTACTATTCAAAGTGTATAAAACATGTGATAATGAAAGTCTGTGTTACACCCTCTGGAGCGTTTAGAAAGTGACCAGTGCTCAAAATATTTTCAGAATTTTTCTGAGTGTGGTTTTGGATTGCCTCCAAACTCAAAAATGTGTCTGTGATAGCAGGGACTGCAAATTAATCTCTAATTGCTCCACATGCTGAAAGAATCTGTACTGTCCAAAAGGCTAATGAACAACTAATACACAACTACATGTAATAAAGTGACTTGCACTTATTGAAGATGTGGCCTGTGTACAAAAATAGTATTACTGATTATGACAACTGCATAAACAATGTATTGGAAATGAAAAATAGAAAAAATCACAATGCAAAAATAAAACAAAACAAAACAAAGTGACTTGTGCCCAAAATAAATGATAAAAAAGTGTCCAGTGCTTCAAGGACTTTCTCAAAAAGTTTTGCTTCTTATATAGGTGATACTTGGTGCTGTGGTTTCTTATCCGTGCTCTTATAAAATATACACTCATCAGAGAGCCTCACCCCTCCAGGGGTACTGCGCGTTCACAGTATGTGCCACTGTGTAGCAATCTGTGGTTCCTGGACTCCTGTGTAATAGCACTATTTTACTGGTATCTCATGTATTCACCATATAAGAGAATGGAGGGGATGCCCATAGTGTAAATCCGTTTTCAATCGGTTTGTATTTATTAAAATCAATAAGTAATGTACTCACATTTAAATTGAATCTTACAAGCGGTTTGTAAACAAAAGGACAAGCTGTGCCGTCAGACCGGAAGTGATGCAATCACGTTCTACGCATTTCGTCATCAGACATCGACTGGAACGGGAGCTGCTTGGTTTCAGTTTTTTTTCCTTTGTGGAACAGTGTAAGCAGGTGGCCATGCAGGCCATTACATGGGTAAAGAGACAAACTCATATTTACCCTTTTTTCAAAATGGCAATCACTTCTCTGTTTACGAAATAAATTGAATCAGAAGGGAGGTAAAGTCTGGAGAGTTTCTCGTTTGATTGTCTTTACAAGTTTTATCCCGGTCAGAGACCGGATATAGCATCACTGAAATCCACTGCTCCTCCTCCAGACTAGGGATGGGCCCGGTGCTCGATGCGAACCCACGTTCGCATCGAGCACCGGGCGTTCGCTCGCTCGGCGAGCCCAGAACTATTTTGGCCGCTCGCATCACGTTCGTGTGATGCGAGCGGCCCCGCAATGCATTGCGGCCGGCGCGGCCGGCGCAGTGCATTGCTGGCTGATGATTGGCCAAGCATGCACTGTGACCCCGCATGCTTGGCCAATCACAGCCCCGGAAACTCGAAGAGCCATAATTGGCTACAGGCAGGACGCCTGTAGCCAATTACAGCTCAGGGGCTGTAGTACACGCCCCCCCTATAAAAGGCCGCCACGCCGTCTGCGCCGGTCACATGCTGTTCCGGCGCAGATTGAGCAGGCTGATTCTGTGACACTCTGCTGGATTTAGTTAGGTAGAGAGATTCACTTACAGAGATTGAGTTAGATAGATTCAGTTACAAAGATTGATTGAGAAAGAGGGGCTTGTAGTGTGTTCGTGGCAGGCAGGCAGAGCTCCTATATTTTGTTACCAGAAGCACCTATAGGACTTGTAGTGTGTTCGTGGCAGGCAGGCAGAGCTCCTATATTTTGTTACCAGAAGCACCTATAGGACTTGTAGTGTGTTCGTGGCAGGCAGGCAGAGCTCCTATATTTTGTTACCAGAAGCACCTATAGGACTTGTAGTGTGTTCGTGGCAGGCAGGCAGAGCTCCTATATTTTGTTACCAGAAGCACCTATAGGACTTGTAGTGTGTTCGTGGCAGGCAGGCAGAGCTCCTATATTTTGTTACCAGAAGCACCTATAGGACTTGTAGTGTGTTCGTGGCAGGCAGGCAGAGCTCCTATATTTTGTTCCCAGAAGCACCTATAGGACTTGTAGTGTGTTCGTGGCAGGCAGGCAGAGCTCCTATATTTTGTTCCCAGAAGCACCTATAGGACTTGTAGTGTGTTAGTCCCATCACACACACAGAGCTATATTTTGTTCCCAGAAGCACCTATAGGACTTGAAGTGTGTTAGTCCCATCACACACACAGAGCTATATTTTCTTCCCAGAGGCACCTATAGGACTTGAAGTGTGTTAGTCCCATCACACACACAGAGCTATATTTTGTTCCCAGAAGCACCTATAGGACTTGAAGTGTGTTAGTCCCATCACACACACCTTTATTTCCTTCCCAGAAGCACCTATAGGACTTGAAGTGTGTTAGTCCCATCACACACACAGAGCTATATTTTGTTCCCAGAAGCACCTATAGGACTTGAAGTGTGTTAGTCCCATCACACACACAGAGCTATATTTTGTTCCCAGAAGCACCTATAGGACTTGAAGTGTGTTAGTCCCATCACACACACAGAGCTATATTTTGTTCCCAGAAGCACCTATAGGACTTGAAGTGTGTTAGTCCCATCACACAGACCTTTATTTCCTTCCCAGAAGCACCTATAGGACTTGAAGTGTGTTAGTCCCATCACACACACAGAGCTATATTTTGTTCCCAGAAGCACCTATAGGACTTGAAGTGTGTTAGTCCCATCACACACACAGAGCTATATTTTGTTCCCAGAAGCACCTATAGGACTTGAAGTGTGTTAGTCCCATCACACACACAGAGCTATATTTTGTTCCCAGAAGCACCTATAGGACTTGAAGTGTGTTAGTCCCATCACACAGACCTTTATTTCCTTCCCAGAAGCACCTATAGGACTTGAAGTGTGTTAGTCCCATCACACACACAGAGCTATATTTTGTTCCCAGAAGCACCTATAGGACTTGAAGTGTGTTAGTCCCATCACACACACAGAGCTATATATTTCTTCCCAGAAGCACCTATAGGACTTGAAGTGTGTTAGTCCCATCACACACACAGAGCTATATTTTGTTCCCAGAAGCACCTATAGGACTTGAAGTGTGTTAGTCCCATCACACACACAGAGCTATATTTTTTCTTCCCAGAAGCACCTATAGGACTTGAAGTGTGTTAGTCCCATCACACACACAGAGCTATATTTTGTTCCCAGAAGCACCTTA
Organism: Lithobates sylvaticus; assembly: GCA_028564925.1. NCBI lineage: Eukaryota > Metazoa > Chordata > Amphibia > Anura > Ranidae > Lithobates > Lithobates sylvaticus. The sequence goes on from CM053032.1 coordinate 195,891,807, forward strand.
GGACTTGAAGTGTGTTAGTCCATCACACACACAGAGCTATATTTTGTTCCAAGAAGCACCTATAGGACTTGAAGTGTGTTAGTCCCATCACACACACAGAGCTATATTTTGTTCCCAGAAGCACCTATAGGACTTGAAGTGTGTTAGTCCCATCACTCACACAGAGCTATATTTTGTTCCCAGAAGCACCTATAGGACTTGAAGTGTGTTAGTCCCATCACACACACAGAGCTATATTTTGTTCCCAGAAGCACCTATAGGACTTGAAGTGTGTTAGTCCCATCACACACACAGAGCTATATTTTGTTCCCAGAAGCACCTATAGGACTTGAAGTGTGTTAGTCCCATCACACACACAGAGCTATATTTTGTTCCCAGAAGCACCTATAGGACTTGAAGTGTGTTAGTCCCATCACACACACAGAGCTATATTTTGTTCCCAGAAGCACCTATAGGACTTGAAGTGTGTTAGTCCCATCACACACACAGAGCTATATTTTGTTCCCAGAAGAACCTATAGGACTTGAAGTGTGTTAGTCCCATCACACACACAGAGCTATATTTTGTTCCCAGAAGCACCTATAGGACTTGAAGTGTGTTAGTCCATCACACACACAGAGCTATATTTTGTTCCCAGAAGCACCTATAGGACTTGAAGTGTGTTAGTCCCATCACACACACAGAGCTATATTTTGTTCCCAGAAGCACCTATAGGACTTGATGTGTTAGTCCCATCACACACACAGAGCTATATTTTGTTCCCAGAAGCACCTATAGGACTTGAAGTGTGTTAGTCCCATCACACACACACAGAGCTATATTTTGTTCCCAGAAGCACCTATAGGACTTGAAGTGTGTTAGTCCCATCACACACACAGAGCTATATTTTCGTTCCCAGAAGCACCTATAGGACTTGAAGTGTGTTAGTCCCATCACACACACAGAGCTATATTTTGTTCCCAGAAGCACCTATAGGACTTGAAGTGTGTTAGTCCCATCACACACACAGAGCTATATTTTGTTCCCAGAAGCACCTATAGGACTTGAAGTGTGTTAGTCCCATCACACACACAGAGCTATATTTTGTTCCCAGAAGCACCTATAGGACTTGAAGTGTGTTAGTCCCATCACACACACAGAGCTATATTTTGTTCCCAGAAGCACCTATAGGACTTGAAGTGTGTTAGTCCCATCACACACACAGAGCTATATTTTGTTCCCAGAAGCACCTATAGGACTTGAAGTGTGTTAGTCCCATCACACACACAGAGCTATATTTTGTTCCAGAAGAACCTATAGGACTTGAAGTGTGTTAGTCCCATCACACACACAGAGCTATATTTTGTTCCCAGAAGCACCTATAGGACTTGAAGTGTGTTAGTCCCATCACACACACAGAGCTATATTTTTTTGTTCCCAGAAGCACCTATAGGACTTGAAGTGTGTTAGTCCCATCACACACACAGAGCTATATTTTGTTCCCAGAAGCACCTATAGGACTTGAAGTGTGTTAGTCCCATCACACACAGAGCTATATTTTGTTCCCAGAAGAACCTATAGGACTTGAAGTTGTTAGTCCCATCACACACACAGAGCTATATTTTGTTCCCAGAAGAACCTATAGGACTTGAAGTGTGTTAGTCCCATCACACACACAGAGCTATATTTTGTTCCCAGAAGCACCTATAGGACTTGAAGTGTGAGTCCCATCACACACACAGAGCTATTTTGTTCCCAGAAGAACCTATAGACTTGAAGTGTGTTAGTCCCATCACACACACAGAGCTATATTTCGTTCCCAGAAGCACCTATAGGACTTGAAGTGTGTTAGTCCCATCACACAGAGCTCCTCTATTTTCTTTGCAGAAGCACCCATAGGACTTCTAGTGTGTTAGTGGCATCACACAGAGCTCCTATATATTCTTTTCAGCAGCACCCACAGGACTTCTAGTGTGTTAGTGGCATCACACAGAGCTCCTCTATTTTCTTTGCATAAGCACCCACAGGACTTCTAGTGTGTTAGTGGCATCACACAGAGCTCCTATATATTCTTCTCAGCAGCACCCACAGGACTTCTAGTGTGTTAGTGGCATCACACAGAGCTCCTCTATTTTCTTTGCATAAGCACCCACAGGACTTCTAGTGTGTTAGTGGCATCACACAGAGCTCCTCTATTTTCTTTGCAGAAGCACCCATAGGACTTCTAGTGTGTTAGTGGCATCACACAGAGCTCCTATATATTCTTCTCAGCAGCACCCACAGGACTTCTAGTGTGTTAGTGGCATCACACAGAGCTCCTCTATTTTCTTTGCAGAAGCACCCACAGGACTTCTAGTGTGTTAGTGGCATCACACAGAGCTCCTCTATTTTCTTAGCAGAAGCACCCATAGGACTTCTAGTGTGTTAGTGGCATCACACAGAGATCCTCTATTTTCTTTGCAGAAGCACCCACAGGACTTCTAGTGTGTTAGTGGCATCACACAGAGCTCCTCTATTTTCTTTGCAGAAGCACCCACAGGACTTCTAGTGTGTTAGTGGCATCACACAGAGCTCCTCTATTTTCTTTGCATAAGCACCCACAGGACTTCTAGTGTGTTAGTGGCATCACACAGAGCTCCTATATATTCTTCTCAGCAGCACCCACAGGACTTCTAGTGTGTTAGTGGCATCACACAGAGCTCCTCTATTTTCTTTGCAGAAGCACCCATAGGACTTCTAGTGTGTTAGTGGCATCACACAGAGCTCCTATATATTCTTCTCAGCAGCACCCACAGGACTACGACTACAATGGCTGGAAGACCGCCAAGGGGAGGCAGAGCGTGCAGAGCCAAGAACACAGGGCAGGCAGGCTCTGTTTCTAGTGGACGTGGCCGTGGACGTGGACGTGGTCGTGCATCGTCATCAGCACGTGGCCATGGGACACGCGCGTCTTTGTTTTCGGCAGCTGGACATGTGGAGCCGCATCATGCTGAAGGCTTGGTAGAATGGATGACCAAGCCCTCCTCATCCTCCTCATCCTCTCTCACCCAGGCTCAGGGTACTGACAGAGCATCATCAGCCACCCCTTCCCTAGACCCACCATGTCCTCCTGAGGAGTCCCCCGAACTCTTTGAGCACAGTGTTGGGTACATGCTCCAGGAGGATGCCCAACGATTCGAAGGCTCGGATGACGATACCCAGCTTGAGGAATCTGGCAGTACTGTTCCACCAGCTGCAGCTTACTGCCAGGTTTGCTCTAGTGGTGAAGAGGGAGGGGATGATGAGGTCACTGACTCCACGTGGGTGCCTCAAGGGAGAGAGGATGAGGAGGAGGACGAGGAGGAGGAGGATGCAGCGTCACATGTCCAACGAGGCAGGATGCCCCTGGAGGCCAGGTAGAGGCCAGCACAGCAACTGTACAACACCGCAGAGCTCCGCCTGTGCAGGGCGCTGCCTCTGCACGTTATCAGAAAAGTTCTTTGGTGTGGGCCTTTTTTGAGACGAGTGCAGCAGATCGCACCACTGCTATTTGCAATATTTGTCTCAAGCGTATCTCGCGTGGCCAAAACATCAGCCGCTTGGGCACGACAAGCATGACCAGACATATGGCGGCCTGCCATGCAGCTCGTTGGCAGGCACACATAAAAGACCCACACCAAAGAACTAAGCGGACCTCTCCTTGCTCCTCCTCAGCTGGGATCTCCATCCCCACTACACCTTCAGTCCTCTCTGAAAGCTGCTCTGAGAGGACTGAAGGTGTAGAATTAGGTGTGTCACAACCAAGTACTTGCAGTACACCGACGTCCGATTGCAGCAGGCAAATTTCCCTGCCCCAGCTGCTGGACCGTAGAAAGAAGTACACTCCCAGCCATCCACATGCCCAGCGGTTGAATGCTAGCCTTGCTAAATTGCTAGCACTTCAACTGCTGCCTTTTCAGTTGGTAGACTCGGCCCCCTTCCGTGAGTTTGTTCAATGTGCGGTTCCTCAGTGGCAGGTTCCCAAACGCCACTTTTTTTCTCACGGAAGGCGATTCCGTCTCTCTACCGGCATGTGGAGGGCAATGTCCATGCCTCGCTGGACAGGGCGGTCAGCGGTAAGGTGCATATTACCGCTGACTCATGGTCCAGCAGGCATGGACAGGACGGTACCTTTCTTTCACGGCCCATTGGGTCACTCTATTGGCAGCTGGGAGGGATGCAGGACAAGGTGCAGTAGTGTTGGAGGTTGTTCCGCCACCACGCCTCCAAAACGCGACTACTGCTACTGGTTGTGACACACCTCTCTCCTCCACCCCCTCCTCTTCTTCTTCCTCCAGTGCTCTGTCCTTGGAACCAGCGGTGCTCCGTAGGCGTACAAGGGGCTACGCAAGTACGCAGGCAAAAAGATGCCATGCCGTGCTTGCGCTGGTGTGTTTGGGGGACAGGAGCCACACTGGGCCAGAGGTTCTGGCAGCTCTGCAGGGGCAGGCCGAGAGGTGGTTGACGCCACGTCAGCTTAAGCCAGGAATGGTCGTTTCTGACAATGGCACCAACCTCCTCTCCGCCCTGCGACAGGGGCAGCTCACCCATGTGCCCTGCATGGCTCACGTCCTCAACCTGGTGGTGCAGCGGTTCTTGGGCAGGTTCCCAGGCTTACAGGATGTCCTGAGGCAGGCCAGGAAAGTCTGTGTGCATTTCCGCCGATCTTATAATGCCAGTGCTCGGCTGACTGAGCTGCAAAAGGAGCTGAACCTGCCCAAGAACCGCCTAATATGTGACATGCCCACCAGGTGGAACTCAACGTTGGCCATGCTGCAGCGACTGCACATGCAGCAGAGGGCCATCAATGAGTACCTTTGCGACTACGGCACCAGGACAGGGTCAGGGGAGCTTGGTTTTTTTTCCCCACGTCAGTGGAGCATGATCAGGGATGCATGCACTGTCCTCTCACCATTTGAGGAGGCCACGAAGATGGTGAGCAGTGACAGTGCATGCATCAGTGACACTGTCCCTCTTGTCCACCTGTTGGAGCATACGCTGCGTGGGATAATGGACAGGGCACTTGAGGCAGAACAGAGGCAGGAAGAGGAGGACTTCCTTGCCTCTCAAGGCCCCCTTTATCCGGACAGTGTTCCTTCTGTCCCACCCATCACACAGGAAGAGGATGAGGAGGAGGAGGAGGAGGAGGAGGAGGATTGTGTGAGCATGGAGGTGGAGCCTGGCACTCAGCATCAGCAGCAGCAGTCTTTTAGGGATGATGTACAGTCCCAACAAACCAGTGGACTTGTACGTGGCTGGGAGGAGGTGGCTGGCGATCATGTCATCCTCAGTGACCCAGAAGACTCCGGACCGAATGCCTCAGCTAACCTACGCTGCATGGCCTCCCTGATCCTGCAAAGCCTGCGGAAGGATCCTCGTGTTCTTCGGATCAAGGAGAGGGACCATTACTGGCTGGCCACTCTCCTTGATCCGCGGTACAAGGGTAAGGTTTGCGGACCTTATCTTGCCGTCGCAGAGGGAGCAGAGGATGAGACATCTCAGGGAGGCCTTGCAGAAAGGTCTGTGCAACGCGTTCCCAGAAACTGGGAGGCTACAAACTCCTGGTCCTGGGCGACGAGTTGCTGAGGCTTCGGTCAGTGGCAGAAGGAGCGGTGGGGAAGGTGGACGTCTGACCGATGCGTTCAGACAATTTTTTAGTCCGCAGCCCCAAGGTATGATCGGTTCCAGCAACCATCGCCAGCGTCTGATATACATGGTGCAGGAATACCTTGGGGCAAGGTCAGACTTGGACACCTTTCCCACCGAAAATCCTCTGGCTTACTGGGTCCTGAGGATGGATCACTGGCCAGAGCTTGCACAGTATGCAATTGAGCTACTGGCCTGTCCTGCCTCCAGCGTTCTTTCCGAACGCACATTCAGTGCTGCTGGAGGATTTGTGACTGATCATAGGGTGCGCCTGTCCACCGCCTCGGTTGATCGACTGACATTCATCAAAATGAATCAGTCTTGGATCACCACCAGCTACCAGGCACCTGAGGCGGATATAACCGAATAATTTTTAATGTCACATCCCTTCAAGACTGCCTATGCTGATGCTGAGTGACTGTCCTGTTATGTTCACTGACTATCCTCTTCCTCCTCCTCAATGATCCATGCCACCACACCAGTGCCTAAGGCACAATTTTTCAGCCCCCCCCCCCTGTTTAACAGGGGCGTGTACTTCCAATGTTTTTAAAAAAATGCTTCGCAACACGTGTGACTGCTCTGCTCCAAGTACAGTCTCTGTGAGGGGTTGCAGTGTTGTGGCACCAGCACCAGTGCCTAAGGCACAATTTTTCAGCCCCTGTTTAACAGGGGCGGGTACTTACAATTTTTTTAAAAAAATGCTTCGCAACACGTGTGACTGCTGTGCTCCAAGACAGTATCTGTGAGGGCCGGGTTGCAGTGTTGTGGCACCAGCACCAGTGCCTAAGGCACAATTTTTCAGCCCCTGTTTAACAGGGGCGGGTACTTACAATTTTTAAAAAAAATGCTTCGCAACACGTGTGACTGCTGTGCTCCAAGTACAGTATCTGTGAGGGCCGGGTTGCAGTGTTGTGGCACCAGCACCAGTGCCTAAGGCACATTTTTCAGCCCCTGTTTTAACAGGGGCGGGTACTTCCAATTTTTTAAAAAAATGCTTCGCAACACGTGTGACTGCTGTGCTCCAAGTACAGTATCTGTGAGGGCCGGGTTGCAGTGTTGTGGCACCAGCACCAGTGCCTAAGGCACAATTTTTCAGCCCCTGTTTAACAGGGGCGGGTACTTACAATTTTTTAAAAAAATGCTTCGCAACACGTGTGACTGCTGTGCTCCAAGTACAGTATCTGTGAGGGCCGGGTTGCAGTGTTGTGGCACCAGCACCAGTGCCTAAGGCACAATTTTCAGCCCCTGTTTAACAGGGGCGGGTACTTACAATTTTTTAAAAAAATGCTTCGCAACACGTGTGACTGCTGTGCTCCAAGTACAGTATCTGTGAGGGCCGGGTTGCAGTGTTGTGGCACCAGCACCAGTGCCTAAGGCACAATTTTTCACCCCTGTTTAACAGGGGCGGGTACTTCCAATTTTTTAAAAAAATGCTTCGCAACACGTGTGACTGCTGTGCTCCAAGTACAGTCTCTGTGAGGGGTTGCAGTGTTGTGGCACCAGCACCAGTGCCTAAGGCACAATTTTTCAGCCCCTGTTTAACAGGGGCGGGTAATTACAAATCTTGATCTAATAGTTCACAGCAGGGCCCATTCCTGCGCCCACCAAGAGTAACTATGAGGGCCTGCAGTCTTGTGGCAACACCGTCCACCACCACCGCCAAAGGCCCAATTTTTCTGCCCTGTTCATCAGGTGCTTGCAATTACAAATCTTGATCTAATAACTCACAACAGGGCCCATTCCTGCGCCCACCAAGAGTAACTGTGAGGGCCTACAGTCTTGTGGCAACACCGTCCACCACCACCGCCAAAGGCCCAATTTTTCTGCCCTGTTCATCAGGTGCTTGCAATTACAAATCTTGATCTAATAACTCACAGCAGGGCCCATTCCTGCGCCCACCAAGAGTAACTATGAGGGCCTACAGTCTTGTGGCAACACCGTCCACCACCACCGCCAAAGGCCCAATTTTTCTGCCCTGTTCATCAGGTGCTTGCAATTACAAATCTTGATCTAATAACTCACAGCAGGGCCCATTCCTGCGCCCACCAAGAGTAACTGTGAGAGCTTACAGTCTTGTGGCAACACCGTCCACCACCACCACCACCCCCAATTTTTCTGCCCTGTTCAACAGGTGCATGCAATTACAAATCTTGATCTATTAACTCATAGCAGGGCCCATTCCTGTGCCCACCAGTCTTGTGGCTACACCAACATCTAATAGGGCAAATTTCTGCAGAGTATATACGCCAGGCCCCTACTTTCAAACATCCAACTTACAAACGACTCCTACTTGCAAATGGAAAGAGAAAACAGGAAGTGAGAGGAAATCTACCCCTAGGAAGGGAAATTCTATCCTGTTAGATTTAATTTGGGAAAAAGGTATCTCCTCTCTACTGATACTTTATCACCAATCCTTGTTTCAATTAAAACCCCACTTTTCCAAAAACATTTGTCATTGGGACGGAAAGTGAGGTGACATGTTCTGAACAGATGTGCAAAGACAGCAAATGTTACAGGGGTGATAACCCCTCCCTATGTTCTCCAAAAAGCTTAAAAATAGATTTTTTTTGGGATGGAGCTACACTTCATAATGTACCTGTTCAGATTCTACTTAAGAACAAACCTAAAGCCGCAAGTGGTTTTAAATGGCTTCTTTTTTTTCCTTTACAAATGTCATTTTGTGCAAGGACAGTTCTAAACACGGGAAACACATGCCACTTCACAGGCATACTTTAGACACCCCCCAGTACCATATTTAAAGGAAAATTTCACTTTTTTTTTTTCGCTTTATGCATCATTAAAATGACTGCTCCCGAAAAAACGTTAGTTTTTAAAAGTTCTTTTTGATTGATATATGTCCCCTGGGGCAAACCTGTTTTATGACATTTTTAAAACTTTTGATTTCGAACGTTCGCGTCCATTATACGTATAGGGTTCGAAAATTCGCGCGAACTTTCGGTCCGTTCGAAGGTTCTGGTTCGAACCGAACCCGGGGTGTTCGGCTCATCCCTACTCCAGACCATTTCTCTCCCACAGAGCTGCCAAATCCACAAAGCTGCTATAATAATTACAGACACTTCAGACTCAGTTGCAGATCGGAAGAGGTTGACCCTTTTTGGCCCTCTTAGGCTGCATTCACACCTGAGCGTTTTGTAGCTTGAAGCCTGAAGCTACAAAACGCTAGAGGGGAAAAAATACATTATTCTCTATGGAGATGGTTCACATCTCCACTCCAAAACGCCTGAAGCCCTACGCCTGAAGCTCAAACAAGTTCCAGACCCTTTTTTGTTGCGTGAATTGGGCAGATTTGGGCGTTTTTATTCTTTTTACATTGGTGACCTTTTGCTCTGCACAAAATTCGCCGCAAATCGCGGTAAAAAGCGCTGCAAAAAAAGGCAGCAATTCGCACGATTTTCTGCCTGAAAAGCTACGCTCAGGTGTGAATGCAGCCTTAGAAATTTTTAAGATGGAGTCCATTCAAACACTGCTGGATCATCAGGATGCCTATCCTTACATCCCAAATCGTTTTCTTTCCCTTTCCTTCCAAAATAAGTAAGTTTTGCATCTCCACTTTAACAGCCTACCTTTTGGCTGATAAATGTCTGAGAATGTTTGCAAGGGTCTCAGTGCCATGTCAGCTCCACTCAGTGAACAGGTTCGCCACTACCTGGACGTCATTCTTCTTCTATCCAGAGGACTGGAACAATTGCTGTCGCACCAAGAGGTCCTCATATATACCCTGCAGAGATATGGCTGGGTTATCAACTTCCAAAAAATGAAAGAAAAAAGGGGAAAGCAAAGCTAACTTTCTTCTAGTTTCTTCTGATTGGCTTCTATCAGAGAAAGTGGTGACAGTAGGGAACAGAATAGTGAGGACAGATATTTCCGCTTATCTCCATTTGATGGCTTCTCAGTGCCTCAGTCATCTGCGCACAACGTCGCATGCATACTGATAATTCCTTGGGCACATGGGCACCAGCACAAGTTTCAACTAGGATTCTTAGCACAAGGGAGGAAACAGTATCTAGCAGAGTCACTCAGTAGGAGTAGCGGCCCACTGTGATGGAAAGACCTTGAGAAAGTCACGGCCCATTAGAACCATTAGACTGGATAATTGTAACGAATCATGTCTGCAAGACAGCCTTGAAGGTACACTGCGAGAGATTCCCAGCCAAGGAGGGTAGTCTGGTAGTCGATTGCGCTGGAAGTTCAAACAGCCCTTTTAGCACTTTAGTCTGGCTACCCAGAATCAAGGAAAGACCTGTCTCCCTGCAGTTGAGCAAAAGGGCAGAAGTTGCCTATATTCAGCTTCAGGGAGGAACAGGCAGCAACATGCTATTTAGAGAGGTGAAACCCATAACGTCTGGGACGGAAGATAACCAGCAAATTGCAGAAGCAGTTTACCTCCTAGCAGATTTTTGAACACACAGTCAGACTGACTATCGTGCAAGCTTCCCAGAGCACAATGAGTGGGTCTACATCCCAGGTCTTCTCTGAGCTGGTCCACAGGTGAGACCTACCACAGACAGACCTCTTTGCTTCCCACAGTAATCACAAAGTTTGGGTATGTCTGACCTTGTTTCCACACCCCAAGGCGCAGGGGGCAGATGATCTGATCTCTCCTTGGGGCTGCAATATAGCCCATATATTTTTCCCCAGCATCTCTCTTAATGAGATTCCTCTTGAGTCTGTCAAGGGAGAACATGGTTGTCATAGCCAATCCTCCATATTGGCCAGGCCGTTCTTTTCAGAATACAGAAGACATTTACCCTCCACAACATAAGCAGACTGGGGCTGCAAGCAGGTGCGCTAAAAAGGGGAGGCTGGGCAACTCAGGTTGCTCCATATTCACTCCAGAGTGGTTTTTACCTTGTGCAGGAGAAGGCACTCTACTTACAACATCTATGCCTAAATTTGGAACATAGTACATAGTGGGTGAGGTTGAAAAAAGACACAAGTCCATCAAGTCCAACCTATGTGTGTGATTATATGTCAGTATTACATTGTATATCCCTGTATGTTGTGGTCGTTCAGTTGCTTATCTAATAGTTTGTTGAAACTATCAATGCCCCCCGCTGAGACCACTGCCTGTGGAAGGGAATTCCACATCCTTGCCGCTCTTTTAGTAAAGAATCATCTAAGTAGTTTAAGGTTAAACCTCTTTTCTTCTATTTTTAATGAGTGGCCACGAGTCTTGTTCAAACTCCCTTTTGCGAAAAAGTTGTATTCCTATTGTGGGGTCACCAGTATGGTATTTGTATATTGAAATCATATCCCCTCTCAAGCGTTTCTTCTCCAGAGAGAATAAGTTCAGTGCTTGCAACCTTTCCTCATAAATAATATCCTCTAGACCCTTTATTAGCTTTGTTGCCCTTCTTTGTACTCACTACATTTCCAGTAAATCCTTCCTGAGGACTGGTGCCCAGAACTGGACAGTATACTCCAGGTGCGGCTGGACCAGAGTCTTGTAGAGCGGGAGAATTATCGTTTTATCTCTGGAGTTGATCCCCCTTTTAATGCATGACAATATTCTGTTTGCTTTGTTAGCAGCAGCTTGGCATTGCATGCCATTACTGAGCCAACTGAACAAGTTTGCGTTTTCTCGGTAGAGCGAGACATTGATCCTAGGAAAGACAAAGAACAGCGCCCTCTAAGTGCAGCAAGTTAAATATTTTAATAGTTAAGAATAAGCATAGGAACACTCACAAACGAGCAACATTTTCCAGCATGGGTGTATAGTTCATCCTCACTGTCCTGGTGTGATGCCTGTCGTCACTGGCTGATGATGGTGATCAGTTGTCTGCCACTGTTGGATTGAATATGGATTTAGGTCAAAAATTTGTGTGCTGAATGGGTGGAGAAGTTGATAAATGTTGAGTTAGTATTTTGGGCGTAGTCATCTGGATCCTCAGTATATAGGTCCTCTAAATGACCTAAGGCCCTCAATTCTGATAGCCCAAGGTCAGATGAGTCTTCTTTTGCTGTACTGGGCCCTGAAGTGCTGGTATCGCTGTCTAAATCATTACTGCGTTTTTTAACAGCTTAAATATTATATTACGTTTGATGATAATATTTCTAATAAATCTATTCAGATCAAGGAAAAGAGTAAATGGATTGGGAGATGCTGTTGGGGCGAAGGTAAGGCTGTGTGCCAACAGTAACTGTTTGGGTATAGACAGAACATGATCAGAAAGATTAAAGATCTTTATATTCTGTGTTCTCTCTCTCTCTCTTTCTCTCTTTCTCTCTCTCTCTCTCTCTCTCTCTCTCTCCTTTTTGTGTCTACGTCTTCCCCCTCTCCTGCCTCTTCAGTGAGTTTTCTTTTGGGGCAGGCTAGGGGGGGTGACCACTAAAAAAAAGGAGGTGGAAGATATTGGTTCATCTATTAGGATGGGATTGGAATGAACTATGGGAGGAGGTGACAAATCTACCGCTGACCCTGTACCCAGAAGTGACGTCAAGCACCGGCCGATCCTCGCTCCAGCTATCTGGAAGTTCTGTGAACCAACAGTGCAGCCGGATCGTGGCCGGACAACTGATCACCATCATCAGCCAGTGACTCCAGGCATCACCCTAGGACAGTGCGGATGAACACACATACTATACACCCATGCTGGAAAATGTTGCTCATTTGTGAGTGTTCCTATGGTCATTCTTAACTATTAAAATAGTTAACTTGCTGCACTTAGAGGGCGCTGTTTTTTTTCTTTCCTATGTTCCAGAATCTCTTCTAACTTTTGAACTGTCAGCCTTCCATGTACAGCATATTGTTCTCCCCACACGGACATATTGATTTATGTGGACTTGTTTTATTGCCCAGTCCATTTCTCTATCCCATACCTTTTTGCTAGTAATACATAGCCATATCCAGAGTGTGCCATATTACCCTGTTGTTTGAGACATTGATCCTACTGCCCCTCTGGTGACAGCTGTTCTATACTTCCTCTAGGCCATATTAGACATGAACCTTAGCCTATCATTGAGCTTGCAAGTGTCGGCTATATCAGCATTGACAAATTTAAATGGGCCAAGAATCCTTCAGTTTGCACAACTTTTGAAGGCAGTCATGGAGATTCGGTCACCAAGGAAAAGAGATCTATTGGTGTTGCTGGGTCTCATGTCAGTTCAACCGTTTGTTCCAACAGAACAGTGTTCGGTTCGGGCCATTACCTACAAGGCAGTATCTATTGCAAGAACTTTAAGCAGAAGGTTGTCCGAGATTCAAGCTCTTGGAGCTTCAAAGAAAGGAAAAATATAAATATTGTTTTCTTTCCAGAAGGAGTAGAGTTGGGTCTTGTAGATCGTTCTGCTTTAAAAGTAGTAACAGCCCTCTATTTAACAGACATCTGGACATTGCCTAACTTTCCAGAACATCACACAGGAAAGTCACACAAACTGGTCATATTCAGAACTTTAACCACTTGACATCCAGCCATAGCCAAATGCCGGCTTCGGCGCGGATGTCAATTCCCGGGAGCACGTCATATGACGTCCTCCCCTTTCCTCGCTCCCTGTGCGCGCTCACGAGCGCGCAGCGGGGAAATTCTGTGTTGGCCATGTCCCTTGGACACAGCCAATCACAGATCGCTGTAAACGGCCAATCACAGCGGCCGTTTACAGCGCGATCGGCGTGTCCAATGTAAACATATGAGATCATCTCTCAGCGATGCTCTCCCTCCTCACACAGAGACAGCGTGTGAGGAGGGAGAGATGAATGGCTGCAGCGGCCGTAAGTAGAGAAAGAAATAAAATAAAATAAATAAAGTGCCATCTGCCCCCACTGCCACCACTGCCATCTGTCTCCACTGCCACCACTGCCATCTGTCCCCACTGCCACCAGTGCCATCTGTCCCCAGTGCCATCTGCCAGTGCCATCTGTCCCCAGTGCCATCTGCAAGTGCCATCTGTCCCCAATGCAATCTGTCAGTGCCATCTGTCAGTGCCACCTGTCCCCAGTGCCATTTGTCCCCAGTGCCACCTGTCCCCAGTGCCATGTATAAGTGCCATCTGTCATCAGTGCCACATCAGTGCCATGTGTCATCAGTGCCACATAGTGCCATCTGTCATCAGTGCCATATCAGTGTCACGTGTCATCAGTTCCACATATTAGTGCCATCTGTCATCAGTGCCACGTATCAGTGCCATCTGTCATCAGTGCCACCTGTCAGTGTCACGTGCCATCTGTTATCAGTGTCACCTGTCATCAATGCCACGTATCGGTGCCATCTGTATAGGTCACCGTACTGGTGTGATAAATTTTGTATAATTTGCACCACGGTTTGTGGACTCTCTAACTTTCACAAAGACCAAATAATATCCACTAATTTGGGTTATTTTTTACTAAAGATATGTGGCAGTATAAATTGTGGCCAAAATTTATGAAGAAAAGTGGTTGTACCCGCATAGGCAGCACATTCGAGAGCATCTATGGTGTCCATCTGTAGAAAGGCATCATGGTCATCCCAGCTTACCTACTCAAACTTTACGGAGTAGACCCGGGTGCCTTGTCATTAGGGAAATTTGTAGGAAGAACTATTCAGTCCTCTGTCCCATCCTAATTAGAAGATTGGTTTAGCAAGTAGAACCCACCCTGTCAGCTAGCTATTTATCACTAGTATGCTGTCATGTTGGCATCAGGAAAATTGAAAATTGTATCAAACACTTACCATAATTTTCCTTTCCTGACGGTGAACCATGGCAGCACCCTGTATGTTTCGGTATGTAGCTTGTTACAAAGAATGGGGGCGTGGCTAACCAGTCCCTTTTTTTATGCTATTCACTGGTCCCGAGGGAGTGGTCAAGAGGTGGAGCTCTATCACTAGTATGCTGCCTTGGTTTGGCATCAGGAAAGGAAAATTACGGTAAGTATTTAATACAATTTTCCGTTATATGTGCACATATACACACACATCCAAAAATGTTCCTTTTTGTTTGTTCATTTTTTTGTATTTGGTATTAGACATGTGCAGAAAAAATGTGTTTTCATTTAGTTTCCATTTGTTGTTTACATACATTTGTTTACTCCGTTTTAATTTGTTTTTGGAATTTGCTCTCTTTATGCGTATTCAAATCGATTCAAATTTTCAGTATTCGAATAGCTTTGGAATTCAAATTCGAATTTGAAACGCTTTCAAATTAGAGAAGTTTTAGAATTCAAATTTTCGATTTGTTTTCCAATTTCTAGAGAGAATAAAACGGAAAAGAAGATAAAGGAATAGAATAGAAAAACATAGAATAGAATAGAAAAGAATATAACAGAAAATATAAGAATAAAATACAGTAAACCCCCCTCCATCGCTGGGGTTATGTTCCAGACCCACCCGCAAAAAGTGAAAAACCGCGAAATAGAAAGACCCTATTTAAATACACCCTAGGCATGTTTTGTTAATTTTTTAATAGCATTTAAAGGTCTTTAAACACACTTTTACGCAATAGAAACGCATAAAAGATAGAGAGAGAGATCAAGAGGATTTTTAAAACATAAAAATATTGTCTTAACAGTACAGTATACTGTACAGTACAGTACAAAATAGAGTACATAACTGCAAAATGGCGAAATATTAGTGCAATATCAGAAAAAAAGGTCATAATTAAAATACCGCGATATACCGGGACCGCAAAAACTGAACCGCGATAGAGCGGGGGTTTACTGTATAATTAAAACAGAACAAAATAGAATAGAAACGAATATAATAAAATAAGAATATAATAAAATAGACTATAACCATCTTCTGAAATTGGAAAAGAAAAGAAAAGAATTAAAAAAACAATAGCACAGAATAGAATATAACTTGTGAAAAAAAAAGAATAGAATATAACCATTTGCCAAAATTCAAATAGAATCACTTTGCATTTGAATAGAATAGAAAAGAATGGATTAGAATAGAAAATAACAGAATAGTATAGAAAACAAAAGAATATAAATAATATAACCATCTTCCTATTCTAATGTATTCTATTCAAATGAGATTTTTTTGAATATAATCTTTTTCTATTTGTTTGTTCTATTCTATATTCTTATCTATTCTTTTATATTCAAAATGTGAATTTCGGAATATGGTTATATTCGTTCTATTCTATTCTGGTTTTTTTTCTATACTATTCTGTTATTTTCTATTCTATTCAAATTGATTCCATTAGAATTTTGAGAAATGGTTATATTCTTTCTATTCTATCTTTTGAATTCTATTCTTTTCTATTTCATTATAGTCTATTCTTTTTTTTATATTCTATTCGTTTCTATTCTATTATTTTCTTACGTATTTAAATTCAAATTTATTCTATTTGAAATTCTAATTTCAGAAAATGGTTATATTCTTTCTATTTATTTATTTATTTATTTATTTATTTATTATATCCACATACAAAAACAAAATCCATAAATTCAAACATGATTGCATGTAATATATACATTTTAAATCCCCCCCATGAGTCCTCCCCGCCCCCCCCCCCCCCACCTCTCCCGATCCATCCCCCTCCCCTTTCCACTCCTCCCCATCAATCCCTTATCTGATTTTTTCTCCATTTCTCCAAGTTCTCCCTGTTCACTCTGTCTTATCCTCCTACAGCCTCCACATATCTCATTGTCTTCTTAACCGACCTCCAGTCTTTCCATCTATTTACCATTCCTTCCATTCCTTCCATTCCCTCCTCTCCGCATTATCTCAGATATTCCATGTTGTATGTCTCTTCTACCCTTCCGAACCAATCCTTTTATTGTGGGGCTCTCTGTTTCTTGCCAGTATCTTGTTATCTGACTTTTGGCTGCATTGATCAGATGAGGTATCACAGATTCTTTATATTGTTTTATTGAGATTTCTATCTCATTGAACAAGCATGTCCAAGGTTCTTCTAATATTTCTCTATTAGTAATTTCTATAATTAACTGTAAAATCTCTTTTTGATTTTTGGGCAATCCCACCATATGTGTGCCCTCGTTCCCACTACTTTACATCCTCGCCAACAATGTATTAATTTCCCTATTTGATATTTGCATATTTTATCTGGGGTTATATACCACCTTGTAAGGCATTTGTAGTTCCTCCCAGCTGTGTTAGTGTCTACTGCGGAGCTGTGTAACAGTCTCAATATTTTTCCTAATTTTTGTTTGTTCCATCGTTTTCCCAATTCTTTTTCCCAGTTTGTTATGTATGGAGGGACCTCCAGCCCCTCCATTGCCATTAAAATTTTATAAATCCGTGATATACCATTTTTTGTGTTTGCTATACTCAGCTGTTCCAGGGGTCTTAAATCTTCATCGGATCTTATTGGTTGTGGCAAAGATGTAACAAAGTACTTCAACAGGAGGTACCGCCATTCATTAATCGCCATCATATCTGTCTTGTGTTTTAATTCTTGAAATGTGAATATTTTTCCCTTTACTATTATGTCCTTTTAATTGTGTTTTTACATTTGTTATCAAAGCTCCAAATAATTTCCCTTTTCCCGGTGTGAAATAATTAGTTTCTTTCAGTGATATTAATGGAGAATTATATTCCCATTTACCTTGTTTATGTATTAGGTCCCAAATTCTAAGTACATTTCGTGTCATTGCATGTGTATTCTCACCCAGTGCCCTATATTGAGGTGGACTCCAAATGATTCTACCCAACCGTGTATCACTCATTATGTTCTCAATTTTTACCCATCCTTTTTTCATTTTTCTCTTTTGTCCACTCCATTACTCGTGAAATTAACACAGCATTATATTTTTTAACGTCTGGTACTTTTAGCCCGCCTTGCGTTTTATCTCTCCTTAAAGCGGGAGCTCCGCCATCAGCCCGCAGCTACAAATACTGCAGCTGCTGGCTTTTAAAATAAGGACACTTACCCGTCCAGTGCACCCGCAATGTCGGCACCCAAAGCCGATCTGTCGCCAACATCTTTGGTATGGGATTCAGGTTCCCTACTGCGCATGCGCCAGTCACGCTGCGCAATAAAGACTGTCCCTGCTGTCTCTGGGATCCGTGTGTTTCCCAGCAGACAGCAGGTGCCCCGCAGGAAGTGGCGTAAGTTCCACTTTAGGGTGGAACTCCGCTTTAATACTAAAAATTAGATTCTCGGTTTTCTATCCAGCCAGATGAACTCAGTTATTATATTTTTTAATGTTTTAAAATATGTCTGAGGTAGAGAAATGGGCAACATTTGAAATTTGTACATAATTTTCAGTACCATTACCATCTTTATGGTATTTATTCGTCCTATCCATGAGAGGGACCTTGTTGCTATTTTTCTTATTTCTGTTTTTATTTAATTTAATTTCTTATTCCTAAATATTTTAATTCTGTCTTCCATGTAAATTGAAATTCTTGCTGTAGGCACCATTCTTCCTGTTTATTTACATTTATGTTTAAGATCTCTGATATAGAAAGATTTATTTTTAAGTTTGATAACTCTCTATAATATTTCAGAGTCTTCATTAAATTGGGCATTGTAATCCTTGGGTTAGAAATATAAAATAATACATCATCAGCATAGGCTGTTATTTTGTGCTCCTCCTCTCTTATCTTAATCCCTCCTATATCTGGGTTGCTCCTTATTGTTGCCAGCCGGGGTTTTATTGATAGTATTATAGATAGTATGAATAATAGGGGTGATAGGGGACAGCCCTGTCTCCTTCCGTTGAACATTTTGAAGGGGGAAGATGAAGTCCCGTTGACTCTCACATTTTCATTAGGATGCTTATATAATACTTTGATCCATCGGACCATTCTTGGGCCTATGCCCATGGCCTCCAGGGTGTTCATCATGAATCCCCAGTCCACCCTGTCCAATGCTTTTTCTGCATCAATCGACAGGAGTAGACCTGGGGTATTTCCCTCTCTAATTGTCTGAACCAAGAGCAATGATCTCACCCCACCATCTCTCCCTTCTCTGCCAGGGATGAACCCCACTTGGTCCGCATGTACCAAGTCGGTCATCAGATCTTTCATCATAGTAGCTAATACTTTTGCAAATAATTTTGTGTCTGCATTCAACAGAGATATTGGTCTGAAACTTGAGCATAAGGTACTATCTTTTCTCTCCTTTGGAATGATTGTGATTGACGACAACAAGGCTTCTCTTTCCATTTCCTGTTGTCCCTTTTGTTTTATTGAATATAATGACCCATAATAATTCTGGAACACTTTTGCTATTTCTGTTGTTGAGAATTCCATCTCCCCAGTACTATTCTGTATTTTTTGTATACTATTTAATGATTTTTTTCTTCTTCAATACTCTTGCCAGGTGTTTCCCCGTTTTTTATCTCCCCATGAATATATTTCTTTTGCAATTCTTTTGAAGTCCCTTCTCATCTCCTGAGCCAATAGGTCTTTTTCGGAAACAATTTGACGCATGCGCGGAAGCATTGAACTTAATTTTCTCGGCTCGTTGTGGTGTTGTACGTCACTGCATTCTTGACGGTCGAAAGCTCAGCAAACTTTTGTGTGACTGTGTGTATGCAAGCCAAGCTTGAGTGGAATTCCATCGGAAGAACCATCCAAGATTTTTCCGGCGGAAAATACGCTCGTGTGTACGCGGCATAAGGATTCTGCAATCTCCATATGTCCAGCAATTGACACTGATACAATTTATTTTTTATTATTTTTAGCTCTACATTCCCAGTCCCCTGTGCCTGAAACGTACTATTGATTCTTGGTTCCAAGCTGAAATTTGGGTCTCCTGTCATAATCAAACTTCCCTTTTTAAAATCCATTAACTTCCCCATAACCTGCCTCAGATAATTTGTTGGGTTCTTATTGGGCAATAGATGTTTGCCAGAGTACATTCCATTTCATATAGTTTTCCTTTTAAGAAGAGGTATCGACCTTCGGGGTCTGTCACCCTTTCCTCCAATATGAACCACACTCCTCTGGCTACCCCCTTTGCTCTTCTTGTTGTAGAATCCCCATAGAACCATAATGGGTAATCTCTCGAAAACATACATTTTATTGATGTCATTTTTGATCACAGCAGTATTCTTTCTATTTTATTCTATTCTTTTTTTGTTCTATTCTTTTCTATTATATTTTTTTTCTATTCTATTCCTTTATTTTCTATTCCATTTTATTCTGTTTGGAAATTGGAAAACAAATTGAAAACTATTAGAATTTGAAAACTTTTCAAATTCAAAAATGTTTCAAATTCAAATGTGAAAACTATTCTAAAACTAAAACTATTCGAAAACTATTTGAATGGATTTGAATTCTAATTTTGTCCGATTTTTTTTCTACTGGACTATTGGTACTATTGGTACTATTGTAATTTGAAAATTTGGATACATTTGAATTTCCAAAAACTAAAAATTTGGCAGAATATCAATTCAGAATGAAATGAACTGGACATGTCTATTTGGTATGTCCATGTTCAAATTAGAGGGGATATCCTCTGAGTTTGGTGAGCTCTACCCTGACTTCCTACAGGTTTTTTTTTATGGGACAGGAATAGTAAGCGATAGTAAAGGGGAAGTAAAAAAATCTGATTGGGTCTCAACCACTCCCAATTATATATAAAAATAATAATAATAAACGCTGATTTTGTGGGAGGCACACACTATGACATTTTCACCTTTGTTGCTAGTGTTTATTGTGTAGTCATTGGTCCAGTTTCTAAAGTCATGTGATTTTTACACAGATCACATAGATCTACATACAAATATTTGCATATTTGAAAAGCGCTGCTCCTGCCAAATCAGTCATAATAACTACTAGGTCCTGCTTGTTCTACATCTCATTAAGAGCCTAGGAGCATGTCTTCTGTAAAATATATAATAATACTCTTCAGGTTCAACAGAGGCTCTTTCAGGTCTATTTACTTCTGTCATGGTTTGCTTCACCATCCATGCTTCTGTTTCTCTCTGTCACCTCTCTACCTCTTCACCGGATTTCCTGGTATCCCAGCATCCTCCACTGCACTGCGGTCATGTGGTCATACCTTCCCACAGCTTGTGGGCGGTTTTTAGGCGCTAATAGGGTGCATTTAAAGCGGTTTCCATTCCAGCGCAACGCCTCAGTGTGAAAGGTTCCATTGAGATGCATGGGAAGTGTTTTGCAGACGTTTTTTAGGCAATATTTTTAGCGCTAAAACGCCTGTAAAACGCCTCAGTGTGAAAGGGGTCTAAGGCAGTTTTCAGGCATGTTAGTGCTAAAAACAGCGCCTGTAAAGTGCCTGAAAACTGCCTCCCATTCTCTGCAATGGGTTCTTTCACACCACGCAGTGCTTTGCTGGACGTTCGAAAAAGTCCTGCAAGCAGCATCTTTGGGGCGGGTTGCCCATTGCAATGAATGGTCAGCGCTTCCACAGCGCTTAAAAAGTGCTTCCGAAGCGCTGCAACACAGGAGTTTTTAACCCTTTTTTGGGGTTAAAAGC
Source organism: Lithobates sylvaticus (assembly GCA_028564925.1). NCBI lineage: Eukaryota > Metazoa > Chordata > Amphibia > Anura > Ranidae > Lithobates > Lithobates sylvaticus. Next base: position 195,912,798 of record CM053032.1, read on the forward strand.
ACCCCGCTAGCAGCCGAAAAGCAGCACAAAAGAGATGCTTAAAGAGCACTAAAGTGCCGATAAAAACGAGCGATGCTTTAGCGGGAATGGCCAGTGCTTTCATTGTGAAAGTGCTCTAATAAATCCAACTTTGGAGTGGAGTGGAATATGGAGGCCACTGCTGATTTCCTTCTAAAAAACTAGTTGCCTGGTTGTAGAGGCCTCCTATGCCTACTAATATGATCACCTCTGTGATAGATTATGCATATGTGCAGGAATTTGCAAACAATGGGAGGTGTCCAATCTAGGATTGGACAGTGACATATGGCAGCCGGGCTTGAGAAAAGAAGACCTGAATATAGCTGCAGTATGTGAGGAACAAAAGGACAGAAAGGGAGACTTGAGGAATTATCTGAGGTTACCGAGTACTAATAATTTTTAAAAAATACAAATAAGTGCTAAATCAGCAGGCACATTCTAGGTCAGTAACTCAAATAGACTGACGCCATTGTAACAGTATGACAGGCAAAGATCTATTATTTCTAGAAAGAAAGGTGAACGATAGTAGTCTCTATACTTTCTCAGACCATTCTCACAGTTCAACACCATGAGAAACAGGCACTTAGCACAGGCGTGGTACCTTTTTTATTGGGTAATTTTAATTATATGACGTTAAATCAATGGTGTATGTTCTGATTACAGACTTCCTGTCCCATTTCCAGTTTGTCAATATTAAGGAATTCTACACAAAGGCCCCAAGCTATGAAAACCTTATTCAAGTTCACTTTTCCCCAGGTGGTATTTCTCCCCACCCAGAGAAAACATTCTTTAGGTTTTAAATTACGGCAAACAGGAGGAACACAATAGAACCTGAGTTTTTCAGCCTCATTTATTTTGTCTAGTTGTTCAGTGAGAAGATGATGGATAGATCAAAACTCAAACAGAAACTTAACTTGCACTTGTCTGAATGTTGGACACCTGCATGTCGATGGTCAGTCACTGACAGACCTTCAATAGGTGGAAATGTGGCCAGAATTTTTTTTCGGATTCAAACCTTTTGTACTGTATGTGTGTTTTGTGATACTAGTACTATATGGTACTAATACTATTTTATATAATATGCAATGCCCAGGTGATAAAGCTATTGTTTAGATAGGATAACTTTACATAAGGGAGATATGAAGCCAGGAATCCAAAAGAACGAAGTTCGCTATCCACACTTCCATTACCAAACCACTATATTTATTTACTTTACTTTATTTGTCACAATGGCTTCTCACTCCCTGCTGATCACCTCCCCACTATCCAGGTTGCTTAAAATTAAATGAATTGTAGAAGTGTATGCACAAGCTGCTATTGCTTACCTGTCCACTAAGGAAAAGGTTGATACCATACTATTTCTAAGAAAAAGAAGATAAGGGTTCCCCATGGGTTTTTTAGGCAGCAAAAAAGAGAATACTTTGTTGGTAAAAAACTAAATTTTTTTTTTTTATCAAAAGTAGAAAAACTATAAGTACAAATGATTATTTAAAATTCGAGCTCTGGTTTACAGTAAATGAACAGCTTTAACAAATCCGGATACAAGTAATATTCTTTGACACATATTGAAAGAAAAAAGTCACAATGTAACAATATTCATTAATTTACAACACTTGTTCATTCAGTATAGAGCACCCCATTACCCCAATGCTTTTCGACCATAATAAAAAGTGTATTGTGTAGGTGGGGGTGTGCATACTATATATGCATTCCCACACCTTCATGTTATATGACCTAGAAGAATTATGTGAGTGAGTAAAGTGACAAAATTTAACTTTAATTCAATAATTTTCAATTTTGTCACTTTACTCACGCACATAATTCTTCTAGGTCATATAACATGAAGGTGTGGGGATGCATATACAGTATGCACACCCCCACCTACACAATAAACACTTTTTTATTCTTTTACACTCAATCACTTCACCATGTTTCATTTTCACTCTGCTCACACCCACATCATACCATAACATAATAATTATTAACAAAAAAAAAAATTCCCAGTTAGCTCCAACAAATATATTTTATTTAATTTAACATGAACATGAAGAGCCCGATACGTATTAACAATCTATAGTTATATATATTATGACAATATTTATTATGAACTAAACCACATGAAAAAAGAAATATCTAAATAATTTATTACTTCCAGGTGTGGCTACCAACACAGTGATATCCCCAATTCCATCTGAGAGGCATTCAAAAATCTGTCATTCTCTGTAAGTTCGTGACCTTGAAAAAAAAAACCCTTGAGGGGGCTTTTCCCCTTCCCACTTGGTGGGAGGCCAGAGGAGCAGTGTTGCAGCGGTGACGCCCACGATGATTCTCGGCGAATAATCTTTCAGTTTTTAGAAATAAATCTCTGGTTAAGAACGCAAATATCCGGTTGAAGGGTAAATATTATGTGAACAATCAAATGAGACAAATACTAGCATAATTTAGTAAATATACTTGATGTTAGAAGTCTTTCTCTTCCTCCTTGCAGAAATATTACAAGTCGCCCCTCTTTTCTGTGTTCTCTTCCCCCCTGAAGAAGACCTTCATTTATTATGGTCGAAATGCATTGGGGTAATGGGGTGCTCTATACTGAATGAACAAGTGTTGTAAATGAATGAATATTGTTACATTGTGACTTTTTTCTTTCAATATGTGTCAAAGACATATTACTTGTATCCGGATTTGTTAAAGCCGTTCATTTACTGTAAACCAGAGCTCGAATTTTAAATAATCATTTGTACTGTCAGGAAATGGTCCATATGCTGGTAATATCTGTCTTTTGGCATGCAGTACTGCGGTACACCAGCAGGTGTCTCCTGGCAGTTTGGAGCCTTTCCCTGCTGCTGTGTCATTATTGGGCTGCAGTACTGGCATCCACCAGCGGATGGATCCTGGCAGTATGGGGCAGACAGCACCTCCTGCGCTCAGGTGTCACTTGAGGACAATTAGTTCACTCTTATAAATACCCGGCAAGCCCATACATGCTTGCCTTGGTATCGCTCTCTCCAGGTGGCCCTGGCCGTATTATCTGTACCTGAGCCTGTATCTGACCCGACCCAATCCGATCTATCCCAATCCCATCCTGGACCTGTCCCTCCTGTCTCCTGCCTACCTTGGATCCCTCCTCTGCAGCCCATCCATCCGTCCTCTCCCTCTCCTGCTGGTTCCCCATCCTTACCCATCTACTGACCCCCTTGTGTATGACCTCGGCCTGGCTTTTCGTTTACGATTCTGGTATTGCCCATTTATTGTATATATTATTTGTTTGTAGTTTGTGGTTGGTAGTGCACTGTTTGTTTTCACTTCTTGTCATTTATTTAAATAAACACTTATTATTTCACTTACATGTGTTTTGGGTTTCCTCTGTGCAGTCCACACAGTCTGGTCTACTAATTCCCTGATATGTACTTATAGTTTTTCTACTTTTGATAAAATAAAATAAAATTGTTTTTTACCAACAAAGTATTCTCTTTTTTGCTGCCTAAAAACCCCATGGGGAACCCTTATCTTCCTTTTCTTAGAAATATATACGGGGTGAGCAGCTAGCTCAAACCACTTATTCTTTCTGCATCTTTTTTCATATCTTTTACAGATACCATCCCATTTTAGCCACGAACATTTTCCAACTGTTCGCTGAAGCTCATTTGCTACATAAATGTTTGGTTTCTGGCTCTAAATTACTGAAGCTAATCAACTAATGTTCAGAAAAAAATTACGCAATTGTAGTCCCCATATATATTAGGCCATTAAAATAAAAAAGCAGCTTTTGTTGCAATACTCATCTTTAATCTAGAGCTGTCCATCACAGTAGTTCCTCTGAACCCAGGCTGTCATGAACCCCACCTGTGGGTGGACACTATAAGGCTGGGTTCACATATTTGCAGCTGCAGTTTGCAGTCCGGTGTCCTGTAAGTTTCTGTTCACCGGTTCAGGTGCAATTTAGGTGCAAATTGTTCCCTGAATTCACACCTGAACTGGACCTAAAAACACACAGAACCCTTTTCAAAACTGCACCGCAGGCTCCCCGGACATGTGTAAACCGGCTCCATTGAAAGCCAATCACATTCACATGTTATGCAAATTGGATGTGGTTAAATGCCGCTAGAGGGCTTTGTTTCAAGGTAAGTTCTTACTAGCACATTATACCTTTACCTTGTAGGAGGATGTCTTTTTTTTTTTCTCAACATTTACTACTGCTTTAATGTGGTCACGCCCTTATAAGGCTTCATGTACACATAACCTAGCTTGATCGTCAGCCACAGAAAAATGCAAAACACGACAAAATTTGCGGCTGGCAGTCAAAGCGTTGCTATCCTGAACGCGATTCTACTGCGTTCAGAAAAAAAACGGTTGAACCTCCCCTAAACGCAGCAGCTTCTAAACTCTTGTAAAAGTCTATGTGTACATGGACACATAGGTTTTTATGGAGTTGAGTTTAGGAGCTTTGGCAAAAAAATCACCAAAAGCTCCTATCAAGTTCAGAAGCTGTAGCGTACATGAGGTCTAACATCTTACATACAGTATTATATATATATATATATATATACTCTTCGGATTCAAGCCCATACATTTATTTTTTTTATTTTTTTTTTGACCTTTTAAGCTGTAGAGATTTCCGGCCTTCTGAAAAAATGTACACATCTGTTTTTTGTCTTCCTCACGGTCTTATATTTACAGAAGAGAAAACTTGTGAATAACAGATTGCTTTTAAAGTTTATAGGTTCTCTGATTTCTTTTTACTGATGCATATCAATCCCGAATCAAGCAGTCTTTAGTGATTCATGGACTTATTCCTTTTATTCCTATTAGGTATAGAATAAGAAAAGCATGCAGAACAGTCATGAGCATAAGGAAAATACAGTATGTCAGGCATGACAACTCTATAAAAGAGAAGAGAAAAAAAAATTATAAATGAACATGAGGAAAGGGAAGAGGAGTAGCTGTAGTAAATTAGTCTCTCGAGCAGCATAATAAAACTTTTATTGAGAAGGAATATATAACTGGCAAATAAAGCAGATCAAAGGCTATTTACATCAAGATTATCAACTGCCCATAGATTTACTGTTTTCAACTCAACTTATTCACTGATTTTATTTTTTTTATTAAATACAGTAATCTACTGCATATTAGACACATTTGACTACATAATGTAAATACAAAGGTGCCATGAAAAAGGAATATGTCTAAGGTTTACTAAGCAGGGCTAAAGTTGTACATAAATTGCTTTCATTCTATTTTCTTTTTAAGCTCACTTTTCTTTTTTGGAGTTAACTTTGCCTATAAAAAGGACTGAATAAGAGCATGAAAAGACAAAAACACCATTTACGACAATCTGGCAATGCGACACTTAAAGGCTAAGTTCACCTTTGGAACATGTAACATGTTCCACCCCAATTTTTTATTTTATTTGCTTTTAGGCTGGGTTCACATTTGTGCGAATTCAATGTGTGTTTTTCCGCATCTAATTAGCATGACATGCGAGTGTGACCGGGTCTCAATTGGAGCCAGTTCACACATGTTCAGGGCGGCCACGGTCCACGTTCCAAAAGGGTGCTGTGCGTCTTTTGGGTTCAGTTCAGGTGGGAATTCAGGCAAAAATATGGACCTGATTCACACCTGAACCAGTGAACATTGACACACTGGACTCCATGCTGGGAACTGCGGCCGCACGTATATGAAACCAGCCTTAGGCTACTTTCAGACTGGGGCGCTGGCGGTAAAGCGTCGCTATTTTTTGCGGCGCTTTACCGTTGTTTTTGCAGCCCTTTTCCGCCACTAGCGAGGAGCTTTTTACCCCCACTAACCGCTGAAAAAGGGTTAAATGTGCCCGCAAAGCGCTGCTGCAGCGGAGCTTTGCTGGCACTTCGGTGCCGCTGTCCATTGATTTCAATGGGCAGGGGCGCACCACTCCTACAGCGCCTTAAAGATGCTGCTTGCAGAACTTTTTTTGGCATCCTGCCAGCTCACCGCTCCAGTGTGAAAGCACTTAGGCTTTCCCACTGGAGTGACAGGAGAGGCTCTTTACAGGCGCTATGCACGCTATAGCGCCTGTAAAAAGCGTCAGTGTGAAAGCAGCCTAAAACTTGTTTGTTTCATGGTGATTGAAGTTTATTATAATATGCATTCTCCCAGATCCCCTACTATTGGGATAATAGCTTGCTATGCTGGTTAGATTTGTGGGGAAGGAGTGGGGGGGGGGGGGGGGGGGGGGGTGATGAAGCGCGAATGGCAGCATAATCACCTACAGGCTATGCAAAGCTTTACTGTGATTGTAAGATTTGCTACCTTTTCACTAGCAGCTGTATTGGCCTTGTGCACATTCATCATCTTGTAAATAGGATCAGTGTGATTGTAGAATGCAGAGAAATCCTATTAAATCTTATATTTGTGAATATCTAATAATTACTCATTACTGATTCATGTCCAGCAAAACATTTATAAATATACCCCACAGTTTTACAGACATGTTTAAATCTTTCTGTGTGAATAGTTGCTGTTAATTACAAAGTATATGAACAAACGGGGATTAATCTTTTGTTGCAGCACATCAATTCATTGTCCAAGAAAACGAGAAAGGTTAGCATCGGATTACTTAGCACACAAATTCAGTATTTGCGCCTCCATCTCTGATTATCATTGTTAAAAGTCTGACCATCTCTGTTCACCAAAATGCTAAATAGTTATAAATTTTCATTTCAGGGTTGCAATGTGAGGTACAACATATGCCGCGTACACACGAAGGGATTATCCCGCGGGATTGTCCGCTGGACTAAGTCCACCGGATAATCCCCTCGTGTGTGGGCCTTCGACTGACTTTTTTCCCAAAAATCCGGCGGACTAAAGTTTTAAGTTTTGTTTTAAAATTATCCGCTGGACTTGGCAGTCCGGCGGACAATACGGCCGTCTGTATGATGGTCCGGCGGACCAAAAAGGACGCATGCTCAGTAGCAAGTATTTTTCTAGTATTTTTCTTTTTCTAGTCCCGTCGTACGTGCTGTACGTCATTGCGTGAACCGCCGGACTTTTAGCGTGATTGTGTGTGGTCAAGTCCGTTCGCTTTTAAGTCCGCCGAAGCCAGCTGGAAAGTCCGACGGATTGTCCGCTGGACTAGGTCCGGCGGACAAAGTCCCTTCGTGTGTACGCGGCATTACAGTATCAAAAAGTGAGTACACCCCTCACATTTTTGTAAATATTTTATTATATCTTTTCATGTGACAACACTAAAGATATGACACTTTTCTACAATTTAAAGTAGTGAGTTTACAGCTTGTATAACAGTGTACATTGTTCTGTCCCCTCAAAATAAATCAACACACAGCCATTAATGTCTAAACTGCTGGCAACAAAAGTGAGTACACCCCTAAGTGAAAATTTCCAAAATGGGCCCAATTAGCCATTTTCCCTCCCTGGTGTAATGTGACTTAGTGTTCAGGTCCCAGGTGTGAATGGGGAGCAGTTATGTTAAATTTGGTGTTATTGCTCTCACTCTCTCATACTGGTCACTGGAAGTTCAACATGGCACCTCCATGGCAAAGAACTCTTTGAGGATCTGAAAAAAGAGCTGTTGCTCTACATAAAGATGGCCTAGGCTATAAGAAGATTGCCAAGACCCTGAAACTGAGCTGCAGTACTGTGGCCAAGACCATACAGCAGTTTAACAGGACAGGTTCAACTCAGAACAGGCCTCGCCGTGGTCGACCAAAGAAGTTGAGTGCACGTGCTCAGCATCATATCCAGAGGTTGTCTTTGGGAAATAGACGTATGAGTGCTGCCAACATTGCTGCAGAGGTTGAAGGGGTGGGGGGGGGGTCAGCCTGTCAGTGCTCAGACCATATGTCGCACACTGCATCACATTGGTCTGCATGGCTGTCGTCAAAACAAGCAGACTAAGGACATGGATTACTGGAACCATGTCATGTAGTCTGATGAGACCAAGATAAACTTATTTGGTTCAGATGTTGTCAAGCGTGTGTGGCAGCAACCAAATAAGGAGAACAAAGACAAGTGTGTCTTGCCTACAGTCAAGCATGGTGGTGTGAGTTTCATGGTTTGGGGCTGCATGAGTGCTGCCAGCACTGGAGAGCTACAGTTCATTGAGGGAACCATGAATGCCAACATTTACTGTGACATACTGAAGCTGAACACGATCCCCTCCCTTCGGAGACTGGGCCGCAGGGCAGTATTCCAACATGGTAACGACCCCAGACACATCTCCAAGACAACCACTGCCTTGCTAAATAAGCTGAGGGTAAAGGTGATGGAGCATGTCTCCAGACCTAAACCCTATTGAGCATCTGTGGGGCATCCTCAAATGGAAGGTGGAGGAGCGCAAGGTCTCTAACATCCACTAGCTCTGTGATGTCGTCATGGAGGAGTGGAAGAGGACTCCAGTGGCAACCTGTGAAGCTCTGGTGAACTCCATGCTTAAGAGGGTTAAGGCAGTCCTGGAAAATAATGGTGGCCACACAAAATATTGACACTTTGCCCAATTTGGACATTTTCACTTAGAGGTGTACTCCCTTTTGTTGCAAGCAGTTTAGACATTGATGTCTGTGTGTTGAGTTATTTTGAGGGGACAGCAAATTTACACTGTTCTACAAGCTGTACCCTCACTACTTTACATTGTAGCAAAATATAATTTCTTCAGTGTTGTCACATGAAAAGATATAATAAAATATTTACAAAAATGTCAGGAGTGTACTTACTCTTGTGAGATACTTTACATGGTGCAGGCGAAGCTTCTGTAGATGCACCATAGCATCTGTTGATGTGTTCATCATTCCAATAGGCTGCCCTGAAAATGGAATACACAGCCTTGTTCAGTAAAGAGAGTTGTTTATTTTTTTTATTTTTGTTGGAATTAAGACCCAATTTGCAGAAATTGAAGTGAAACTAAACTACTTCTGGATTACCTCCCCTCACCATGCCACCATTTTTTTAAAACTTGCACATGCGCAGATGCGCCACTGGTTTCTTCCAGGCATTTGGGAGCTGGAGGAGACCAGCTATGCACACATACCGTCAGCTTCTGGTGGATTGGAGTTAGTGTGGCCTAAACCAGACACCAGATAGTGCTGCCTTGCAGCTCAAATAGACAATAAATGGTAAAAAGTTTAAGAAATACATTTCTTTGCATTTGTGTAAGAGGGAGGGAGAAGGGACACAATAAGAAATAGTTGTTTAAGTGAGTTTAGTTCCACTTTAAACCAGTGCAATGTGGGGTCTGATTGGTTATTATGGGTACTGCACTATGGAATAAGGCCCTGAATAAGGCTAGCAGTATCAAATGTCTAGTAAGCATAAGATAACATTGTAATAGCCCTTGATCAAATATTTCTCCATTCTTGGTGTTTTTGGACTGAACCCGATTAGCATATGAATGCGGAAAGAGAGCAGGACTGAGACTAAAGCAAATATAAGGAATCACAGTCACTAAGGCTGCTTTCACACTGGGGCGGTTTGCAGGCGCTATTGAGCTAAAAATAGCGCCTGCAAACCGACCCGAAACAGCTGTTGCTGTGTCTCCAGTGTGAAAGCCCTGAGGGCTTTCACACTGGAGCGGTGCGCTAGCAGGACGGTAAAAAAAGTCCTGCTAGCTGCATCTTTGGAGCGGTGAAGGAGCGGTGTGTTCACCGCCGGCATAGGTGTGTTCACCGCCGGCTGCAGCGGCGCTTTGCGGAGGTTTTTAACCCTTTTTCGTCCGCTAGCGGGGGTTAAAACCACCCCGCTAGCGGCCGCATACCGCGGGTAAAACGATAGTAAAGCAGCGCAAAATATAGCGCTGCTTTACCGTCGCCGCCCCGCACGCACCGCCCCAGTGTGAAGTGGTTATCACTTCTGCCTGGTAGCTCTAGAAACAGTTCAATTCCCAACCATGACACTCCCTAGATGGAATTTACATGTTCTCCCTGTACTTGCGTAGGTTTCCTCCCACATTCCAAAAACACGCTTGTAGGTTTATTAGCTCTTGTCTAAAATTGGCCCTAGTTTGTGTATGTATGAATATAAGTAAAAGACCTTAGACTGCAAGCTCTTTGAGGGAAGAGACTGATGTTACTGTGCAATATATATGTATGTAAGGCGCTATATGTAAATTGTTGGCACAATATAAATACCTGAAATAAACAAAATACCTTTTTTTTACCATCTCTGCACACACAGCCTGGTGAAAATGTTTAGATGGCTTGCTGTGGTTATTGTCCTTTCTACATACTCTTTGCTGGTAATTGTTAGCTTTTTTTTCTGTCGAAAGTATGCATTTTCAGAGCCAAAAAAGCCACTTTGGCTTTATATCTTTCCAGACAAAAAGCTCATATTGATGTGACATAGATGTCAACTGATTGTCTTCTTTCACAGTGGCTTACATGTGTGATCATGTTATCCCAGCAGAGTTGGAATTTACAATATAAGGACTGGTCACTGCTTGACTTTCAGTTAAAGTGGCAATTCCAAGACAGAGTACACCTCTACACTATCATGTAATCTGACATACCTGCCCTGAAGCCAACATGACTGAGGGATTTGTCAGTAATGTTCCTCACTCCTACCCGCCCAAACAATTTCCCCAATTAAATACCAAGCTGTATAACACTGAATTCACTTGAAGTCATTTTATTAAGCAAAAAATAGTTAAAAACAAACAAATTACTAGATTAACATTGGTTGAACAAGATGGACTAACTATGTTACTACTGTATGTAACAATTTCCTGGAATATCTAAGCATGTAAAAATATATTTTATATATTATATATATATATATATATATATATATATATATATATATATATACACACATTTTGTGTCTGCAATCCTAGGCATCCAAATGAAACAATAGCAGAAACTTGTCAAGGATTTATTTTGAAAGAGCACCTGAGCTGCCGGCTTTACTTGAAAACATAGGTGCCGTTAAGGTGGGGCTAATGAGGCTTGAGCCCCGAATGTGGGGCCAATAGCCCTGAGTGTGTAAGCGCCGGGTCCTGCAGTAGGGTTGCCACCTGTCCGGGTTTGGACACATGTGCCCGGTTTTCAAGCCGCCTGAAAGCACATAACTGTTCAGCCATCCTGTGACCAGTGGCCCCGGCCGCAAGATCTAGAGAGGCGCATCCTGATTCCTGTGCCCGGGTGCGCCATCAGTGCTACACTGTCACATACAGCCTGTACGAGTGCTGGGCTGGGTAGCGGGCACTCTGTGATTGGCTGTGCAGGCGGCGGACATAAGGGTCTGTGATTGGCCCGGTGAAGCTGGTGGCTGGTCACATGTGGAGGCAGGGCAGGGCTTGACTGTGGGTGATCTCGACCGCCTGGAGTCCCGCCTCCCTGCCTGGCGCGTGCTGTGTCTCCTCCTGACTGTCTGTTATCTGCCCTTCCACCAGCCTGTCTGTCAGCGTGCCACTCTCTGTAAGCCTGCCCCTCTCTGTAAGCCACCCCCTCTGTCATCCCCCCCTTTCTGTAAGCAACACACCCCTCTGTCAACACCCCCCCCTCTCTGTCAGCACCCCCCCCCTCTGTCAGCCCACCCCCTCTCTGTCAACGCCTCCCGTCTGTCAGCCCATTACCTCTCTGTCAGCACCCCCCTCTCTGTCAGCGCCTCCTCTCTGTCAGCCCATTACCTCTCTGTCAGTGCCCCCCCCCCCTCTGTCAGCACCCCCATCTCTGTCAGCACCCCCCTCTGCCAGCACCCTCCTCTGTCAGCACCCCCCCTCTGTGTCAGCCACCCCCTCTCTCTCCTGCCTCCTCCCCCCTTTCTCTCACCCCCTTACCTCCTCCTCTCTCACCTTCCCTTTCTCACCTCCCTCCCCCTACCTCTTTTCCCCCCTCAGGGGGTGGAGGCCCCATGATTCCGAACAGCGGCCCTGTGAATGAGTGTACCAGTTCAAATGTGTCTTGCCGACATAGTGGGCAGAGCGATGCAGCATCTGCCTCTACTTTGGCTTCTCCCCAAGCCCCCCCACACAAAGGAAGGAAAATGGGACTACAGAAGAGCAGCTTCGCTTCGCCCCCAAACTCCGGCTCCCACACTTCCTGACTCTAAATTTCTCTTGGTAAGGCAGTCTAATGGGGGTCTTTAGAGGCAGGGGACACTGATAGGGGGGTCACTGATCTAATAGAGATCTCTAAGTTGGTGCTGATATAAGGGGACTCTGAGCTAATATAGAGGGACTGCTGACTGCTGGTGACCCATTAGATCAGCAGTCAGTACCCGCCATTAGATCAGCACCCCCACCCCCCCTCCCTAGAGATAAGGGAAACTAAATAAGGGAAACTCTCCTTATATCAGCACCCACATTAGATCAGTTTGTCTTTATTTTACCTCCCCCTCACTCTCCTTAGAGAAACCCATTATATTACAGTCCCCTTATATCAGCACCCCCCCTTAAACACTGACGGTTTGTCTCTAAAGAGGATCAGATATAGGGGACTCTGATCTAAAAAAATAAAATGCAATTAAAACCTCCCCCTTTAATTATATTAATTTAAATATGAACAAATAATTGTGAATGATGGTGGAAACCCCCAAGGGTAATCCAAGTATTAATACACTTTAATCTTATTTAAACATATACTGTGCAATCGCCATACACATATAATAGTGTATGAATAGAGGTGTAAATCCATTCCAAAATGTGTTGTGCTAATATCCAACAAAAGGAAATTGGATATTAGCACATTTTGGAATGGATTGGAGGTTTACACCACTACAGTGGTGTGAAAAAGTGTTTGCCCCCTTCCTCATTTCCTGTTCCTTTGCATGTTTGTCACACTTAAGTGTTTCGGAACATCAAACCAATTTAAACAATAGTCAAGGACAACACAAGTAAACACAAAATGCAATTTGTAAATGAAGGTGTTTATTATTAAAGGTGAAAAAAAATCCAAACCATCATGGCCCTGTGTGAAAAAGTGATTGCCCCCCTTGTTAAAACATACTATAACTGTGGTTGTCCACACCTGAGTTCAATTTCTCTAGCCACACCCAGGCCTGATTATTGCCACACCTGTTCACAATCAAGGCATCACTTAAATAGGAGCTGCTTGACACAGTAAGGTCCACCAGAAGATCCTTAAAAGCTACACATCATGCCGAGACCCAAAGAAATTCAGGAACAATTGAGAAAGAAAGTAATTGAGATCTATCAGTCTGGAAAGGGTTATAAAGCCATTTCCAAAGCTTTGGGAATCCAGCGAACCACAGTGAGAGCCATTATCCACAAATGGCGAAGACATGGAACAGTGGTGAACCTTCCCAGGAGTGGCCGGCCGCCCAAAATTACCCCAAGAGCGCAGCGACGACTCATCCAAGAGGTCACAAAAGACCCCAGAACAACGTCCAAGGAACTGCAGGCCTCACTTGCCTCAGTTAAGGTCAGCGTTCATGCCTCCACCATCAGGAAAAGACTGGGCAAAAATGGCCTGCATGGCAGAGTTCCAAGGAGAAAACCACTGCTGAGCAAAAAGAACATCAAAGCTCGTCTCAATTTCTCCACAACACATCTTGATGATCCCCAAGACTTTTGGGACAACATTCTGTGGACCGATGAGACAAAAGTGGAACTCTTTGGAAGGTGTGTGTCCAAGTATATCTGGCGTAGAAGAAACACTGCATTTCAGAAAAAGAACATTATACCAACAGTAAAATATGGTGGTGGTAGTGTGATGGTCTGGGGCTGTTTTGCTGCTTCAGGACCTGGAAGACTTGCCGTGATAAAAGAAACTATGAATTCTGCTGTCTACCAAGAGATCCTGAAGGAGAATGTCCGACCATCTGTTTGTGTACTCAAGCTGAAACGAACTTGGGTTCTGCAGCAGGACAATGATCCTAAACACACCAGCAAGTCCACCACCGAATGGCTGAAGAAAAACAAAATGAAGACTTTGGAGTGGCCTAGCCAAAGTCCTGACCTGAATCCTATTGAGATGTTGTGGTATGACCTTAAAAAGGCCGTTCATGCTCGAAAACCCTCTAATGTAACTGAATTAGGACAATTCTGCAAAGATGAGTGGGCCAAAATTCCTCCAGGACGCTGTAAAAGCCTCATTGCACGTTATCGCAAACGCTTGGTTGCAGTTGTTGCTGCTAAGGGTGGCCCAACCAGTTATTAGGTTTAGGGGGCAATCACTTTTTCACACAGGGCCATGATGGTTTGGATTTTTTTCACCTTTAATAATAAACACCTTCATTTACAAATTGCATTTTGTGTTTACTTGTGTTGTCCTTGACTATTGTTTAAATTGGTTTGATGTTCCAAAACACTTAAGTGTGACAAACATGCAAAGGAACAGGAAATGAGGAAGGGGGCAAACACTTTTTCACACCACTGTATTTCTACATTATTATATATGTATGGAGATTGCACAGTATATGTTTAAATAAGATTGGAGTGTATTAATACTTGGATTAGCCTCCACCATCATTTACAACTATTTTTTCATATATGAATATAATTAAAGTGGAAGTAAACCCCCCTATCGTTTTCAGCCAAGGAAGCTGCCATCTTTGCCTCTGTTTAATCTTCAACTGCCACGGTGCTGCACATGTGATCCGTTATGACACCAGCCATTGGATGGTTTGACTGTTTGGTTGAGAGCACAGCCAATGTGCAGTTAGCATTCCCGGCATGCCTTTTTTTTTTTAAACTGTTAAATCGATGGGTTAACTTCCGCTTTAATTATAGGGGGAGGTTGTGCTGCATTTTTTCCATTTTGATTTTTTTGGGTCTCTAAGAGGAGCACTGTTATAAGGGGACTCTGATCTAATGGGGGTCCTCTATGGGGGGCCCTTAAATTATAGAGGGGTAACTCTGACCCCTGTATTATGGGGGCGGGGTAACACTGACCAATAAAGCGTCTTGCATTATTGCTCTCCTTAGTGCAACCAAAGGTGTCCCAGGTCTTTACAATCCTATAGTGTATATTAATTTAAATGCGAAAAAAGAATTGTGAATGATGGTGGAAACCGCTTAGGATAATCCAAGTATTAATACACTATATTTAAACATATACTGTGCAGTCTCCATACATTCCAAAATGTGTTGTGCTAATATTTGCCATGCAGCTTTTTTTCCAATTTTTTTTGCCATGCACCTCTGAAGTGGATAAGTAAAAATCAATACTAAATTGATTAAAAAGCGCTCCTTCCCTAATAAAGTGCAAATATGCAAAAGTGGTTTCAACTGAGCACCAACATGATAATATAATAATATGTGTATAAAAAGTCCAAACACAAAAGTAATGCAAATAGTGAATATTCAAACAATGGGGCTGATTTACAAAGCATTTGCGCCATGAGTTGCGGCGCACGCCAACGCGCAACGGCTGTTTTCGTATTCACAAAGCATTTGCGCCTGTAACACAGCGCAATTCCCCATTTACTATGAGCATGCCGGCGGACGGGCGACCGCGATCTGTGCGCTGCTACAGACCTGGCGCAAGCATTCTTCAAATCAAATTTAAAAGAAGCTGGAAGTGGCAATATTATGGGGGTGATGTGGGAGATGTGAGGAAGTATAGATATGACTGCCCAAGTAACAAATATGCCCAAAATAGAACGGAAAATTTACTTTCTCTGAGCAAGCTTGCTGCGCCTGCAAATACACTTGGAACTGCGCTAGGTCAATTTATGTACTGCGCATGCGCAAGCGGCATTTGCACTCGCAAAATCTTAGTAAATGTCAAGCCACGTAGGTTCATTTGCATAAGTTGAACAGGCGCACCTCTCAACTTGCCGTTTTTTTTTTTGCGCTGGTTCACTTCTATGGGTTTTTTTAAGGCTATTTGCACACAGGTCATTTTAGCATTAAGAAAAAAAAAAAAAATGAAAAAAAAAAATGCGTGGGGGTCCCCCCAAAGTCCATACCAGACCCTTATCCGAGCACGCAGCCCGGCTGGTCAGGAAAGGGGGTGGGGGTGAGCGAGCGCCCCCCCCCCCTCCTGAACCGTACCAGGCCGCATGCCCTCAACATGGGGGGTGCTTTGGGGAAGCACCCAAAAGCACCTTGTCCCCATGTTGATGAGGACAAGGGCCTCTTCCTGACAACCCTGGCCGTTGGTTGTCGGGGTCTGCGGGCGGGGGGCTTATCAGAATCCGGGAACCCCCTTTAATAAGGGGGGCCCCAAATGTCGGCCCCCTACCCTATGTGAATGAATATGTGGTAAATGGTACCCCTACTCATTCACCTGAGGGGAAAAGTGTTATTAAAAAAAACACAACACAGGCTTTTAAGGTAGTTTATTAGACAGCTCCGGGGGTGTTCTTCCGACTTCGGAGGTCTTCTCGTCGGGCTCTTCCGCTATCTTCTGCTCTTTTACCGCTCTTTTACTAGCGGAGGAGCCCGGGCTTCTCCTTCGTCGCCACCGTCCAGGGGTCTTCTTTCGACTTCGACTAGCACACAGATGGGTGGATTGTCCGCCGGACTGCCGAGTCAAAACTTCTTTCTAAGTCCGCCGGACTTTTGGGAAGAAAAAGTCCGCCGGAGCCCACACAAGGGAAAATTGTCCAGTCCGATCGTGTGTACGTAGCATTACAGGCAGTCATAAAGCACATATGGGTATATTCAGCAGGAGTTGTGCACGATCCCAATGTTGATCCCAGCGTTTAACCGACATCCAGGACACACACACCAAAGATCGTTTGAGCACGTTCCCAGGAACAAAACAATTTGAAGGGAGTTGTCCAATGGTTAGTGTGAAAAATTAAAAAGAAAGGGCTTCCATAGTGAAGTATGTCACAGTTTTATTAAAAAAAAAAAACTGATAAAAACAAGATAAGAACAGCAAATTCTTGCAGCTTAGAAATCCATGTGCATGGAAACGCTGTGGTGTGTCCCAGCTGTGCTTCAAAAACAGCGGAGATGACGTATCACAATCAAGCACCCTACCGGTTTCATTGGTACACACCAACATCTTCAGGGGTCATGCACCCATTCCATGCACAGGGACTTCAGTGGATTCATTTGACGGGCAAAGTGGCTGCATTTGATGGGGCACAGTGGCTGCATTTGATGGGCACAGTGGCTGCATTTGATGGGCACAGTGGCTTCATTTGATGGGAAAAGTGGCTGCATTTGACGGGCACAGTGGCGGCAATTGTTGGCACAGTGGCTTCATTTGATGGGGCACAGTGGCTGCAATTGATGGACACAGTGGTTTAATTTGATGGGGCACAGTGGCTGCATTTGACGGGGCACAGTGGCTGCATTTGACGGGGCACATTGGTTGCAATTGATGGCACAGTGGCTTCATTTGACGGGGCACAGTGGCTGCATTTGACGGGGCACTATGGTTGCAATTGATGGCACAGTGGCTTCATTTGATGGGGCACAGTGGCTGCATTTGACGGGCACAGTGGCTGAATTTGATGGGCACAGTGGCTGAATTTGACGGGCAAAGTGGCTGCATTTGACGGGCACAGTGGCTGCATTTGATGGGGCACAGTGGCTGCATTTGACGGGCATAATGGCTGCATTTAATGGGACACAGTGGCTGCAATTGATGGCACAGTGGCTTAATTTGACTGCCCCTTGGCTAATTTTAAATAAATAAACTTAGGCTTTAAGGGGGCAAGGACAGATAGGTCAGTGCATGTTAGGTAGGTCAGTGCATGTCAGATAGGTCAGTGCATGTCAGGTAGGTCAGTGTGGGTCAGATAGGTAGGTCAGTGTGTGTCAGGTAGGTCAGTGTATGTCAGATAGGTAAGTCAGTGTATTTCAGGTAGGTCAGTGCAGGTCAGGTAGGTTAGTACGTGTCAGGTATATCATGTAGGTCAGTGTATATCAGCCAGGTAGGTCAGTGCATGTCAGGTCAGTGCGTGTCAGGTAGGTCAGTGCGTTTCAGGTAGGTAACACCCCCCTCCATACAACCCTGCCGCCCCATCACCACCCCCCCCCCCGGTGCCATGCTCTGACTTTGGGCTGAAGCCCCTGGTCTTTTCGCCACCTAGCAACACCCCTGCTAGACAAGGATCTGCTTTTGAGTTGAACGTCCTGGACAGATTTATTTTTCCTTTACTGCCCCTAAACAAGCTAAATCCTCCTTCATGTGGGCCTCGCAGACATTGCAGCTTTGGGAGGGATTAAGCAACAGAGGCAGTGCTGCCAATCCAGAAAGCAGTGGGCAGAACCAGGCCAGGTGCTGACTGACAAGCTCCAGGCTTTTTTATCAGCAGTGACAATGCCTGCAGCATATTCTCATCCAACTGTTGTGCAAACAGACAAAGCCTACACAAGAGTGAAAATCCTGCTCTGGGTTACATCATTTATAAGGTTGAAAAAAAGACACAGGTCCATCCAGTTCAACCTATGTGTGTGATTTGTATTCACTAACAATCCACATAAGCTTGTATAGTCTGCTTCCCAAGGAAGACATCTAAAAAGTTTTTTGAAGTTGTCAACACTCTCAGCTAGTACCTTCTGGGGTACGGAGTTCCACATTTTTGCTGCTTTAACAGTAAAGAATCTTTCCTCAATCTAAGGTTAAACCTCCTTTCTTCTAACCTCAAATCATGGTTGCGTGTCCTCTTCAGGGACCTCCGAGTAAACAGTTGCTGAAGTCACCCTTTGATATATTTGTAATGCATAATAATATGCCCTCTTAGGTACCTGTTCTCCTTCTCCAGAGTGAATAACTGTACTCTATGTATTCTATCCTCATCCCCCTTATTCATTTTGTTACCCTTGCTAAACTCTTTCTAATTCAACAAAATCTTTCCTGAGGATTGGTGACCAAAACTGAACTGCATGTCAAGATGCGGGGGGACCGTTTTTTTTTTTAAAGGGGTAGAATTATTAACTTATTTCTTGGATTTATGCCCTTTTTAATTCATGACAGTACTTTGCTAGCTTTTTTTTTTTTTGTTCTGTTTTTTTTACCAGCAGCTTGACATTGCATGCTATTACTAATTATGTAATCTCCAAACACCCCAAGATCCCTTTTCATCACTGATTCTCCCAGTGGAGCCCCTCCTAATGTGCATTTTTCAGTCGTTTTTTTGGGCACCCAAGTGCGCAACTTAAAGTGGAGTTCCACCCAAAAAAAAAAATGTATTAATGTGCATAAAAAAATAATTCTTTACTTGCCAGAGATATTTTTTCCTTTTCCCTTAGGGGACGCTCTGTATTTGGGAAATTATGAGTCCCTCTGGGGCTTTCGGATATGAATGATTTAAGGTGGCGGGTCTGTGGTGGATTCAGTGCACCTCACTTGGACCAGGAGACCTTCGGTGCACCTGGCTCCTAACCCGGATTTCCTTACTAAGGTCTTCCGGCTCCTCAGGTATTGGGGGCGGTTACGGCTAGTCCGTTCCGCCTCAGGGGTGGGCGAGGGTCAGGGGACCCTTATGTATTCATAATGGATGTGATTGTCACAGGATTGCATTATATGTCACATAATGATATGCTTCTCTTTTCTTTCCTCCTTTGCTTATTCATCTCTTTTTCCTCCCCCATTCCGACCGCTCCATCCCGAGATCGCAGATGCCTCAACTGTTCCCAGTCTTCTTACCCAGGCTCCAGGACCATTCTTCTTGGGCGACCAGAGGTTAACCTGATCCACCTTTCCCGTAGGCGGGGTAAGTCTCTAATTTTTGCTACCAACTACTCCCTTCTGATCCATGGCTGACACACCCACCAGTGCACCTACCTTAAAGATTTTATCTCACAACACACAGGGTCTCAACTCTCCAATCAAACGTAGGAAAATTCTGCAACAATACCACTCATTGCATGCCGATATTCTCTTGTTACAAGAAACACATTTTCCTTCCACGTTTAACCCCACCTTCCTACATCAACACTACCCCCAATTCTTCCTGGCCTCGGCGGAAAACAAAACGAAAGGGGTCGCTGTCTGTTTTGCCAAGCATATTAACTTGTCGCAACCCGAAACGATCAAGGACCCGCAGGGTCGCTACATTCTAGTGTCTGGCTATATTGATGGGGAACTCTACACTTTTGTATCATACTATACTCCCAACAAGGGCCAGAGGGCCTTTTTTGAAGTTTTACTCCAAAAGCTACAAAAACACCTCAGAGGTACGGTTTTCCTTGGGGGGGACTCAAATATAGCCTTTGATTTTTCACTTGACAAATTTACGAACGGCGCCACCAAACCCCGACGGCCCTCTAAACAAAGTGTGGCCATAGCGAAAATCCTGAACACAGCAGGGTTGATAGACGTTTGGAGGGAGGTTAACCCACATATGAAGGACTACACACACTTCTCGGCTCCTCACAATTCCTATGCCAGGATAGACCACATCTTTACAAGACCTTCTACGACCCCCCTGATCAGGAGTTCCAAAATTGTTGATTCTTCTCTTTCGGATCACTCCATGCTGACCTTACTAACTCAAAGACCAGTAGGGACTGATCATCGCCCGCGCTGGCGACTAAGAGAATCGCTCTTGAACGACCCCGTTCATTGCTCCCTTATAGAATCTGATATCCAAGAGTACTTCCTCCTTAACAAATCAGAAGAGATCTCTCCCACTATCATCTGGGCTGCGCATAAATCAGTGATTAGAGGGAAATTAATACAGCTATCTTCTAAACTCAAGGCAGCACATAGAGCAGACTCTTTGAAACTTTCTGAAGACTTCCGCATTCTAGCCAAGGCCCACAAACGGAACCCCACACCTACATCCCTCGCAAACCTTGACTCGGCCCGAGCACGCCTAAATTTATCCCTGACCACGGCAGCGGCGCAACATCTTCGCTGGACGGGTGCAAGATTTTACGCCCAAAAGGATAGAATCGGCTCACGCCTGGCAGCTAAACTGAACCCTAGACAGCGATCGCAGACCTTCCCTAAAATTAAGGTGGCTTATGGGGATCTATCACAGAACCCAACCAAGATAATGTACGCTTTCAAGCAATTCTACACCAAACTGTACCAACAAGACCCTAGCACCTCCTCAGCTCACAGGGACAAATTCTTAGCTGACCTCCCCTTACCGGTACTGCTTAAGGAACACAGTGACCTTCTGGAGACCCCGTTCACCCAAGCTGAGGTCCTCGATACCATCAAGAATCTTAAGATAGGCTCCTCCCCGGGCCCGGACGGCTTCTCCACAGGGTACTATAAGAAATTTGGTCATTGTCTGGCCCCACCTTTGACTAAAATGTTTAATTCTCTCAGGAATGGAGCCCCATTAGACCCGGATCTAAATTCTGCATACATTTCGGTCATTCCGAAACCAGACAAAGACAATAGCGAGGTGGGAAACTACCGCCCCCATCTCGCTCATAAACAACGATATCAAAATAATGACAAAAATTATGGCGAACAGAATGTCCAGCTTTATCTCCTCTTATATACACAAGGATCAGGTGGGCTTCATTCCTGGGAGACAAGGCCCAGACCAGATTAGACGTGCCATTGACATAATCTCCCTACTCAGATCACAATGGGATGGCACACCCCCTCAGAAGGGCTTCCTTCTATCGATTGACCTTCACAAAGCGTTTGACTCGCTGGACTGGGAATACCTGTCTGATCTTCTCCATAGATGGGGATGCGGCAGACATTTTCTCAATATCATTAACTCACTATACTCTAACCCCTCTGCACAAGTGCGCCTGCTGGGCAGATACTCAGACTCCTTCCCCATAAGCAGAGGAACCCGACAGGGATGCCCACTTTCGCCTCTCCTCTTCGCGATAGCCATTGAGACGTTGGCTATCGCCCTGAGGACTAATCCGGACATCAAGGGAGTCAATTGCGGCACTCAGGAACACAAATGCGCCCTTTATGCGGATGACCTCTTCCTGTTCATCTCCTCCCCCCTCACGTCTATGCCCATGATTATTCGTACCCTTAAAGACTTTAGTGGGATATCCGGTCTACGGGTGAACATGTCCAAGTCACTAGCGTTAAATATAACATTACCCCCGGATAGCCTTAAACAGCTCACAACCAATTTCGCTTTCCCTTGGGCCTCCGCAACACTACCCTATCTAGGTATTAAATTAACGTCTGACATAAACGGACTTCTCACAGCCAACTACCCGGTCATGATACAAAAATGTAAAAGAGATTTGGAGAGGTGGTCCAAATGTGGTCTATCCTGGCTGGGCAGGCTTCACGCAGTCAAAATGACCCTACTTCCACGCATGCTCTATCTATTCCGCTCGCTACCAATCCCGTTCCCCAAGCAATTCCTCAACAAGTTACAATCGGACATATTACACTTCATCTGGGGGAATAAAGGGTATAGGTGCCCCTCGGAAACACTTTACCGCCTGAGATCCCAAGGAGGCTTAGGTCTTCCCAATCTCTGGAAATACTATCAGGCAGCACAATTAGCTCAATTCTCTACAGCATTCTCACAGAACTCGAAACCAGATTGGCTGTCTATGGAAAAGCAAGCCATCCCCTCAAACACCATAGATTTCCTTTTGGGGTGCAAGCCTAGGCTCAGACCGGCAGTTATGGCGCCTACTCTCTCACACTCACTAGCCCTCTGCTCCAAACTCTTCACTCTGCCTACCATCATTTCCCCAATAAGGCCCCTGTCACACCTATTCCATAATCCAGATTTTAACCCGGGGATGGAAATTCAAGCCTTTAAATGGTGGACCGACAAAGGACTCTATAGGATAGGACACTTCTTTTCCCCCTCAGGCCCCATTTCCCTAACACATTGCCAGAAAAAGCTGGATATGCCTAACTCCGAACTCTTTAGGTTCTCACAGATCTCTCATTTCCTCCATTCAATATGGACCAATAAACCCTTGCCCCCTACTATCACTACCTACGAACACTGGTGTGTCAATCAAATGGATCAGAGGGGAGGCATCTCTTTGATCTATGCAGCACTGATGCATAGGGAAACTAAACCCTCTTATGTCCGAGCCTGGGAAGCAGACGTGAATAACACTTGGGACACCGCAACTTGGTTTCGAGCCACGGACAGAGCTTTCAAAGGTATTCTTAATATTTCTCTTATTGAAGCTAGTCTGAAGGCTTTGATCAGGTGGTACTATGTTCCCTCCAGGCTGGCCAGGTTATTTCCGGGTACTCCACGGGTCTGCTTCAGGGAATGCGAGATGGAGGGTTCTATGCTTCATATTTGGTGGACCTGCCCTCGCATCAGATCGTATTGGCGGAAAGTATTCCGTACAATCAGCACTTTAACAGGTACCGCTGTACCGCCTCACCCTAACTCAGCTCTGTTCAATCATCCAATAACTGGACTCCCTAAAGCATTTCAAACCCTATCCTTTTTTATTTTACTGGGGGCCAAAATAACATTAGCCAAAGCCTGGAAGAAACATTCTGTCTCCTTTCAGCTCTTTAAAACAAAAGTATCATGGATCATGGCCCAAGAACAGATTGTGGCCAAACTGGATGACAAGCTGGAGAAATTCCAGAATTATATGGGAACCATGGGCCACTTTCTGTAACATTTCCCTAATCCCTGGCCTTCCACCTGGTGTGACGATCTATGGGACTACTAGCTGATTCTCCTTCCCAACCCCCCACCCTCCTCTCCCTCACACGTTTCTCTCTTCTTCTCCTATACTGCCTCTCTTGGCTAGGACAACTTAGAATCTTGCCGGACATTAGGCTCCCTGGGAACGATTGACCGACACTACTGTCTGGTAGGAACCTTTCCATGTCAAGACATAACCTAAACCTGTGGCGGATATCTGGTAGTTCCCACTCCAGGGTGACAGCATGATCCCTTTTGGGGCACCCAGGAGTCTGGGATCTCCCGGACTCCTCCTATGCCTAACCCTTTAAGATGACATGTAGGGCCATATACAGGGAAGGAACCTTCCTGTACTCCCTTCATCCAAGAGATATGACTGGTCATGTATTATTGCTGCATGTGAACAGATCTTTCTATCTGTGGCACCACATCTTTTGTATATGATTGTTATTATTCACATGTTCTTACTTACATGCATGTTGATGTTCTGTTATTGCAAAAATTTTCAATAAAAATTATTCAACCTTAAAAAAAAAAAAATTCTTTTTTTTACTCACCTCTAAATGTCTGTTGCTAGGGGGTCCCTTGTAATCTGCCTCCTTCAGTGCCTGGGCTCCTGACGTCACTTCCCTCGGCCCCTCCGCTCGCTACTGCTCCTGGGAGATGTGTGTCATAATTTCCCAAGAGTCAGTGGGCAGCGCAGAGGGCTAGGTTGCCATAACAGGGCGTGCACTTCCGCCGCCCATTGTTATGGCAACCTGTATACTTTATAGCGCGGCTACGGCGCATTACTGCGCATGCGCGAAAACGGGGCACAGTATCCCGGAACTAAATGCTTGTGGGCTTCACATGCCCACAAGCAAAACGACAACGCCCAGAGCACAGTCATCAGCGTTTTTTTTTTTTTTTTAACAATCAGGAGCGCTTTATTGAAAAAAAAAATAAGATACAGTACAAATTGCCAACAATACAGAGGAATGGAAAGAGATAAACCGCGCTTGGGAGAAAAGAAAATGTGAGTGAGGAAGAATGGATGAGAATGAAAAGAATGAAAAAAATAAAAAAATAAAAAAATGAAAAAAGAAAATAAATTAAAAAAGTGTAAAAATAAAAAATAAAATATAAAAATAAAGGCTGCTGCTAAAAAGTGGGATACTTCACACTAAAACAGATATACAGTAGGATAAAGCTGCGCCAATATAGAAAAATAAATAGATAAACATATAAAACATATAAATTGCAAACCATCAGATTGATTAGATGGAAAAAACTGGTCTCATACAGAACAGTCCAGACAAAAGGTAAGTTAGTCCAGAAAAATCAATCTAAACATCAGGCATGGGGTAGATTAAATCCACCGATCAGACGTGTTTTAAATTAGCACCCCAGTGCTCGTGCTATAATTCATCCACTGTGACATATATGCAAACGGTGCTTGATCCCGACCACCTGATGAATGGGAGGCTTACCAGAAATTGTGAATAATAAGGCATTGGATATAAGCTTGAAATGTATCCAGTAGTCCAGCGCTGATAGGGTTAACGGCAGCTCCAGGAAAGAGACACTCCAAATGAAAACCAGGGCTTTAAAACACGTCTGATCGGTGGATTTAATCTACCCCATGCCTGATGTTTAGATTGATTTTTCTGGACTAACTTACCTTTTGTCTGGACTGTTCTGTATGAGACCAGTTTTTTCCATCTAATCAATCTGATGGTTTGCAATTTATATGTTTTATATGTTTATCTATTTATTTTTCTATATTGGCGCAGCTTTATCCTACTGTAATACAGAGGAATACCATGCACAGTGCATGTACATTAGAATGATACAAACATAAGGTAACATAAACAAGGCTTCATTGACATATTCAGCAGCGTATTACAACCAGAATTTGTGCGACAGCAAAACAGTGTCAGGGTTGACCAAGGATGATACCCTATTCCGCCTGTCCCGTGTCCACCGCCCATAAGGGAGAGTAGATAAAGAATGGGAGGGATAAGCAGAGGGGGGGGGGGGGGAGAAGAGAGACAGGAGAGCAGAGAGGAAAAATAAGTAGAGAAGAGGGGGGGGGAGAGAGAGAGAGGGGGGGGGCACAGGAAACACAGGAGACGAGGGGCACAAAGGTGGAAGCAGGGTAGAGAAAGCGGGGCAGAGGAGGGGAGTGGGAGCAGATGGGAAGTCAGGGGGGAGGAGAAGGGGTGGCCAGCCCATCAGGCGCCGGATCAACCCACTTATATTTAACATGTCGTCCAAGATGACCATATTTTGTCATACTTCCAGGGACAACCACGACTGATGTAGGTTAGCTTATACAGCGGTAGTGCATTATTGACTTTGGATTCCCAGGAGGACACGGAGGGGGGAGCCGAGGAAGACCATTTACACAAGATTTCTTTTTTAGCGTAAAACAGAAGATAGAAGATTAACAATTTTGTATGATGGGATCTAAACTCATCATCCACCACTCCCAGCAGAGCTATTTCAGGTAGCATAGGAACAGATAGTTCAAGGCGAACATTTAAGTGATCGAATACTCCAGACCAGAACGGCATTAGCTTAGGGCATGACCAAAACATGTGTAGGAAGGATCCGGGAGCTCTTTCGCATCTTGGACATTGCGGGTCCCTATCTGGGTACATCCTATGCAGACGTACCGGAGTGAAATAAACTCTATGTAAAAATTTCGTCTGTATAAGCTTGTCACCGGCAGAGACTACCAGCCTGGGACCCCTATCCAGGGACTCTTCCCAATCCTCCCTGTCAAGGTCCGGAATGTCCTCATGCCACCAATTCCACAGCCTGTCCAGTTTACCTGGGTCAATGGGTAGTAATGTGCTATAAAGTGCAGACAAGGGCTTAGACAAATCGTCAGTTAATAGGAGATCTTCCACCGGGTCTCGCACAAGAAGCGGTGGGACGGGAAACTGGGCTCTATTGGCATGTTGGAGCTGGGCATAGCGGAAGTACATCCAGCCGGGCAGGTTGTACATACGTTTCAATTGGGGGAACGACAGCAGGACTCCCGAGGGCATAACATCCCCCAGAGTCTTGAGTCCGAACCTAATCCATATCTGCGGATCCGGCATGGAGCGAAAATGTGGCAGGGCGGGATTCCCCCAGAGGGGCTGGGCCGGAGACAAGCTCCCAGGCTAAAGGAGACCACGCCTCGCCGCCTTCCATACCCTGATCGTGACCTTAGTTGGCTTAGAAAGATCATCATGAGCTCCCACCCCCCTGTAGGCCAGAGTCTGCAACTCGGTGAGAGAGCCTAAGCTCGCCGCCTCAACACATACCGCAGCATTAGTACGCCTTGCATTAAAATTTGGGAGGGCCAGGCCCCCTAGTCGGGTAGGCCATTGTAGTGTAGTTTTGGCCAGGCGCGGGACTGAGCCATTCCATATAAAGGAGAGGGTACAGCTATCCACCTCACGAAAGAACGCCGCCGGGACCCAGACCGGGCTGTTCCTAAAGAAATAATTAAATCTGGGCAGAATAATCATTTTCAATAAGTTAATGCGACCAATAAGGTTTAGTGGGAGTCCGGACCAGGAGCGGCAGCGCTCCCTCAGAAGGCTCAGCAGAGGGAGTAAATTGAGTGAGTAGTACCTATCGGAGTCCCTAGCAATCCTAACTCCCAGATATTTAAATTCAGTGACCCATTGTAAAGGAGTTGGATTAGGTACGGGCGCATTTTGGCCATCTAGGGGAAAAATCACAGATTTGGACCAGTTGATACAAACCCCTGAGAGGGCCCCAAAGGTATCAAACAGATTCAAAGCAGCAGATAGGGATGGGCCAGCATCATGCAGGTACAGCAGGGTATCGTCGGCATAGAGGGAAATCCTTTCCTCCACCCCACCGATTCGCAATCCCCTAACCGTCGTGGAGTTCCTGACCAAGATCGCTAAGGGTTCCAGTGCCAGGGAAAAGAGAGCCGGGGACAGTGGGCACCCCTGCCTCGTTCCCCTATGCAACGGAAAGGGGGGAGATACCCAGTCGTTTGTCCGCACCCTTGCCTTCGGAGCCCTATACAGCAGCTGGATCCAGTGGATGAATTTAGGGCCGAAGCCAAAGTGCAGCAGCACTTCCCACAAATACCCCCATTCCACTGAATCAAATGCCTTCTCGGCATCCAGAGAGGCAATGACCCGGGATCCAATGTCTGCATGCGTCACGGAGAGGTTTAGAAAGAGACGCCTAATATTAATGTCCGTACCCTTGCCCGGCATAAACCCAGTTTGGTCGGAATGTACCAGTTCGGATATTACCGAGGATAGGCGATTAGCCAATATCTTCGCCAATATCTTGGCATCGACATTTATTAACGAGATGGGTCGATAGGACGCACATTCCTGCGGGTCCTTACCGGGCTTGGGTATGAGGACTATAACAGCCTCTTCCATGGACTCGGGCAGAGCCACCCCACCAGCAAGCCCAGAGAAGAGGGTCTGCAGTTTAGGGGCAAGTGTGTCCATGTATTGGGTATATAGTTCTGTGGGCAGGCCATCCGTACCCGGGGTCTTCCCACCCTGTAGACCACCTATCGCCGTTTGAACTTCCTCAAGGGATATATCGCTGTCCAGAGTAGATCTAGCCCCGTCCGACAGGACCGGGAAGGGTATGGCATCCAGGTAGGCCTGAAGCACGGCAGAGGACGAGGTGGTCCTGGAGGAATAAACCCCCTGGAAAAACTCCAGAAACCTTCCATTTATACCTTCAGGGGAGGACACCAACTGACCCTGAGCGTCACGTATAGAGGCAATGTGGGTGGATGATGATTGAGCCCTGGCAAGCCAGGCCAGCATCCTACCATTTTTACCTCCATGCTCAAACACTCTTTGTTTAGAGTATAAAATAGCTTTATGTGTCTGTTCAATATTGTGTAGAGAGAGCTCCCGCAAGGTATTTTGCCAAGCGTGGTAGGTGGCGTCACTAGGGGAGCGGATGTATGTCTCCTCGCATCTGGCCGCCCTCTCCTCCAAGGCCCCCTGAGAACCAGCCGACTCCCTGACCACAGCGGAAATTCTTGAGATGTACACCCCTCTCAGCAGAGATTTAAATGCATCCCACACAATGTTAATATCAGTAGATCCCTCATTCTCAGTCCAGTAATTACAAATAGTTTCCAATATTGGTTCTTGTAACCTTTCGTCCAGAGCCCAGAACCTGGACAGACGCCATAGTTTTACCCCGGGGGACCTTGCTAGGGAAATCGTGAGGTGTAAAGGGGCGTGATCTGATATGCCCCTAGGCAGATGCTCAGCTCCCCTCGTCCACCTCAGCGCCCCAGAGGAGGCGTATGCTAGGTCTATACGGGATAGGGCCCTGTGTGAGGAAGAGTGGCAAGTATATTGCCTATCATGAGGGTGAAACTGGCGCCACACATCCGTGAGAGCATGTGTGTTGGCCCAGCTTTGTAGAGCAGATGTGGAGCGGCCTCCTGGGTGCAGTCTGTCCAAGTTCTGGGATGGTACCATATTATAGGCCCCAAAGAGGAAGATATCCGGAGTATTAAATTCTAGTACAATTTGCATAATGGCATACAGCACTTCGATATCGGCCGGCGGAGGGAGATACAAGCCCACCAGAACCAATTTTTTCTCATGGAGAATAACATGTAAAATTATATACTTGCCCCCAGGGTCTATACGGACCTCTAGTATCTGAAGTGGGAGAGACCTGCGAAACAAGACACTCACCCCCCTGGCATAGGAAGAATATGTGGAGTGGTAGTGAGTGCCCACCCATGCCCTCCTGAGACCCAAGATCTTATTACCAGTTAGGTGGGTCTCCTGGAGTATACAAATGTGAGGATTGTACTTCTGTAGGTATTTAAAAACCAGCGATCGCTTAACTGCCGAGTTCAAACCTCTAACATTCCAAGAAATTATGGAGATGTTAGCCATAGTCGGTGAGAGTCAAGAAGTGTCACGACTCGCAAGCCCCCCCGTACCCCCACCCTCCCAACAAAGCACCCCGCCCATCCGGTGCCCATGGTCACATGCAATTCTAGTGGTTTGTAAAATACTGCACATTCTATCAAACATAACATTAGGTATACACTGAGTATATTAGTTGTCCTTCTGTTACCTTGGTACAAGAGCTCCTGAAAAAAAAGAACATAGAGAACAACATGTCCCCTCATCTGCAACAGCAGAAACCTTATCCCCCCTCCCCGCACCTCCATCAAACATTGGAGGTGCTTCATGTCCCAAACCCCAACTGGTAGATATATCAAAAAGAGCGTGTAGTTGGTGCGAAAGGCACTGTCGCTAGACCAGTAGAGATGCTGGTGTGTTCCGACCTGACATATTCACCCGGGCAGGCCCAGGGGCACACATCTTGTTTGACCACGCAGACAGTATGTAATAGACACAGAACGCTGGTGTAGGTAGGAACGACCTCAGATAACCATAGCAGAGGAAGTGATAGATAGGGACAACAAGGAACAATGGATGGTGACAAGGCACTAACTGGGGCCAAGCCCCCCCAGGAATGCAGGATGTGAGGTATGCTGCCTCTCCCTGACGCCAGTCTGGTAGTTCCTGTGCAGGTCAGGAGATAAACTGTGTGTCACATAGTAGTCACTAGTAAAGGCCCGCCATGACAGTACTGTACGGAGGTAATGCAGGGGGGGACGGAGCAGCTCCTTCAGGAACTAACAGCTCGGAACCCAAACACGTGAAGGAGATGAACCACAACCCTCCCCCCACACTATAGTGTAAAGTAAAAGCCGCTAGACTCCTGCAGCATGACCCGACCGTTACTCAGCCAGCACCCCCGCCTCATCCATTTCCCACGTGGGCGAAGAATGTCTCAGGGCCTGCAGTAGGGCCAGTCCGTAGACAATGGGAGATAACAGCTAGCACAATTTCCATGGGGGGTATGCCCAAAAACACTTACTTGCCGTGTCCACGATCGTCACCATGTATCAGTCGCCATCAATAAAACAGTTTTGTTCCATACCCTCCAGCAAAGTAGGTACAACTCACAGCAATGCTAGCGGTTGGGAGGCAGCGATTCAAGCCAGGCTGTGGCGTCCCGGGGTGTAGTAAAGAACCGCACGGTTTCCCCATCTTGAACCCGCAATTTGGCTGGGAATAGAACACTATACTTGATGTTCTTGGCCCGCAGTCCCACCTTGACTTGATCGAAGGACCTTCGGAGCTTCTGAGTCTCCATGGAGTAGTCCGGGAAGAAGAGCAAGTTGCCATTTTGATACTTCAGCTCCCCCGCCTTGCGGGCCGATCGAAGGATCTCATCTCGATCCCTGAAGTTTAGCATCCTAAAAATCAGGGTGCGCGGCCGGGAGCCAGGTGGACCAGGGACCGGAGGGATGCGATGAGCGCGTTCCACCGTGTAGTAGGGGGAGAACTGCGCCGCCGGCAAGAGGGATTTCAGAAGTTCTTCAACGAACACCGTGGGGTTCTTCCCCTCCACCCCCTCCGGAAGGCCGACGATCCTCAAATTGTTCCTCCGATTCCTATTTTCGGCGTCGTCCACTTTGTACTCCAGAGCCCGGACCCTGGTTTGCAGTGTGCGGATGGAGGCCGTGTGTTCATGTACAGCGTCCTCCGCCAGGCCTACTCTCTGCTCCGCCTCCGAGACCCGTGAACGGACCTTGTCCAGGTCCTGCCGAATAAGGCCCATGTCGAGCTGCACTGCCTCGATCTTGTTGGTCAGGGTGGCCTGGCAGGTAGCTATGGCCGCCATCACTTCTTGAAAGCCCAGCTGCGTCTCGGCTGGCTGTTCCCCTGCCTCCGTCTGCGACGCCATATTGCGCGCCTGCTTGGGGAAAGCCGCCGCGTGGTGGGATTCTTGCGGGACTAATGCTTCAGCCCCAGATGGAAAATGAAGCTTCTTCCCCTTGCGCCTCGTTCTGTAGGACATCCGGAGTCAGTCAGGTTAGAAATTACAACCGATAACCGGTCAAAAAAAACAGGATAAATTGCCGGAATCCAGCAGAGCTCTAGATCATGCGTCCTCTCAGGTCTCCATCCAAGCCACGCCCCCATCAACGTTTTTTTTAAAGATGAAACCGGACATTGGAGGACAATTTTAATAGGAGACATGAGTGTTATAATAATATTGTAAACGCTTGTTAAAGGTTCTAAAAAAAAAAATTGAGATTGTAGTTGGAACTCCGCTTTAACGTTTCTCAATGTTTAACCTCATGTGCCTGTAGCTTACCCAACTCCCTATTTTATCAAGATCTTCCATTTATGATGCTATATCCTGTGCCAAATCTATTGCCCTGCATAATATAGTATTGTCATCAAACACTGAAATTAAAGTGGTTCTAAAGGTAGAAGTTTTTTTTTATCTTAATGCATTCTATGGATTAAAGTGAATGTAAACTTGATTCATGAAATTTGACCTACCTAAGCACATATATCTGTAGTGTTTTCTTATCTCTCTCTAAAGCATTAATCCTGTGTGTTATTGCTGTCTCTTTGCTCTGTTATCAGCATGATAACTTCAGTCAAGTTTCCTTGTCAGCCAAGATAAAACCAGCCTGAAATTTGTGTTGAGGGAGGTTGCTATGAATAGATTAGCAGAGAGCTTGCCTTGTCACAGCACAGCTCTGCAAGTCTTTGCCTATGTGTGTGGGGGGGGGGGGGGTGTTTTTCATCCAATCAGCTGTCTTGGCTGTATGCGCACTTTTTTAATGAATATATAAAGCTCAAGACAGCACATATGCATGTAAAACATATGTTGGGAGATTTGTTTCATCCCTGTGTATCATCTGAGGCAGCTCACTTCACTTTGTATATGTGAGGGTTTACATCCCCCATCTGGATCCAGCAATGTTGCACAAGGGTCTCGGCTGTCAGGGACTCTCCCTCCTGATTGGCTGAGACACAGCAGTGGGTGCCATTGGTTCCCTCTGCTTTCAATCAAAATAAGTGAGCCAATGAGGAGAGAGGGGGCAGGGCCAGGCTCCATGTCTCAATGGACACACAGAGCAGCAGCTTGGTTCGGGTGCCCCCAGAGCAAGCAGCTTGCATTTGGCAGGAGGGAGGAGCCAAGAGCACTGGCGAGGGACCAGAGAATAGAAAAATCAGGGCTGCTTCGTGCAAAACCATTACACAGAGCAAATAGGTATGACATGTTTGTTATTGAAAAGAAAAAGCCTTTAATATCACTTTAAGAAAAAAAAAAAAAAAAAAACACCCTGCAGGACAAAGGCATAATGAGCTAGTATACATAGCATACTAGCTCATTATGAATTACTTACCTGAGATCGAAGCCCCCGAATCAACCCTCGTTCACCTCCTCCGTTGCTGACATGTTGACTCTGCGTGTCTTCCGGGTATCGCTGCCCCGGCGCTGTAAATGGCCGGAGCAGCGATGACGTCGCTGGTGCCGCTACTAACGGCATGATTGCCGTTAGAAACGGCATGCTCAGTGCACCTGCGCCCGATGTCTACGGCGCATGCATCATAGACATCGGTGCTGCTATTTTTGCAAATATCTCCTAAACCTTTTAGGTTTAGGAGATATTTCTTGCACCTACAGGCAAGCCTTAATCTAGGCTTACCTGTAGGTTAAAGTGGTTGTAATGGGTTTACAACCACTTTAAAGAGAGAGTCCGGCAAAAAAATTTTTTTAAAGTCAGCAGCTACAAATACTGCAGCTGCTGACTTTTAAAATATGGACAGTTACCCATCCAGCGCGCCTGCGATGTTGGCACCCGAAAGCCGACCTGTCAATCGTCTCTCAGGTGCTGCCTCTGCCATCTTCGGTATGGGAATCAGGAAGTGAAGCCTTGCGGATCCTCCGGGATCCGTGTGTTTCCCAGCAGACAGCGGGGGATGACAGGAAGTGGCATAAATATCCACAGATTCTGCAGCTATCTACGCCCGGAAGTCGGTGCAGATACCTGTATTATACAGGTATCTGTACCCCCCTCCCCCCTGAAGGGTGCCAATGGTGGCACCGGAGGGGGGGAGGGTTCCGATGAGCGGAAGTTCCACTTTAGGGTGGAGCTCAGCTTTAACTTCTTTCAATAGGTCCAATGTACACCTAGGGTAGCTTGACAGCACGGTTCTCCAAAATCGAAATTCTGGTTGAGTATTATCCATGCAATTAAGGGTCAGCTGAAAAGGTTCATGTTCTGTTTCTCCCTGTTAGCCAGTTCAGCTCTGCTTCTTCTATGTGGGAAGCTGGATGTGCTTCCCTCTTGGTTGCAGCGTATTAAACAAAATTAAGTTGATTTAGTCCTAGAGCAGCACTTTCTGTGTAGAAATCCTTGGTAAAAGTTCTCTGGATAGAGGCCTAGTCAGCAAAGCTCACTCAGCGATGGAGAGCAGGGAAGGAAATAACCCAGTACACATCCCACTGGGAAAAATAACAGGGGAAAAAAATACTCTGGAATGTTATCTTAAATATTTTTGAAAGCTCAAACCACTAGGTTAACTCCTCAGTGATTGGCTGAGATGATAAATATAATTTTTTTTAAGTAAATAACTTTTGCAAAAGAAGCTTAGGTTGACTACATCCTAAGGAGACACAGAACTAAACTAGGGACAATACCGCTAAAGGCAGGGTTCCCACATTTAATTTATCATTTATTTCCAGACGAGACACTGTCACCATGCCCATGAAGGGCAGTGTCACTGTCACCATGCCCACAGTGACAGTGTCTATGCAAAGTGCATCCTCTGACCTCCTCATGCATACCTTACCTGTGCTCTCTTCTCCTCCATAGTCAGAGGCAGTACCCAATGCCATACCTTACAACTTTCTACGATGGGAATGAGGGACACCTATTAGCAAAAGTATGTCGGCATAGGACACGCCCCTGCCTCACGCCCTTAAAGGAGAATTATACAAAACAATTATTGGTTAAACCCATACGTGCTTTTTTTTAACTGCTACTATTCCCTTATATTGGCTTTTGAAATTTAAAAATGCAGCAATTTAGAAATTGGATGAAAGTTTTAGCACTGGGAAACCCTTCATAAATAAATAGTGCATTTTATATACAACTCTATAGATCAGGCCCAAATGAGGGACAAATGAGGAGGAAAAAAGGACAGAGAGACTTTGTTCCAAATGAGGGACAGTCCCTCGAAATCAGGGACAGTTGGGAGCTATGCCCAACGCTTCTGGATATGAAGGAACATGTGACTTGTTACCCTGTAAAAATGCCCATGCCTAGCAGCCTATCATTAGGTCCCACTACTGTCAAATGACCAGGGGAATGACATCACCACTCCCCTCAGTCAGCTACACAACTGACAGGAGAAATGAGCTGCAGGGGAGCGGAGATGAGGTCATGGGATGCCCTATGCAGAGACGCTGTACTTTGTTCTGCACGGGCAAGGTGACAGTGTCTCTTTAACTGCTTGCCTCCCGCCCACCGTCAAATGACGGCGGGGCGGTGCAGCTCTCGTTCTGGGACGTCGTCATATGACCGTGTCCCAGAACGGCTGCTCACGGCTAGGAGATGGCGCGACCCCGATCTCTGTAAAGAGCCGCGTCTGTGGCTCTTTAACCTTGTGATCGGCTGTGTCCAATCACACCAGGTCACATGTAAACAAGGAAGTGCCAGTAATCGGCGCTCTTCACCTCACACTGACAGTGTGCAGCGAGGAGAGCCGATCAGCGACATTTCCACGCAGGGGGACATCTAGGAATGTAATCAGGGCAATGATCATCAGTGCCCTGATTACAATATAGAAATACAGTGTCACCATACAGTGCCCACCAGTGGCAGCAATCAGTACCCACAAGTGCCATCAATCAGTGCCCATTAGTGATGCCAGTCGGTGCTGACAATCAGTGCCGCCTATCAGTGCTGCCCATCACTGCTGTCAATCAATGCCCATCAGTGTCACCCATCAGTGCCACCCATCAATGCCCATCAGTACCACCTATTTATGATGCCTATCCGTGCTGCCCATCAGTGCCCATCAGTGCCCACCAGTGCCGCCTATTAGTGCCCATCAGTGCCACCTAACAGTGCCCATCAGTGCCGCCTATCAGTGCTCATCAGTGTCACCTATCAGTGACACCTAATCAGTGCCCATAAGTGCCACCTCATCAATGCTCACCAGTTCAGCCTATCAGTGCCCATCAGTGCCACCTCATCAGCGCACATCAGTGAAGGAGAAAAAGGACTTCGTTACAAAATTTACTGACAGAAAAAAGTAAAAAAGCTCTATTTGTGTGAAGAAGATGATAAAAAATGTGTGTGGGTACAGTGTAGAACGACCGTGCAATTGTCATTCAAATTGCAACAGTGCTGAAAGCTGACAAATGGCCTGGGCACTTGGGGTGTAAGTGACTGGTAGGAAAGTGGTTAAAGTGACCCCGTCAACAAGGTCACTTTAGTACGTATTTTATCTCAATCACTTTCTGAGACTATTTACCTGTTAAGATAAAAACAGAGCTATATTAAATACAGAATCAAGATTATATAAAGATCAGTAAAAAGGGATAGCAAACGTGATAACATTGAGAGTATAATAACAATAGTTCTTTGTTATGCATGTTTATATATAAATATATAAAAGGTCACTTAACCTCGTACTGTGTTTGTCTGGTGCTAAGCCTGAGAAAAACATAATTCAAACAAAATGGGCAGCGATCCAATTTATGTAATTTTTAACGTTGCAGTTTCAATTTTATTCTTCTGATGTTGGCAGCGTTTCACTTTTCATTTTGCTTTTCCTCTGTGAAGGTGTTTTAACAGAAGGGTTAAAATGCTACATCCATTGGAATTTCAGCCCTAATTTTTAAAATTACACTGCCTTTGCAGAGCGACCAGTAATGGAATATTTGCAGTATATGCGTCTTTATTGTCATTCCAGATTCTATGTAAAGCTTTTAACCTGGGCATAACCATCCTAAATAATTGCAATTATGCCGAATTTGTTAATATACTGCAAGGATCTGTGTGCCCTTTATACAGCAAGTCAATGAGAACACAAAAGCAATTTAAATCAGATTGATGCAATCCAGAAGGTTAAATGCATGTCAGAGGAAGGTCAGCTGTGGGCCAAATATACCCCTTGATGGGAACTCGAGGCAACAAAACTTGGCCTAGTTCCTTTTCCTGTGCTGCAGGCCGTATCGCCTAACTTGTCAGAATCCTGGTTTCTGTCTGGATCCTTTGATCCTCTGAACTTTTGTTCTCCTATCACCTGACCTCTTTTGACTATCTGCATTTGGCCATTCATTTGTTCTAACCTTGCTAGTGTTCCACCAGCCCTAAACTTTGCTGTATATCCCTCACCCTGTTTGGCTGTTTCATTCTTCCATTCCATAAACCCACCACATACCTGAAGGGCCTGGCAATTGAATTTGGGGGGAACCCCACGTTTTTTTTTATTTTTATCAATGACTTTCAATGACTGTTCTCTGTATTACGGGGAGCCGACAATTCATTATAGCCACGAGTGCTTTTAAATTACTTTTTTTCCTGCAGAAATTACACTTTTTGCAGGGACAGTTCTAAGCACGGGAAACATGCGCACCTTTACAGGCATACTGTACACACCCCCCAGGTCCGAAATTTAAAGGAATATTACACTTTTAATGTTTCACTTTAAGCATTATTAAAATCACTGCTCCTGAAAAAACTTCAGTTTTTAAAACTTTTTTTTGCATTGATACATGTCCCCTGGGGCAGGACCCAGGTCTCCAAACACTTTTTGGGACAATAACTTGCATATAAGCCTTTAAAATTAGCACTTTTGATTTTGAACATTCGAGTCCCATAGGGTTCTAAAGTTCACACGAAGTTTAGGTCTGTCCGCAGGTTCTGGTACGAACCGAACAGGGGGGTGTTCGGCTCATCCTTAGTGGCACCCTATTAAAGCTCAATGCATATAAACTGAACCAGAAAGGGGGTGCCAATCATAAAGATCAGCAGTGGAAATCTAGTATTATTTAAAGTCACACTAAACTCCTAAAATCATATTTATTTTAAAGCAGTTCTAAACCGATGGACATGTTTTTTTTGGGTTTTTTACACCCTGCAAGGTAAAGGCATAATGTGCTAGTATGCATCGCATACTAGCACATTATGTTAAACTTACCTTAAAACAAAGCCCTCCCGCGCCGAGATCTCAGAGCTGTAGCGGCCTCCCATCTTCACCCGTCTTGCTTCCGGGTTCGCGGACTCCGGCTCTGTGACTGGCTGGAGCCACAATGACATCACTCACACGCATGCATGCGGAAGCCGCCGATTATGGCCCAGAGCTCGGAAGGAACGTCTGGCTTCAGAGCGCATGCACCAGTGGATGCATGTAATGTAAATATCTCCTAAACAGTGCCCGTTTAGGAGATATTTACACTACCTATATGTAAGCCTTATTATAGGCTTACCTATAGATAAAAGTTATAGAGGAAAGTTTACTTCCTCTTTAATTATTTATTACAGGTACTTATATAGCACTGTCAATTTATGCAGTGCCTTTACATATATTACACATTCACATCAGTCCCTGCCCTCAAGGAGCTTACAATCTAAGGTCCCTAACTCACATTCATACATACTAGGGACAATTGGGACAGAAGCCAATGAACCTACATGCCTGTCTTTGGAGTGTGGGAGGAAACCGGAGTATCCAGGGGAAACCCACATAGGCACAGGGAGAACATGTAAACTCCAGGCAGGTAGTGCCTTGGTTGAGATTCAAACCGATGACCCTACTTCTCCTAGACCGAAGTACTAAGTTTAAAGTGATACTAAACACACACTGTTTAATTTACCGTCTATACTCGAGTATAAGCCGAGTTTTTCAGCACATTTTTTTGTGCTGAAAGGGCCCCCCTCTGAGTCAAGCACTTTTCTGCAGCAGAGAATGACATTTTACGAACCGACTTTGGGGCCCTGTATCTCGGGGTCACTTGGTGCTAGGAACCCCAAATTTGGTGTGCAAACCCAGCGCACTACAACATATGCAAAGTTCCTAGGGGTTCCTAGCACCAAGTGACTCCGAGATACGGGGCCCCAAAGTAGGTTCGGAAAATGTCATTCTCTGCTGCAGAAAAGTGCTTGACATTTTCCGAACCGACTTTGGGGCCCTGTATCTTGGGGCCACTTGGTGCTAAGAACCCCATCTTTGGATATGTTGTAGTGCTAGTTCCACTGCACTGGGTTTGTACACCAAATTTGGGGTTCCTTGCACCAAGTGGCCCCGAAATTTGGTCAACTGTGTCCATCTGCAGCAATGTCATTTCTGGAACCTTTGGGTCCAGAGACCCCAAATTTGGCTGCAGCTAGGGGGCATCTAGGAACCCTTAACTACAGAGTTTGAAGTTCGGGGGACCTATGGCTGCAAATGGGCACAGTGAGGCATGCAAATGGGCACAGTGAGGCTGCAAATGGGCATTGTTGACCCTCTTTTCCACTTACAGTAGCTGTGCATTTCTCACCCTAGGCTTATACCCGAGTCAATAAGTTTTCCCATTTTTTTGTGGTTAAATTAGGTGCCTCGGCTTATATTCGGGTCGGCTTATACTCTAGTATATACGGTACATTTTGCCTTCTCTCTCTGTATATGGATGATGGCACTGTAATTATTTTAAGAAAACTTTGAAAGTTTGCAGTCAGGGTGTCCAAGCTGAGGTGTCCTCCCACACACCAATAGACAAACGGTCATCGAGTAAAAGAAGCAGCCGGCAACTTCATATCACTGCTGTGAACAAGGAATATCGCCAAATCTGCTGCTGACTGTACTTACTGTGAAGGCTTGAAAATAAATACGCTTGATGATATGGAGTTGCCAGCTGCTTCTTTTACTCGACAACTGTCACATGACCAAGGTCTTTCTTAGTCTGTCTGCAGTGAAACATAAGCAGGAGGAGCTTCTAGTCTCCCCCCTCTCCGACTCCACCTTGATTATTTCCTTTGCAGTCATTGGTTGCCGTCCTAGAAACCAATGAAACACATTTTTTGCTGTTCATACAATGCATAGTGGGAGGTATATAGCTCTAAAGCGGCTCCACCTACCAGCTCCGCCCCCAGCTCGGCTCTTACAATTCCTTCCTTGCTTGCAGCGGCCTCCAGGTAAGGCAACTGATCGGCTGTTTTAAGGGGTCAGGGCAGAGGAGCGTATATAAGGGGGGGTCGCTCTGATCTCTGTGGGTCTCTAAGAGGGGGTACTGACTGCTGATCTAATGGTTGGTGATCAACCATTAGATCAGCAGCATCGCCCTTAGAGCCCCTCTTTTGCACAAAAAGCCCCTTATATCAGTGCCCCCCCTCCTTATCATTGATGCCTGTCAGTGCCACCTATCAGTGCCCATCAGTACTGCCTATCAGTGCCCATCTGTGTTGCCTCATTAGTGCCAATTAGAGTTGCTTCATCAGTGCACATCAGTGCTGCCTCATCAGTGCCCATCAGTGCTGCCTCATCAGTGCCCATCATTGCTGCCTATCAGTGCCTATCAGTTCCGCCTATCAGTGCCTATCAGTTCCGCCTATCAGTGATGGAGAAAAATTACTTATTTACAAAATGTTATAACCGAAACAAAGAAAGTTTTCTTTTCAAAATGTGTTTATTTAGCATAGAAATAAAAACCCCAGTGGTGATTAAATACACCAAAAGAAAACTCTATTTGTGTGAAAAAAATGATAACCATTTCATAGAGGTACAGTGCTGCATGACTGTGCAATTGTCATATTTGTTCCCACACCTCAAAAAAAAAAATATCTAAAAAAATGCAGAGCACCCTCCCATATAATTATATTAATTTGTATGTGAATAAATTGAAATATGAATACACCGCAATCTTATTCAAACATATATACTGTGCAATCTTGATACACATAATACTTTATCAATAGTGGTGGAAACCTCCAAACCATTCCAAAATGTCTCGTGCTAATATCCAACTAATAAAGTCATTTTTAGTTGGATAAGTTGGATATTAGCACAAGACATTTTGGAATGGATGGGAGGTTTCCACCACAATTCATACAGTATTATGTGTATCAAGATTGCACAGTACACTGTATATGTTTGAATAAAATTAGAGTGTATTAATATTCACATTACCCTTGGGGGGTTTCCACCATCATTCACAATTATTTTTTCAGATACAAATTTATATAATTATAGGGGAGGGTGCGCTGCATTTTTTTAATCCTTAGCTTTTTGGGTCTCTAAGGGAAGCACTGATATAGGGGGGTCTCTATGGAAGGGGAGGTCACTGATTTAAGGGGACTGTAATGGTGGTCTCTATGGGGGGCCCTGTATTATGAAGGGGGTGACACTGATCCCTGTATTATGGGAGGGGGGACACTGACCAACGTATACAGACAGTCTTTCAAAGCCAAAATAGTGTCTTTCAACAGCAAATAATTTGGAAAGTTCGGATTAACTCCATATGATTAGAAATTTTATTTAATCACAAAATACTGTATTTGCATACTGTATACTACAAAAAAAATTGCTGTGTGTCGCTAAAGTGTTCGAGTTTGGCTAGAAGAAATGGTGGCAACTCTAGTCTTATGAGATGTAGGAAGGTAGCCACCATCTCTTGTTCATTCTCAATATGGGAAAGGGACTAGGGACTATGGGATTTGTAATGTGCATTGACTGCAGCTAACATGCTCTGCTAGTTCCCTGCTAGATCTCTAAACACTTCCGAAGATTGATAAATTATATATTTATAGCAGCAAAAATCACTATAGCCAGATCTTAGAAAACAACAACCCTACCCTTTGACATCCTAAAAATGAAATTGTCCTGGATTATGATTAATGAACATCTTTCAGACATATTAAAGGATAAGGTTCAATTATTTGAGAAATCCTGGGATACATGGACTAAATATCAAATTGATGGTTCTAGAACTGTTTCCACTTGAAATGACTTCAAAAATAGAAAAATCGGCACAAGATACCTTATACCTTTAACCTTTTTTCCTTTCTTATCTTTTTTCTCTCTTTCCTTTCCTTTTTTTTTTATTTTGTCCAACAATATTAGGATGACGAACCATTCCTCATTTGTTTACAAAAGCTTATTAGACGTCATGTACTTTTAAGGGTACTTTTCTTTAACAGAGTTAGAAAATGTATATATTATATATCTATTAGATTTCCATGTTACAGTATATTATTTTATTTTCAAATTTTGAAAACATTTATTATTATTTTTTTTTTTTTTTTTTTGTGTTTACAATATATTTGTATGAACTATTGAATATTGTACTCTTGCTATACTATTCAATGAATTTCATTATTTGTACATTCTTTATTTGAAAGATCTGAATAAAATCTTTGAAAAATAAATGATTTCAGGAGAAATAGCTTATAGGGCTAAGTAGTGAATGTATATGAATTATTTTTGGAGAGTAATATCACTTAGTGTCATTTTAAATATTTTAGAACCAGCAATGCTATTTCATTTTCCAAACATTTTTGTGTCTTTCCTAAGTACTTTGGTTATTAGGCTGAAATTCCACATTATACAAGTTTCTTTCAAATAATACAAAGACGTATCAGAAGTGCCATATCATTTCTTGATTGCACAATGCTCCAAGCCAGTGAGTATAATTGCTACAAGATGCTACTGCAGACTACTTGTGGAGCTATTTTCTCCTTCTGTTGATCTCAGGAAACAGGCTAGATAAAAAGCTGGAATTTCCATCCCGCATTTATAAGATGACCTTCTAACATGGCAACATTAGGAACTCATTTGACATTGTTATATGTCCAACTTGTTTGCCTGTGCTGCCTATTACCTCTGTTCATTGCTCAACAAGACTTCACATGGAATCATAACAAAATGCAGCCTAATTCCCCCTACACACGATCGGAAATTCCGCCAGCAAAAGTCCAATGTGAGCTTTTGGTTGGAAATTCCGACCGTGTGTATGCTCCATTGGACTTTTGCTGACGGAATTTCCACAAGCAAAAGATTGAGAGCAGGTTCTCTGAGAACTTTTGTGTGACTGTGTGTATGCAAGCCAAGCTTGAGCGGAATTCCGTCGGAAAAAACATCCAAGGTTTTTCAGACGAAAATTCCGATCATGTCTACGGGGCATAAGAGCTGTTCTTTCTAAAAGATATAAGTTCCTGAATGGTTAGCATCAATAATGTATCACGCTCAGGCTACACATGCACTGACAAAATACACACTTCTTTATCTAGACCAGAGATATCGGTCCTAATTTACGACTGAAAACCTGAATCCTTCAGGATAGTTTGGAGATGGGCTCTGAATAAACAGATGTACAATATAGAAAAGCATTATGAGATTTTGTTATTATTCATATATTTGATTGGGGGGGGGGGGGGGGGGGGGGGGGGGTGTTACCTATGGTGATCAATCAGCTTTTTCCTCTTATTTTCTCATACTTCACTCTAAAGATAAATCTGATTGCCTGCTGTGAGAAACAAAACTGGTTCTCCTTTCAGATACTTGAATGCATGATACCTTGGCTAGCATTGTATATCTAGTCAATCATCCCACTAAAACTGATAGGGTATACGGTACTTTCCACCCGAACGTGTTTTCCTGCCTGTTTTAATAACTTCCCTTTACCCCTTTATTCCTCCTTTCCTAGGTGAAACATACTGTGGTGACACTAGACAACCTTCTATTAAGAAAAAATAAATACACCGTAAATGATTCTTAGGCTGGTAAAGTGCCATGTATTAGAATGCAGTGTAATACAGTGTATTATTGTTAACTAACAGGAATAACTGTGCTTAAAGTACATTGATTTATACAGTCTGTTCTCCCATACATTATACTTATATTTGTATCTATGTGTCTTTTGAATAATCTGTAGTGCTACCCCCATAGGAGCCCCTTATTAGGATTGGTCCTATGTTCTTAATACAACATAGGTATCTCTTATCTGGAATTTTATGGGAAACAATATAATAAAAAAATAAAGAAAGAAAAAGTTATTTATACAAAAGGTTAAAATTGCATCCATGCATCAAAGATGT
The DNA here is from genome assembly GCA_028564925.1 of Lithobates sylvaticus. Lineage (NCBI taxonomy): Eukaryota > Metazoa > Chordata > Amphibia > Anura > Ranidae > Lithobates > Lithobates sylvaticus. Next base: position 195,956,167 of record CM053032.1, read on the forward strand.
CTGGTCTATACACTATGTATAATCATCTAGTAGTCACTCAGTTAAGGGTGACCAGAAAGTGCGTTGTACATACGATAATGTAAATAACCACTGATTGTTCCCAACGTGTTTAGATTAAAGATATCAGGTGGATCAAACATACAGTGCATTGAAAAAGTATTCATACCTCTTGAAATTTTCCATGTCTTGTTAAAAAAACAAAAATGTAAATGTATTTTATTGGGATTTTATGTGCTAGACCAACACAAAGAGCCACATAATTGTGAAGTGGAATGAAAATGATAAATGGTTTTCAAAATATTTTACAAACAAAATATGTGAAAAGTGTTGCATGCATTTCTATTCAGCCCCCCTGAGTCAATATTTTGTAGAACCACCTTTCACTGCAATTACAGCTGCAAGTCTTTTTGGGGATGTCTCTACCAGCTTTGCACATTTAGAGAGTGACATTTTTGCTCATTCTTCTCTGCAAAATAGCTCAAGCTCTGTCAGATTGGATGGAGAGCATCTGTGAAAAGCTATTTTCAAGTCTTGCCACAGATTCTCAATTGGATTTAGGTCTGGACATTGACTGGGCAATTCTAACACATTAATATTCTTTGATCTAAACCATTCCATTGTAGCTCTGGCTGTATGTTTAGGGTCGTTGTCCTGCTGGAAGGTGAACCTCTGCCCCAGACTCTAATGCCGCGTACACACGATCGGAATTCTCGTCAGAAAAAACTCTGACGGTTTTTCCAATGGAATTCCGCTCAAGCTGTGTTGCCTACACACGATCACACCAAATTCCGACGGCATAACACACGTTCGACAGCACTATAAAAGGGAAGTTTAATGCGTCCGAGCATGCGTCGAATTGTTTCCGAGCATGCGTCGGAATTTTGCGTGTCGGAATTGCCTACACACGATCGGAAAATCCGATAGAAAGGTTTTCCGTCTGAAAAATTGAGAACAGATTCTCAATTCAAAGTCCATCGGAAATTCCGACAGAAAAAGTCCGTTGACCATACACACGGTCGGAAAATCCGATGAAAAGCTCCCATCGGACTGTTTCCATCAGAAATTCCGACCGTGTGTACGCCGCATTACAGGTTTTCTTCTAAGATTGCCCTGTATTTGGCCTCATCCATCTTCCCATAAACTCAGACCAGATTCCCTGTCCCTGCTGAAGAAAAGCATCCCTGCATTATGATACTGCCACCACCATTTTTCAGTGGGGATGGTGTGTTCAGGGTGATGTGCAGTGTTAGTTTTCCGCCACACATAGCGTTTTGCTTTTAGGCCAAAAAGTTACATTTTGGTCTCATCTGACCAGAGCACCTTCTTCCACGTTTGCTGTGTCCCTCACGTGGCTTCTCACAAACTGCAAACAAGACTTCTTATGGCTTTCTTTCAACAATGGCTTTCTTCTTGCCACTCTTCCATAAAGGCCAGATTTGTGGAGTGCACAACTAATAGTTGTCCTGTGGACAGATTCTCCCACCTGAGCTGTGGATCTCTTGCAGTTGTGCCATACTCTTTCCATTTTCGGATGATGGATTGAACAGTGCTCCATGAGATGTTCAAAGCTTGGGATTTTTTTTATAACCTAAGCCTGCTTTAAACTTCTCCATAATGTTATCCATGACCTGTCTGGTGTGTTCCTTGGCTTTCATGATCTGTTTGTTCACTAAGGTTCTCTAACAAACCTCTGAGGGCTTCACAGAACAGCTGTATTTATACTGAGATTAAATTACACACAGGTGGACTCTATTTACCAATTAGGTGACTTCTGAAGGCAATTGGTTCCACTGGATTTTAGTTAGTTATCAGAATAAAGGGGGCTGAATACAAATGCATGTAAAAAATGTTGAAAACCATTTATCATTTTCCTTCCACTTTAGTTATGTGCCACTTTGTGTTGGTCTATCACATAAAATCCAAATAAAATACATTTACGTTTTTGGTTGTAACATGACAAAATGTGGAAAATTTCAAGTTGTATGAATACTTTTTAAAGGCACTGTATGTGAATTGACCAGGTAATAAAAACAAGTGATCACTGTGGCACATCTCGAGGGGGTACGCAGAACAGGGCAGCGTGGCCAGGGATCCCCCACCAAGTGAGGGAAGGGTCAACCGCACGGAGCAGGCCCACTGTGGACAAATTGCCCACCAAAGTCTGTAACCCTGGGGTTCAAATGTGAGATTGGCAAAAAATGACATGAAGGATAGTCATTGAATGATAATCTCCATTGGATCCTTTTTGAGGTAGATCCCCTTAAGGATAGTCATTGAATGATAATCTCCATTGGATCCTTTTTGAGGTAGATCCCCTTAAGGAAATATGTCTTGAGCTATATTTCCCATTGGGAAGAATCAATGGTTATCTACATGTACAATGCACTTTCTGGTCACCCTTAGCTGAGCGCATAATAGATGATTATACCTAGTGTCTAGGCCAGACATCTTTGATGCATGAATGCAATTTTAACCTTTTGTATAAATAACACATTTTTCTTTTAAATTAAATTGTTTCCAAAAATGTTTTTTTTTTTTCGCTGCCATAAAGTCCCATGGGAGATACCTGTTGTATTTAGTCTAAAGGGACGGAGCAGCATCTGACTCTTAAGATATTCACCTCAACCTAGTGTGGTCCTCTGTCCTTTTCCTTTACTCTTTCAAGAAAGTCAGTCCCTCTAACACGCCATGCTGAGTGTACAAACATACAATACCACAGGACATCACTGAAAGTAATACCTAGTACCTAGTAGTAGCCCTATATCAAAGAAAAAACAACACCAAACCAGGTAGTAAAGGCAAACTTATTATATTGTCACCCAATTTGGTTGGTAACAAGGCAAGCATAAAATGGATTAACAATGGTAATAACAAAATTTGACATACAAAGTGATAGTAAGGACTAGGTATAAGATGACATTTGGTGTACAAATAAGCATGAACAGTAGCAAGGCCATCTCAAGTGCACCAGTGAGCAGTAGTAAAGTGCTGGACCTATACTGCCAAAGTGCATTTATTGTGGCAATGCCAGTCCTAGACCGACTGGGTATGCACTGTCCAAAAGAAAAGGAGGATGTTGGAGGAGGGAGGAGGGGGAAGCAGGGGAACAAAGGGGACTTGTAGAATAATTATTACAGGTGATATTTGAAATATCCTTTTCACCTTTCCAGATATCTCCCTCCATCTTGTCGATAATCCCCAGCTATTCCATTGTCTTTATGGCACTCACAGCGTCTCGTGCAAAAAAACAAAATACCATACCCGTAGTGTAGCCTATCATATTAACCAGTGTAATATAAAAAAAATCATGCTTACATTACTTATAAACATTGTGCTCCCAAAGTAGGGCTACATGTGCTTGTGCCAATCCACTCTACAACCACCACCGTGTTGGAACCCCATACAGATGGATTCTCATCAGAATATGCAACCTTTGGTTCTCACAGGGTCCAAACAGGCTCCAGGCACCACTTGCTCACTTCTTGTGCTCCAAATGTGTGCCAAATGTTCCCAAGGTCCCTTTGATTATTCAAGAAGATAGTATGGGAAAACACAACTCATAGGGGTTTATTTACTAAAGATGTAGAGTGCAAAATCAGGCTCACTTCTGCATAAAAAACAATCAGCTTCTAACCTCCTGTTGTTCAGTTAAGCTTTGGCAATAAAACCTGGAAGCTGGTTGGTTTTTATGCAAAAGTGAGCCTGATTTTGCACTCTCCAGCTTTAGTAAATAAACCCAATAGTGTAGTATGATTAAAACCACAGTTTATTTAATCAAAGGATGCACTTCCAAAAGTTCACAAGATAAAATGCATATAATGGTAAAAAGAAAGATGGCGGACCCCTGACTTCCTGTTCCTGCCTATGCATATGACATCATTTACTCAATATGTTTTGTTATGTGACTTTTTCAATAGGATGATCCCTGTACATTGTGTTCAATAAGAAACACATCTAAAAGTTTTTAAATGTATCTACACTCCCTGCTGACATCACCAACTGTGGTAGGGAGTTCCACATCCATGCCAATCTAATTGTAAGGAACTTCTTGTCTAACTTCATTGTGTGGCTGTGTGTCTTCTTTAGAGACCTTGGGTTAAATAGTTTTCTCCCAATGCTGGAGTCACCATTTAAAGACATGTATATTGTGATCATATCCCCTCCTAAGTGTATCTTCTCCAGGGAGAATAAGTTTACTGATTATAAATTGGTCGTGATTAATAGCTAATGCTGCATACACACGATTGGATTTTCCGACAACAAAACTTATTTTCCGACATTGATATGCCAGAAAATGTTTAATAAACATTTTAAAAATATATTTTTTTTTGTTAAACTTGTTTTTGGCCATTTTATTCAACAGTGCAAACATAATTTATTTGATACATGAAGTAATAATCTCTTCTTCAGCAAAATATTATTATGTTGTGGGTCTGCTACACACGCACCTTGTTTTTGTTGTTAATGTATGTAATGCATTACTGATAAAAATATAAATCATTTTCAGCACCATAAAAGAATTTTGGTGAGTCACGAAAATGGCATGATTGTGGCAAATTATAAAGCACTGTGGGAATTCTTTACTAAAGGAAAATCCACTTTGCACTCCAAGTGCACTGCAAAAGTGCACTTGAAACTGCACTGAAAGTGCACTTGTAGTGCAAAGTGGATTTGCCTTTAGTAAAAAAAAATCCCCATTTCGGTGTAAACACCAACTTAGTCCAAAAAATTATATTGAGCATTGAAAGAAGAAGCCACACGTTGTTCAGTAGAAAACTTTTTACTCTGTGCACATTCACATGTGTGTTAGAAAAGGGTTTTTGAACAAACCAACATATTTTAGTAATAACATTTTTGTTTTTGACAGTACAAATGGCTTTTTTTGTGTTAAAACAGGCATGTTTAACCACTTGAGCTCCAGACCAATTTGCAGCCAAAGGACCAGGCCCCTTTTTTGTGCGATTCGGCACTGCGTCGCTTTAACTGACAATTGCGCGGTCGCGCGACGTGGCTCCCAAACAAAATTGGCGTCCTTTTTTTCCCACAAATAGAGCTTTCTTTTGGTGGTATTTGATCGCCCCTGCGGTTTTTATTTTTTGCGCTATAAACAAAAATAGAGCGACAATTTTGAAAAAAAATTCAATATTTTTTACTTTTTGCTATAATAAATATCCCCAAAAAATATATAAAAAACATTTATTTTCCTCAGTTTAGGCCGATACGTATTCTTCTACATATTTTTGGTAAAAAAAATCGCAATTAGCGATTTTTGATTGGTTTGCGCAAAAGTTATAGCGTTTACAAAATAGGGGATAGTTTTTATAGCATTTTTATTAATATTTTTTTTACTAGTAATGGCGCGATCATCGATTTTTATTGTGACTGTGACATTATGGCGGACACATCGGACATTTTTAACACATTTTTGGGAGCAATGTCATTTATACAGAAATCTGTGCTATTTAAATGGACTGATTCCTATGTAAATGACACTGTCAGTGAAGGAGTTAACCACTAGGGGGCGGGGAGGAGTTAGTGTGACGTGTGTGTGTGTGTGTTTTTTTTACAGTAGGGGGCGTGGCTTTACGTCTGACAGGCAGTGTAGGAAGCACGGGGAGAGGTTTGTTTACACAGACCTCTCCCCGTTCTTCAGCTCTGTGACCCGATCGTGGGACACCAGCGGCAATCGGGTCCGCTGGTCCCGTGGCCGCGGTCACGGAGCTCCCGACCAGGGTCGCGAGCCCGCCGCCGGCAGCGCGCGTGACCCACGGCTGGGCTCTTAAATGACCACGTACAGGTACATGGTTTTGCCCAGCCGTGCCATTCTGCCAACGTATATATGTGCAGGAGGCTGTCGGGAAGCGGTTAAAACAATAAAACAATACACAACTCAGGAACTTACAAAGTTCTTCTTTGATAAAGTGAAGGCAATATCAGACATTAGTATGTCCAAACTGTGTTGATATTGCCTTCATCAGATGGGGTGATGTCACCCCTGTGAAAGCCAAATTTTGAAGATGCACACAAATTGGGAGTCAAAATGTGGATTTCCCTCCTGATCCCATGCCTAATGTCAACATGTGCTAGCTCCCATCATGGGGGATCAATGTACGTGTTTTGGGGGTGCAACCCCTTCCTCTCATCTAGTTTAGTTGCGAGGAAGGGGTTGCAGCCCCAAAACTTGTACCTTGATATCCCATGATGGCAGATAGAACATGTTGACCCACTGTGTGCATCTTCAAAATTTGGCTTTCGAAAAAATATTAAAAATGTGTGAAAATAATAAAAATACAAACAAACTAGAAGAATTTTGGGGTGTTTTAGATTATGCCTAAAACATCAATGATGTTTTTGAGTATTTTTTTCCACATCATTGATGTCTTCCTTGATCTTCTGTAAATCACGATTGCACACCATGATCTCCCCGATGAGGATGTGTGCACTTGCACTTGTGAAATGAGATTCTTCTTCCACAGCATCCACATCACCTAAAATAAAAAACACAACATGTATTATAAATATGCAGGCATCTATCTATTACCTGAAGCTGTGGTCTCAGACACTCACCTGTTGTGGTGACTATTTCACCCACTTCATAAACCTCTTCTTCCTCCACATCTTCTGGTTGTGGTGTGGGGATTTCCTGTCCTCAGATGCCCCAAGTCTTTTCTCCCCTATTTGAATAAAAAAAAAGGTATACTTAGCACACAGATATTTGAGGCGAAAAATAGTAATATGAAACATTGCTTGGAAGTGTCATACAATTGTCTTTTTTGGCAGAGTTCCAAGCTGAAGCCATTATTTTTTTCTCTTTTTTTTTACAATTTTCACACATGGAGACACCCCTAGTATCCACTGGAGCACCTGTGTGGGACACCCTAAAAAGGATGTTCTGGTGTCCCACACTAGTGCTTCTGCATGTGTAAACAGCTGCTGAGTGTCCCTTCCTTACACTGAATCAAGTTTGCATTTCATTCTAGTTACAAGCCCATCTAGACAACAAACTTCTTTTAAAAAATAGGCATGAACAAATGTAGTTAACCTGCATCTGCCAAAAACATTGTATTAGTGGGCGAACGAACGATGTTTTCTTACAAACGATTACTGTGCCCACGAACCCGAAAGTTGCCATTTTAAACTGTACAACAGTAAAGAAAAGCACATGGACCAGCATGCAAGTAATAATAATAACAGGAACACATGACAGCTACTTGCTTTTTTGAAGAACTCTCTTGATCTTTCTGTACTGATCATGCTCCCTTAATTTCAGGTCTGACCAGCGTTTCCTCAATTGATCCTTGAATTGTCGTACCCCAAAATTCCTATGCAGACTTTTCACAACTTTAGTCATGATCTTGGTCTTTCTCACAATTGGGTTTGGGTAAGGTCCATGCTTCCCATCATAGTCGGCCCTCTTCAAGATGTCCACCATCTCCACCATCTTTATAAAGGACATATTTTAGGCCTTAAATATCCTCCGGGATCAGGACGTTCGTGGCTCCAGCCTGTCGTCGTTGCTGTTGCTGTCTGCATGCACTTGCTCTTTCTCCGCCATGTCCTCTCCCACTGTGCCGAAAGACAAGGGGCGGGAAATAGACTAGAAAGAACGTCAGGGGGGGCAGAGTTTCATGCATGTGCAGTGTATATAAAGCGTAACATGCGTGCGTCATACATACAATCTGTGAGCGGAGGAAGGAGTAGCGGAAGCGCCAATCGTAATAACGAAGATACAATTTGAACTTGGTGCATCAGTGGCCTATACTGCTTCTAGATTGAGGCCTATATTAGGACAAGATTAGAAGAGTTTAGCCTGACATTAGGGTTTGTCTTGCAGAGAAAATGGATCCATTCAATGATAGGGAATTTCTAGCAAAATTCATTGACATGTTCAGGGAGCTGCCCTGTCTGTGGCAGGTGAACCACTCGTTTTTTAATAAGCTAAGAAAGAGGAAGGCAGCGCTGGAGAAACTGCTTGAATTTGTGAAGCCGATGATCCCCACAGCAGACATCACCTACTTGAAGGCCAAAATTGGTGGCATGAGGAGCACTTATCTTAAGAAGTGAAAGAAGGTCCAGAATTCCCAGAGATCAGGAGCAGCGGATGACGTTTATGTATCCAGGCTGTAGTATTATGAAGATGTGGAGGAGTCCAGCTTGAGTCAGGTAGAGCATTGTTCAACATATTTCTTGTCGTAAAATTAATGATGTTAACTAGATGTTATTATTGATCACTAATTGCTGATCTAACAAAGTTGTTTACATATCAATAGACAGTAGTGAATAAAATGGGTAAAGTGTGGCGCTAGGATAAAACGTGTAAGAACATTCTTAGTGGGCAAGCATGGAGAAATCAAGACCACTGTTGGGTGTTCAAATATTAATATATAAAAAAGATAGAAAATAGCAAGGACGTCAGTCCTTTGTGCACGCCATGAAAAACGTGTACAGTGCAAAACAAGTGTCATCTAGTGCACATATAAAAATGGACGGGTTCTACCGATCTTCAGGGAAAGGAAAGGTAATGCTGTAGGTAGGTGGTGTGCACTGTTCATAGACTCATATAAATGTCAGTGTCCACGAAAAGTGCACTGTGGGAGCAGGTAATGGATCAGACACTCTGAGTGAGCAGTAGTGACAATCCAAATCATCCAGGTATGGATGTCAGTGCTAACTCACAGAGTAGAGCGAAAGACCGAACCCCAATATATGGGTAAGTTTATGATGGCCCACAAAAAAGATGAAAAATGATTGTGTGTGCGTTTAAGCGTATGATAGCATCATTCAAGATACTGAAAACAATAGCTAGGTTGCACCAAACAAAATTAAAACATCTAAAATCATATGAACAGAACTTATGGATACTTATGGAGAGAACTCATGGGTAAACATGGCGAAATGACCAATTATAATTGAATTGTCTCTTTAGCACTATTCAGACGCCAATTAAAGCCATATAGTAATGTCCATAACGTAAATAGATATATCAAGGAATTGCTTGAAAACTGTGTCCTCTAGGTGTCGGATTCAGTTGCAAACAGGAAGATATAAAGGTGAATTTGGTACGCTTACCGCCTCTGGTGGACCCACTGACCGGTGGTGAGGGGTCAAACGAGCTTGAAGTTTGTAAGGCCTGAGCCTATACAAAGTGGATGTATGCCGTGGAATTCAGCAGCCGTTGTCACTCACCGACCAGCAACAGATCGACAGGAACCAGACGAAAGGGGTCTCACCAAAGTGCGCAGGTCATCACAGCAGGCAAGGGTATGTGGATAAAGAAAACAGAGAGGGCCTCCTCATCGCGTAAAAAAGTCCCGGCAAGGACTCAATTTATTGCTTTAAAAGTTTGCGTTTAGCTTCCAACATACATTTTTGGTAAAAAATGGTAAAAGCAAAGCAAAAATGTAAAAACGCACTGGTATAGTTTATCTGCAAAGTTCTCCCGACGCGTTTCGTCTTACACAGACTTCAACTGGGGCTGGAGCCCTTTGGTGAGACCCCTTTCGTCTGGTTCCTGTCGATCTGTTGCTGGTCGGTGAGTGACAACGGCTGCTGAATTCCACGGCATACATCCACTTTGTATAGGCTCAGGCCTTACAAACTTCAAGCTCGTTCGACCCCTCACCACCGGTCAGTGGGTCCACCAGAGGCGGTAAGCGTACCAAATTCACCTTTATATCTTCCTGTTTGCAACTGAATCCGACACCTAGAGGACACAGTTTTCAAGCAATTCCTTGATATATCTATTTACGTTATGGACATTACTATATGGCTTTAATTGGCGTCTGAATAGTGCTAAAGAGACAATTCAATTATAATTGGTCATTTCGCCATGTTTACCCATGAGTTCTCTCCATAAGTATCCATAAGTTCTGTTCATATGATTTTAGATGTTTTAATTTTGTTTGGTGCAACCTAGCTATTGTTTTCAGTATCTTGAATGATCCTATCATACGCTTAAACGCACACACAATCATTTTTCATCTTTTTTGTGGGCCATCATAAACTTACCCATATATTGGGGTTCGGTCTTTCGCTCTACTCTGTGAGTTAGCACTGACATCCATACCTGGATGATTTGGATTGTCACTACTGCTCACTCAGAGTGTCTGATCCATTACCTGCTCCCACAGTGCACTTTTCGTGGACACTGACATTTATATGAGTCTATGAACAGTGCACACCACCTACCTACAGCATTACCTTTCCTTTCCCTGAAGATCGGTAGAACCCGTCCATTTTTATATGTGCACTAGATGACACTTGTTTTGCACTGTACACGTTTTTCATGGCGTGCACAAAGGACTGACGTCCTTGCTATTTTCTATCTTTTTTATATATTAATATTTGAACACCCAACAGTGGTCTTGATTTCTCCATGCTTGCCCACTAAGAATGTTCTTACACGTTTTATCCTAGCGCCACACTTTCCCCATTTTATTTACCAGTCTACAATTTGTCACATTGTTGTGTTGGCAGCTTTAAGTATTATAGGAAAGCGCAGCTATTCACCCACACCATCCAATAGACAGTAGTGGCCAAAAAGGATTGGGACAAGAATGAAAAATGCTGGGCTCAGAATGATAGTCTTTTATATTTGTTAACATTCAATTTGCAACAGTCATGAGCTCAAAATTGTGTGTGATTGATGACCAAAAAACTAAAACTATGTCCCTTTTTCATGCAGAGGAAAGCCTCAGCCAGGAGGTGTCGGGGGTAAGTGGCAGCCAGGAGGTCAACCATCGTCCTCCTCCACCTCCTGCCACAACTCCAACACCAGAGCCACAGCCTGGAAGGAAGCATCTAAGGAAGACAAGAGTGTGATGGCCTGGGTTCAGTCTGGTCTGGCAAAAGATGCAGGCTGTTGTATGACCACAGCCTGGGGACATATATGTCATCTGCTGCTGTTCCTGGACCGGATTGTGCTCACTATTATATGGACTCCTCAGGCCACCAATTTTGCCTGTAAAATAGCTGATGTGTGCCCTGGGGTACAAAGGCTTTGCCAATTTCCCCAGTTTATCCAGCGTTGCCTTCCTCTTTATTTTGTTATGACCCATAATAAACGGCTATTTTTTATTATTTTTTTAACACTTACCTACTGTATGTGTTTTAGTTCAAAAAGGACAGTTTGTTTGTGAGTAGGCAGGTACATTTCAAAAATACAATGTCAAATTAACAAGGGACACCAACACCAACCAACCTATTTGAGGTAAAAAAATACAGGATAATAATGGTGTTGTGGTAACTTGACACACAAAACGAAAAAAAATATTATGGGAATCACTAGAAAAAAATAAATAAAACAGGAGATCTTGATAAAAAAAAAAAATCACTAAAAAAATAAATACAAAACATTATTATGGAGATCTGACGAAAAAAAAAAACTAATATTATTCATGAGATCACAAGAAATAATAAAGAAATAATTTTTTCAGAACTCTGTGAATATCAGCAGCAAAACAACTTCATTATTCTAGCATTATAAAGAAGAAGAGCATTCACTGCATTAAAAGATTTAAAAATTTGCTGCGTGATCAATGTGCTATCTCCATTACGAACGCTAGTTTTACCAGGCTGAGCGCATCCATCTCGTAATTAGGGCGGCACAGTGGTGTAGTGGTTAGCACTCTCACCTAGCAGTAAGAAGGGTCGCTAGTTCGAATGCAAACCACGACACTACCTTCCTGGAGTTTGCATGTTCTCCCTGTGCCTGTGTGGGTTTCCTCCAGGTACTCTGGTTTCCTCCCACAATCCAAAGACATGCAGGTAGGTTAATTGGCTTCTGTCCAAAAGGGTAGGGACCAATGTGAGTGTGCAATGTACAGGGATAGGGACAATTGTAGACGCTCACTCAGGTTGGACTGATGTCTTTATTCAACCTTACTAACTATGAAACTATGACAGCTGATTATAAGAAAGTATGTAATTAGGAACTTACTATTATGTGTCAGTAATTAACTTCATAATGTGAATGACTATTTTTGTTTCAAAGGATATGTCATGACCTTTAAAAGCCTACAATAGAACATAGAAGTACTTAAAAAAAAATTTGCTAGTCCCTTCCTGTATTTGTTTGTTTTTGAAATGAAGGAGGAGATAAATTTGAGTTCCCAAGAGATCTATAATTAAAGAAAAATGTAAGTAGGTTATAATTGCCAAGGGCTCCTGTCAATTTTTGTAAGGTTTTTAAAGGAGCTTTTCCCTCTTTAAGAGAGTAGCCCCCCCCCCCCCTCCAATACCAATGAGCAGCGACAGATTTGTTTGCCTTTGTTGATACTCAAAGAGGAAGTAAAGCCTATTTAAAAAAAAAAAAAAAAAACGGAACCTGCAAGGCAAAGGCATAATGAGCTAGTATGCATGGCATACTAGCTCATTATGAATAACTTACCTGAGAACGAAGCCCCCGAATCGACCCTCGACCACGCCCTCCACCGCCGACATCAAACCCGGAGTGACTTCATGACGCCACTCCCGCGCATGTGCACGAGAGCGGCATATCGCCATGATCTCGGCATGCTCAGTGCGCATGCGCCGTAGATATCGGTGCCTTTTCTTTTCTAAATATCTCCTAAACCATGTAGTTTTAGGAGATATTTATTGGACCTACAGGTAAGCCTTAATCTAGGCTTACCTGTAGATCAAAGTGGGTTTACACTTTTAAGGGTTTACAACCACTGTAAGTTGATTCAAGGTTTGGTGTAGGGCAATGAAAAAATAAAAACTACACTATACTCTCTGTAAGGTGAGGTGCACCAAAATGTATTCTTTATTGCTCCCCAATGCACATATACAGTATATTTAAGTGCACATGCACAACAGCAAACCACAATGCACAGAAGCAAATGGTTTTGTACACTGTAATGTGCTTATTAAAAATTATTTTTTTGTATGATGAGATACAGTATGTTGTGAGCTTATCTAAAATGATCAGTTGCTTAAGGCAATGCTCCTCAAAACATAAAATTAGCCTAAAGAAGAAGCACATTATACATACTGTATGTTCTTTGACCTGCCAGTACAGAGTAACATATATTTCCAAATGTGTGAAAATGTTGATCTTCATGCTGCAACTGTTTATAATTGTTTTCTATTTTCAGAATGTTGCTTGAGTTTTAGGGTTTTTTTACATTTGTAATGTGCTCCAAATTCTGAGCAGCTTGAACATATTGTTTAGTATTTTTCTGCTACTTCATGGTTTTACTAAAATAACTGCCTAATTTCCTGATAAAATTTTACATGATTCCTTATTCAGTAAAATGGGAACAGTGATTAAAGACCTGAATAATTTAGCAATATCAGGATTATGTGTTAAGATATACAAGCAACCAATTGCAATTCAAACCTGTTAAATTAGTGGTATCAGACAAAATTATTGGATTATCCAAGTTTTGCCTCTCTTCCTCTTGGGCTGTATGGAAATGTGGTGACTGCATATGGAAGTAGATAATGTGCTTATTTCAGTGAAATAACTTGACTAGTTGCAAACTGGGCAGGTGGAAATATGTGTATTCACAGCATGACATTGGCAGACCAGAGAATTTCAGCCAAAAAGACATTCTGGAGATATCATTGCATGCACATCCAACACTAGCTTTGGTGCCATGTTTAAAGCAAAGCATAACTGAGAGTTGCTGAATAGTCATCAGCTCCTTTGACTTACCTGCATTCCGCTATCCTGTAGTTGACCCGGCGTGCCTTCTGACTGTACTGTATACAAATGACCTGTTACTGACCTTGGCTCGTACCCTGATTACGCCTTTTACCTGCTGTCTTGGTACTTCTGCTGCTAGTTTGTTATTGACCTTGGCCTGGACTTTTTTTTACCTTACTTCTGCTTCTGAATTAGTACCTCTGCTGCCTGGCTGTTGCTGCCCCTTCTCATCCTGACTATGACTTATCCCCTTGCATCCGCAAGTTCCTATGACTGACCTGCATACCAGAGCCCTGCACAATCCTGGTCTGCACACCTCTCCAGCAATTTCTGATCTTCTGCTGCATCTAGATCCACAGTGACACTACTCTCCATGTTACACCCTGTAATTAACTCCCAGGAAGTATTGGTTAGGAAATGTAAGGGAACCTGACATAGAGACTGACCTAATGAGAGGGCTTTTCTTACACCTCCTGTCTAGTACCCCCTGAAGTTGGTGACAGGGTATATCAGGACAAGGAGTGGAATGGGTGCCTGTGGTATGTTCTGGCAAGATGACAGTCTAGAGTATCTAGATACTGCTGAGATGCTGTGGTCGCAGGTGCAGGCGTATAAGCCATCGTCACAACCACTGGACAGAAGAGGTACAGATTCAAAAAGCAGGGTCAAAAGTCAGGTCGAAGTCGATATCAGATGGGTAGAAGCAGTACAAAACCAACAGGCAGGGAATGGAGTCAAAGCACAAGGTCGATATTAGGATCAAACAGAGTTAGGTCAAAGCACAGAATAAACAGGAAGCAGGTCTGGTCACAGGAGCTGACGACCACTTAGCATTTACCTTGAGCTCTGTTACGCCATAAATAGGCCAATGGGTGCCAAAAGCCAGTGTGCATGCTAATCCACGATAATGCTTATGCCCATGCCTCTGACTCTGTGTAATGGTCCACAAACTTCTCTGTACGCACAGGCAGATCTTCAGGCATGGCCATGTACTTGTTTTCTCTGACAGGAAGCCTTGGCATTTACTAGGTATTTGGAAGCTACACATACCTGAGGGCTGAATGAAATAAATCTAATAGATTATAAGATCCATGTCTACTGCTGATGGCTGATTTGTAGCCCAACATTCAGGATTCTTCAAAGGTGGTTAAGGGGTTAAGGGGAAACAATGTTTGATCTTAGAGGGGATAATGTTTAATAATGTATTTTTGTGTCATCCCTGTAGTTTATTGCCTGCTTTACAAAGACTTAACAACAATCTTAACCAAGAATTACATGTCAAAAACACACAAATGCTGGATGTACCATCGTATTTCTTGACATGTACCAGCAACACATAAATACACAAACAACAATTACAAATAATTTTTGCTTCGTTATACAAGAGTACATACTGCCATTTACAGACAATTCCAGAAGATGGAGGAAATATACATATCTATATTATATTACTGCAATGTGGATTTCACAACAAACCTCAAATTACCAAAGACAATGCAGACTGAAGACAAAGCAGCTGCAATACACCATGGTGTTAGTTTCATAACTTTAACGGGTACAGGAAATATGAAAGATTTGTAATACTTAACAAGTGTAGCCATGGAGATGTTTAAATATTATCTTTCACGCTATAAGAAAATCTTGGAGAGCAATGTTGAGAGACTTTATCTATCACGTAAACACAGAACAGAGAAGCAGGAAGTTATTCAGTGAGATTAACATTCAGTAGGAGTATAATGGCCTATGCAGTTAAATGAGGTCACTTACCTAGGAAATACTGTAAGATGCACTGTTCCCATGGTACTAGTGACTTTGGGTGACAGAACTCTACAGGCAGATTGATGTCTACTGTAAAAGCAACTGCAGCAACTTTTAGGGATCTACCATGGAACCCGAAGGTTCCAGGAAACCACTTTTGAGAACCCTTGGTTTAAAGCAGGTGCATCGCTACATTGGCATCTAAAACTATGATGTCTTATGCCCCATACACACAAGCGAAATGTCCGTCAGAAAAATCTTGGATTGTTTTTCCGACAGAATTCCGCTCAAGCTTGGCTTGTATACACACGGTCACACAAATATCTCTGAACTTTCAACCGTCAAGAGTGCGGTGACGTACAACACTACAACGAGCCGAGAAAATTAAGTTCAATGTTTCAGAGCATGCGTCGAATTGTTTCTGAGCATGCGTCGGAAGTTTGCGCGTCGGAATAGCCACAGACGATCGGAAATTCCGCCAGCAAAAGTTCGATGGAGCATACACACAGTCGGAATTTCCGACCAAAAGCTCACATCGGACTTTTGCTGGCAGAATTTCTGCTCGTTTGTACAGGGCATTACTCCTATAACAAATTCAATATGTGGACCCCTACAGTCAAGTTTCATAAATATTGTTGTTTTAAGATTATTTGGGGGCTGGCATTAAGGCCCATAAGCTGCTTATCCTTTGTCATCCCGATCACCAAATGGTTAGATCTTTCAATAAGATTTGTTCATAAACAGCCAAAATATACTTTGTGATTAGATATCAGAGAACGGTTCCTAGAAGGACTGGCACACCTGCAAATGCCCAGTCAATGCAAATGTACATGCACGCACTGGCAAGAACAGCTTTGAGGATTCATGTGCCAGTACGCACACGCATGCGCCAAAGCGCAAGCAATGTGTGACAGATGGCGCCCAGTGGCCTATTTAAAGCCAGCAGGATGAGCCATTAGTTGCTGGATGATCTTCAGCTTCCCCCACGTGTTTCTGTGTTCCTATTCTTGATACAATTGGATTTGGTGCTACCGACTCGGCTTGCCTTTGACCTCTCTTGTCTTCATTCCTGGCTTTGATTCTTGGCTTGTTCTAGTGACTCCGCTTCTGCCTGCTGATCCATGTATGAACTCTGGCTTGCTCTTCTGACTCCGCTACTGCCTGATTACCAGTGTATGACCTCAGCTTCCTCCTGATTCTGCTTGCTACCTTAATTCCGGCTGATATTCCGTGCATGACTTCTGGCCTGGCTCCTGACTCTGCAACTGTCTCTCTCTTCTGCCAAGTCTCACCTGGTACTCCTGAGGGACTCCTGCCCTGCAGTGCATCCTGCTCGTCAGCCACCATCCAGCGGACATCTCCTCATCACCTCAGTCTGTCGCAGCTGGCAAACCTTGCTTCTCTGAGCATAGCACTCCCTGTTACCACCTTCAGAGATGCTCTGAACTTAGCTGCAATAGAAGCCCTCCCAGCACTTCGACCTCCGACCAGGTACGTGACATTGGCTCTTCTGCTTTGCAGCACTGGGGTCCTTGGTTTAAATCCCAGGCAGGACACTATCTGCATAAAGTTTGCCTGTTCTCATAGTGTCCACATGGGTTACCCCAGGGTATTCCATTTTTCTCCCAAAGGTATGTTGATAGGTCAATTGGCTCCTGTCTAAATTGGCCCTAGTATGTGTGTGCATGTATTGTTTGTATGCATGTGAGATAGGGACCTTAGATTGTAGACTTCGCTTCCCCATTCCCCTCATTCGTGGCTTTCTGCCCATGCTCTGACTTTGCACCTAGTTTTTGCTGTATGTAAAGCTAGTGCTGTATAAATTGCCTGTAATAAATTAATAAACATATGGCACAAGAACAAGTGAATCTTACCTTATACAAACATGTTTTATAAACCACAATTATTAAAGTGTTACTGTAACCTCTAAAATCTCTATTTCTGATTTATTAATCACAAAATATGATATGGGTTAAATGAGAGTTCTACTGACCAGGAGGAAAGGCTTTGAATATAATAACATTTATTACAGGTAGTTAAAAGTCAAGCTAATACACAAATCCCTAGCACATCAAGGCAGAAAATGCTAGGTTGAAATAAAATATATATATATATGAAGGAATATAGATTATATTCCTTCAGACCGTGATGTAAAAACATGTTTAGTTACAGGTAGCAGGGCATACCTTCCCCTGCTCCTGGAGAAATTACCTTGGGTCCATGTCGCTTGCTGATTCTCCCGGAAAAAAGGACCGAGCTGCCTCTCCTTTCCTCAGAGTAACCAAAAACCCGCCTGATTTCTCATTGGCTGCCTTAGCGCGGCCCGCCCCCTTACAGGCGAAACTCCCAGTGATATAAAAAAAACTTGAATGGTCTCACTTCATTCCCTATCC
The DNA here is from genome assembly GCA_028564925.1 of Lithobates sylvaticus. Classification (NCBI taxonomy): domain Eukaryota; kingdom Metazoa; phylum Chordata; class Amphibia; order Anura; family Ranidae; genus Lithobates; species Lithobates sylvaticus. The sequence continues at coordinate 195,973,969 of CM053032.1, forward strand.
CGGCATGGGGTCGTTTATAGTGAATAGGTGACACACAATGTTAATTGGCTCCCCATTGTCCTTCAAGTTTCGGCCCCGCAATGTCTGCAGTTGACCAGAGCTTGGGAGGAGAGCTTTTGCTCACCTTTCATAGCTGCAAGCAAAAGAGATATATTCATAATATTTCACAGATATTAATGGAAATTTCACATAACCGCATCAGGCAACATTACTAAACCCACAATAGTAAAATCAGTCTGTATATGCAGTAAAGCATGCTTGTTATACTCACTGTGGAACCTAAGGGGTTAATATTCAGCATTGTGTAAAAAGGCTGTTTGATCCTGACTTTTCTGATCCTCCTCTACTTCCACTGCCCCCAATCCATCTCCCGATAGAACAGAGCCTTGGAGTTACTTTGCACATACTCAGTTTGGTATGTATTTCTTTTTTTTGAGGGGGCTGCATCAGCATTAAACTTTGAATACAAAATCATTGGAATATAAAAAGCCTGAATTAGCTAGTATTTAACATTAGACATACAGTAAATGTAGTAAATGTCCTTTAGGTTATATTGTACAGAAAATAAATCCAGAACAGTGTTATTTGGTGTAACAATTGACTAAAAACAATTTGTTTTTTTTGGTTTTGGATAGGTTGGAGGGATTTAAAATTTTGTCAGGTTTGTGTAATTACAGTGACTGAAAGTGAAGGGAAATCTCTTTAACAGAGACTCCTTGGTAGAGTGAGCAAAAGAGGAGTAGAACGTGGTCATCAGGACAGGAAGTAAAGGTAATCCCCAACAGCGGTCCTAATAATGACAATAAATACATGTCCTACTCCTCTTCCTTTAATATAATCCTAAAAAAGAAAGTCTGACTGATTTTAAGTAGGGAAAGTAAAAATGAGCAATTAGGGATAATTAATCTACAAGTTGCGCAAAACCAATATCTTTATAGTGATCAATACAAAAATATGTGTGTAAAAAATAAAGTTAACTCATATTAAACCATAATGAACAATGTGCATCACATAAACGGTGAAATAACAGTCCCGTAACATATAAATCACTTAATACATAACAAAGAAGTCCAAATATGAAATCTTGAAAATTATGAAAGTCCATATGTAAGAATCCCAAACCACCTCAGAGACAAGTGTGCCAGTTCCCTTACGAAACAGTAATGATCTTCAAATTATAAGAGACCAACAGAGCAGAAATCATCCAATTAGGGGATTGGATACCACTGACTCTACCTCCTCCACGGTTCTTTACTAGTTATCCAAAGTTAGCATCCTATGCGTGTTTCGTCTGGTGCAACAAACATCTTCAGGGTATGAAGATGTCCAGGCGTGGATGGGTGAATGCCATGCAAACATGAGGAATACCCAACTCCACATAGTCTTTGCACTCAAGACTCTTGCATCACAGTGCTGGCAATCATAAATTATATAAACTTTCCTACCACATAGACGCATAGTCAGTACACTAAAACAGTATAGTGTAATTATGCATACGTGTAATTATTAAAAGTATATTCAGATATATACCTACAACTATTACAAGTTGCAGTGCAGAAGATATACACCAAGTCAAAATCCAGCAAAATCCACATTAAGTCCCAACGGTTGTAAAATATTTGGATCATGTATCCATTTCATCTAAATGCTTTACAATGGTGGGTGCTTAATTTTGATTTCAATCTACATGTATTCTTATGATTTGAAAAATTGCTGTGATTCATTTTGACATATCATATTAAACATTTTTTGGATGATGATATTTGATGTCAGCATGTTAGAAATTTCTTCTATGGCTGCTCCTTGACAGATGAGTTGGGCAAGATTAGTATTGTAAAGGTTAAAGCCAGTGAAGCATTGTCAGTTCTGGAACACAGATTTAAGGTAATGAACACAGGATGTTTGAGAATAAGACAGTAGGCTTCAGGAAGGGTTGAAGAGCTAGGCCAGAAACTGTTGCCAGTAAATTGTCTTGTATCTAACTTTGAAACAATGAAGATTTGTTACTTCAACAGCTTGGTGTTGCTTTATATGTGTGAACTGAGGATAGGTTCCCTTTGACATCACCAGCAGCTAAAACATTTGTGCGGTACACCATTAATTGAATCTAAAAAATATTGTAAGATATAGGTTAGATATTCAGTGGTGGTTAGTATATCTTATATTATTCTTAAAATATTATCTAGAACAACTTCTTGTGCACATTCCCCTTAACCGATTGCCAACCAACCACTGTCACTATACTGCGGCAGGTCTGCACGATCGCAAATCGTTGTGGGATGTACGTCGGTCCCTTTAAGTGGGATAGAACTGCGGGGGTGCTGATGCGCGTGGCCGGCGGTCGCGATGACCACCGGGCACGCGTGATCGTGGGCACGAGAGCCAGAACATAGCCGTGTGTGTGTGTAAACACAAATCCCTGTTCTGTGAGGAGTGGAGAGACAGATCGTGAGTTCCTACTAGCTATGAACAACAATTTGTAATTTCCTCCAGTCACTCCCATCCCCCTACAGTTAGAACACACACTAGGGAACACAGTTAACCTCTTGATCGCCCCCTAGTGTTAACCCTTTCCCTGCCAGTGACATTTACACAGTAATCAGTGCATTTTTATAGCAATAATTGCTGTATAATTGTCAATGGTCCCAAAAATGTGTGAAACGTGTCCGATCTGTCCGCCATAATGTCGTAGTCCCGGTAAAAATAGCTGATCACCGCCATTACTAGTAAAAAAATAATAAAATAGCCATAAATCTTTCCTCTATTTTGTAGACGCTAAAACTTTTGCCCAAACCAATCAATATATGCTTATTGCGATTTTTATTACCAAAAATATGTAGAATACATATCCGTCTAAACTGAGGAAAAAATTATCTTTTCTTAAAAAAAAATTGGGGATATTTTTTATAGCAAAAAGTACAAAATATTGTGTTTTTTTTTTCAAAACTGTCGCTCTTTTTTAGTTTATAGCACAAAAAATAAAAACCACAGAGATGATTAAATACCACCAAAAGAAAGCTCTATTTGTGGGAAAAAAATTACGTAAATCTAGTTTGGGTAAGGAGTTGCACAACCGTGCAATTGTCAGTTAAAGCGACGCAGTGCTGTATCGCAAAAAATGGCCTGGTCATTGAGCAGCCAAATCTTCAGTGACTGGTTAAAGTGGTTAAAGTAGATCTTTCTACCCTTTCATCAAAAATCACATCAGCATGTAGCTCTGCATGCTGATATAAAATTATCTTACACTCTTTAACCGCTTCCCGACCGCCTCATGCACATATACGTGTGCAGAATGGCACGGGCAGGCAAAATCCCGTACCTGTACGGGATCCTTTAAATGCCTGCCCGTGGGTCGCGTGCGCGGACCCGATCGCCGCTGGTGTCCCGCGATCGGGTCACGGAGCTGAAGAACGGGGCGAGGTATGTGTAAACAAACCTCTCCCCGCACTTCCTACTCTGCCTGTCATTTATTGGCTGTTCCCGGTCATCGGGAAAGCTGATCAATGACGTCAGACGTCAGCCCCGCCCCTAATGTAAAAAAACACACACACGTCACAGCCCATAACCCCTCCCCTCCCCCTAGTGGTTAACCCCTTCACTACAACTGTCATTTATACAGGAATCAATGCATTTAAATAGCATTGATTGCTATATAAATGACAATGGTCCCAAAAATGTGTCAAAAATGTCCGATGTGTCCGCTATAATGTCGCAGTCACAATAAAAATCGCTGATCGCTGCCATTACTAGTAAAAAAAAAAAAATATTAATAAAAATGCTATAAAACTATCCCCTATTTTGTAAACGCTATAACTTTTGCGCAAACCAATCAATAATCGCTAATTGCAATTTTTTTTACCAAAAATATGTAGAAGAATACGTATCGGCCTAAACTGAGGAAAAAAAATGTTTCTTTATATATTTTTTGGGGATATTTATTATAGCAAAAAGCAAAAAATATTGCATTTTTTTCAAAATTGTCGCTCTATTTTTGTTTATAGCGCAAAAAATAAAAACCGCAGGGGCGATCAAATACCACCAAAAGAAAGCTCTATTTGTGGGAAAAAAAGGACGCCAATTTTGTTTTGGAGCCACGTCGCACGACTGCACAATTGTCAGTTAAAGCAACGCAGTGCCGAATCGCAAAAAGGGGCCTGGTCCTTTGGCTGCCAATTGGTCCGGGGCTGAAGTGGTTAATTATATACATTTTTGCTGTTCCACACAATTACTGTTTTTTTGTTTCCAGGTTGAGTGACCCTGGTGATGTAAGCCTGCTCTCACAGATGCATCTCGGGAAGGCTACATCACCAGTGCTTTTCTCCTCAGATGATGTGAATGGTCGTATATTCCAGGAGGTAAAAGAGAGATGGATTTATCTGCCCTTAGTGGAAATGGCCACTGTGAGAACAATGTGGAGGAAAAGAAAAAGAAGATATGTGAAGAATTCAAAGCCTTAAATTATCTAGAAGTATCTGTTTGTAGATTGAGATAACTAAGCATTTACAGTGCCTTGCGAAAGTATTCGACCCCCTTGAACTTTTCAACCTTTTGCCACATTTCAGGCTTCAAACATAAAGATATAAAATTTAAATTTTTTGTGAAGAATCACCAACAAGTGGGACAAAATTGTGAAGTGGAACGAAATCTATTGGATATTTTAAACTTTTTTAGCAAATAAAAAACTGAAAAGTGGTGCGTGCAAAATTATTCGGCCCCTTTACTTTCAGTGCAGCAAACTCACTCCAGAAGTTCAGCGAGGATCTCTGAATGATCCAATGTTGTCCTAAATGACTGATGGTGATAAATAGAATCCACCTGTGTGTAATCAAGTCTCTGTATAAATGCACCTGCTCTGTGATAGTCTCGGGGTTCTGTTGAAAGCGCAGAGAGCATCATGAAGACCAAGGAACACACCAGGCAGGTCCGTAATACTGTTGTGGAGACGTTTAAAGCCGGATTTGGATACAAAAAGATTTCCCAAGCTTTAAACATCCCAAGGAGCACTGTGCAAGCGATCATTTTGAAATGGAAGGAGTATCAGACCACTGCAAATCTACCAAGACCTGGCTGTCCCTCTAAACTTTCAGCTCAGACAAGGAGAAGACTGATCAGAGATGCAGCCAAGAGGCCCATGATCACTCTGGATGAACTGCAGAGAACTACAGCTGAGGTGGGAGAGTCTGTCCATAGGACAACAATCAGTCGTACACTGCACAAATCTGGCCTTTATGGAAGAGTGGCAAGAATAAAGCCATTTCTCAAAGATATCCATAAAAAGTCTTGTCTAAAATTTGCCACAAGCCACCTGGGAGACACACCAAACATGTGGAAGAAGGTGCTCTGGTCCGATGAAACCAAAATCGAACTTTTTGCCCACAATGCAAAACGATATGTTTGGTGTAAAAGCAACACAGCTCATCACCCTCAACACACCATCCCCACTGTCAAACATGGTGGTGGCAGCATCATGGTTTGGGCCTGCTTTTCTTCAGCAGGGACAGGGAAGATGGTTAAAATTGAGGGGAAGATGGATGCAGCCAAATACAGGACCATTCTGGATAAAAACGTGTTGGAGTCTGCAAAAGACCTGAAACTGGGACGGAGATTTATCTTCCAACAAGACAATGATCCCAAACATACAGCAAAATCTACAAAGGAATGGTTCACAAATAAACGTATCCAGGTGTTAGAATGGCCAAGTCAAAGTCCAGACCTGAATCCAATCGAGAATCTGTGGAAAGAGCTGAAAACTGCTGTTCACAAACGCTCTCCATCCAACCTCACTGAGCTCGAGCTGTTTTGCAAGGAAGAATGGGCAAGAATTTCAGTCTCTCGATGTGCATATGAGACATACCCCAAGCGACTTGCAGCTGTAATCGCAGCAAAAGGTGGCTCTACAAAGTATTAAACGCAAGGGGGCTGAATAATTTTGCACGCCCCACTTTTCATTTTTTTATTAGTTAAAAAAGTTTCAAAAATCCAATAGATTTCGTACCACTTCACAATTGTGTCCCACTTGTTGGTGATTCTTCACAAAAAATTTAAATTTTATATCTTTATGTTTGAAGCCTGAAATGTGGCAAAAGGTTGAAAAGTTCAAGGGGGCCGAATACTTTCGCAAGGCACTGTATAAAGGTGCCTCCCAGCCAAGAGTTTCCACTGTCTGGTCATTCAGATATTCAAATTAGTGTGGCTTAATGGTTTTTCTGCCTCCAGCCACAATTCTAGTTTGGCTCTCTTTCACATATGCACTCCCTTTTTTAGATACCTGTCTCCTCAGAGCCAGTCACAAAACCTGAAGTGGGGTCTACTACCATAGGAAATGCCACAGTATGGGTGCCAACTACACTCAGTTCAGGACTAAACACCTCAACAATATCAATATGCTTTTTTAAATTTTTTTGGTTGACCCTTCAAGTAAGCCTTTAAAAGTGGATACTCACAAAAGTGGCAACCCACAATGTGCCCATTGTGGGTCGCCACTTTTGTGAGTATCCTCTTTTAACCTTTTAACACCTATTAAATGTGTTTGGTAATGCACTAGGTGTGCACACCTCCCTTTTTTTCTGTTTCTAATTTCTACTGGATTACCATATCTGAGGAGGGTAGCATCCACCTGGTTTTGGAACACGTATGTCCTCGGTGCTGTTTTAACCACTTGCCTACCAGGCACCAACACCCCCCTCCCATCCAGACCAATTTTCAGCTTTCGGTGCTCTCACGCTTTGACTGACAATTACTCAGTCATGCAACACTGTACCCAAATGAATTTTTTGTCCTTTTTTTCCCCACAAATAGAGCTTTCTTTTGGTGGTATTTGATCACCTCTGGGTTTTTTATTTTTTGCGCTATAATTGAAAAAAGACCGAAAATTTTGAAAAAAAACGCATTTTTCTTTGTTTCTGTGATACAATTTAGGAAATTATTAATTTTTCTTCATAAATTTTTTGGCCACAATTTATACTGCCACATATCTTTGGTAAAAATAACCCAAATTAGCGGATATTATTTGGCCTTTGTGAAAGTTACAGACTCTACAAGCTGTGGTGCGAATCATACAAAATTGATCACATCTGATGTACTGGTGACCTATCTCATTTCTTGTGACCCGAACAAGCCAGGAAAGTACAAATACCCCCCAAATGACCCCTTTTTTGAAAGTAGACATTCCAAGGTATTTAGTAAGAGGCGTGGTGAGCTTTTTGATGTTGTCATTTTTTCCCACAATTCTTTGCAAAATGAATTATTTTTTTATTTTTTATTTTTTGTCTACAAAATTGTCATTGTAATAGGTTATTTCTCTCACATGGCATGTGTATACCACAAATGACACCCCAAAATAAATTCTGCTACTCCTCCTGATTATTACAATACCACATATGTGGGACTTTTCCACAGCCTGGCCACATAGAGAGGCCCAACATGCAGGGAGCGCCATCACGTGTTCTGGGAGCATAAATTACACATCTAAATTGTTGACTACCTATTACACTTTTGAAGGCCCTGGAGCACCAGGACAATGACACGTGACACTGACGTGGCACTGATGACACGTGACACTGACGTGGCACTGATGACACGTGACACTGACGTGGCACAGATGACAGATGGTACTAATACGGGGCACTGATGACACGTGACACTGATGACAGATGGCACTAATATGTGGCACTGATGAGAGATGGCACTCATACATGGCACTGATATCACGTGGCACTAATATGTGGCACTGATGCGAGATGGCACTAATACAAGGCACTGATGCGAGATGGCACTAATACGTGGCACTGATGACAGACGGCACTAATACGTGGCACTGATGACACTGATGACAGATGGCACTGATACGTGGCATTGATGACAGGTGACACTGATAACAGATGGCACGTGACACTGACAGGTGGCACTGATGACAGGTGGCACTAATATGTGGCACTGATGACAGGTGGCACTGATGACAGATGGCACTAATATGTGGCACTGATGACAGATGGCACTGGTGAAAGATGGCACTGGCAGATGGCACTGGGGATGGCACTGGCAGATGGCACTGGGGATGGCACTGGGGATGGATCTGGCAGATGGCACTGGGGATGGCACTGGCAGATGGCACTGGGGATGGCACTGGCAGATGACACTGGGGATGGATCTGGCAGATGGCACTGGCAGATGGCACTGGGGATGGCACTGGCAGATGGCACTGGGGATGGCACTGGGGATGGCACTGGCAGATGGCACTGGGGATGGCACTGGCAGATGGCACTGGGGATGGCACTGGCAGATTGCACTGGGGATGGATCTGGCAGATGGCACTGGGGATGGCACTGGGGATGTCACTTTATTTATTTTTTTTCTTTAAAAAAAACTTACGGCGCTGCAGCCGTTCATCTCCCCCTCCTCACACGCTGTCTCTGTGTGAGGAGGAGGAGCGGCGCTGAGAGATGATCTCATATGTTTACATATGAGATCATCTCTCATTGGCCAGGGCGATCGCACTGTAAACGGCCGCTGTTATTGGCCGTTTACAGCGATCTGTGATTGGCCGTGTCCGAGGGACACGGCCAACACAGAATTTCCCTGCTGCGCGCTCGTGAGCGCGCACAGGGAACGAGGAAAGGGGAGGCCGTCATATGACGGCCTCCCGGGATTTGGCATCCGCGCTGTGGCCGTCATTCGGCTACGGCCGGATGCGAAGTGGTTAATCATGAAATACCTTTTTTAGCGATGAAAGTGACTGTTTTTTTTTCTTGTAAGCTTAGTGTAGTGGGTAAGCGAGAGTTGGGTAACAATATATGAAAAAAAAAAATGTAATATGATGACATATGTAAAAAAAAGTGGAATAATGATTCCAGGGGCTCCAACAGCCCCCTGGAAAAACCTCATCACATATTGCAGGAGCCAATTCACAGAACAGCTTGGGGGGGGGGCACCACATGACTGCACACATCAGCCAGGCTGCTTAAACTCAGAAGGGGCAACCAGCTGATGAGGACCAAGATGGCAGCACAAGATGGGAGCTCTGACACCCTAACAGTGGATTGCTGCAGGAAAACAATGGATCCACTGAACAGGTGAGCGTGTGTTTTTTCTTTTTTAAGAAAACCCAGCAAAACAGGTAAAGGAGAATGAAAAGATAGGATGGCAAGAGGGAGTTAGGTTCTAATTTTTCATTATACTACATACTTTCAAAATGGAAGAGTTAAAGACAATTGGCTCACTTCTGAGCCAGGTGGTCACACCTAAAACAACACCAGACCATTTGATTCATGATTCAAGTGGAACTTTCAGGGGAAATCTGTTGTTGATAAGGAATATTGTGATGTAATATTTTTCTGGACATCTGACAGTAAATATGTAAGAAATGAAGACGTGCAAAACATTAATGAATTTTTACAGATTATGTTTGAATTGTGAAGGTTCAGTTACATATAGGATCCTTACTGTATCAAGGACCTCAAGAAGACACTCTGGGATTGATTTACTAAACCTGAAGAGGGCAAAATATGGTGCAGCTGTGCATGGTAGCCAATCAGCTTCTAACTTCAGCTTGTTCAATTGAGCTTTGACAGAAAAACCTGAAAGCTGATTGGTTTCTATGCAGAGCTGCACCAGATTTTACACTTTCCAGTTTTAGTAAATCAACCCCATTGCGACACACTCGGCTTAGCTTTCCAGCTACAGTAAAATTTTCACAGATTAACTGACTCCTACATATATTCTCACAGAGTAACATGTGCTACTGCATGTCTGTGGTCCATATTATCTTGTGGGTCTTTTATAGGAATAGCCAAGCCAAGCTAGAACTGTCATGGCTGTTCTGATTGTAGGGATTTCCTACCAGTTTCCTGTGCAGCAGTAATGACCTGAACAAATCCCCTCCCTCTCACCCAAAATAAGTTTTGGAGATATCCTTTAAATGTGTATCACTAATGTATCTCCCACAGCTAAGAAAAAGGCAGATAATAAAAAAAAATAGCAAAGAATGGCGGCCAACTGATCTAAATTATGACAATTCATTGATGCAGTGGCAGGTCCTGTGGATCCCTGATACATATGGGCCTGCAGCATGAAAATATTTATTTTCTCAAAAAGAAGACTCCTTTCAACTGGGGGGTCATGTATCTGGATATCACATACTGCAGGAACATCCCTTTTTTCAGCAGCTACCCAGTAAGTCAGACCAATGGGCACCTTACAGTGCCTAGTTTGAATTTATCTGCATATTTCTATCGGTCACCTGTGTAAAAGGATTTGGTTTAATGCAGTTATTATGACGCAATATATACTATGTTGCTTGTCTTTATTAGGAGGTACTTTCAGTCACTTTTCAAGAAAAATAAAGTAAAAATTCTGGAAGGAGAGCCATCAAATTGTACCCCACACCACTCAAAATGGAAAAATCTGGGCCCTTAAAATATTTTTTTTACAAAAGTTATATAGAAGGTAGGGTCCAGGCAGAAGTAATAATGACCTTATTCTTGAAGTTCCCTTCAGCCTAATACTTCTCATATCTAGCACAGTTAAAGAAAAAATAATAATAAAAATTGAGAGGCACCGTTTACTGTACACCTAAAACCATAGCTAGTTGGTTGGCCTTTAAATATAAAATATTGAATATACTTGCATAAAGGCTTATAAATATACACAACAGCATATCACCAAAAAAAACTACAAATAACACGGAGCAGGAGGAGAGGACGAGAGAGGGGAGAACTCACAAGGTGGAGAGGAGGTGCGGACGGCGGCAAGGGGGGTGAGAGTCCTCAGCTGCCTCTGAATTCCTCCGCAGAGACGAAAATTTTGATGGCTGTGCAGAAATCCGTTTTTTTGTTATATATCAGCTGATGACTGAATCCTCGCCTATACTAACGAGCGTGCTGAATGGGGAAACAGACATTGCAGTAAGAAGGCTTTCTAGGCGCCATAACGGTAAGAGATTAACTTGCAACATCTACCAGACCTGTCGGTCAGCGGATTCCGTATCTACTACTACGCTAAAACTGTCAACCTGGATGGGTGAGATAAGAGACTGCCTATATGAATGTATGCTTTGCCAATTTATATCAATTTCTGACCCGCAAAAGTGAAAGTTGTGCAATAACGGAGAGCTTGTCTTTGCGGTTTTTACTCTCCTCCCCCTTTTCTTTTTTTCGATGCTACATATCCTATAGAGTTTTTGGCATTATAAATTTGAAAGGGAAAACCCTAATCGGACTTTGGCCTAATACTTCCCAGTACTACAACTCTTTAGGGTGTAGGGTATTGTCCTTCTCTAAGTCATACTTCTAGCTACATTTAAGTTAAAGCCAATTATTAAACATGCCTTCACAGCGCACTACAAAGGCCAGCCAGGCGGCCAGCCAAGTAGCAGCAGCGAAACTGGAGAAATTCGCTCACACCCCAAGCCAAGGGCCAGCTTTGTCCCCCCAGAAAACCCTCTCACAAAATCAAAATCAGCAGCCCCAGCCTAACCGGATAGGAGGAGGGACAGGGGCCACAGGAGGAAGGAAAAGCCAGGGACTGACTCAAACACCTATACAGATGCCCCAGAGAACAACAGTGGAAGGGGGTGAACTGGAGGGGCAATCCCAGAACCAGGTATCGGCGGGCCTACTTCCAGAAAGGGGGGTAGACAGTTTACCTGGGGTGGAGCCATCCTTGAAAGAGATATTGGAGGCTGTTAATTCTTGCAAGGCCTCTTTGAGTGATATGCACAACCAACTGAAGACAATACAGGTGGAACTTGCCATGGTAAGGTCTGAGATACAAAAGGTACAAGAAAGGACTACAGTCCTCGAGGATAGGATGAGCCTAGTGGAAGATGACTTGACCCCTTTAAAACACGAAGTGTTCGATATTAAAAACCTCCTCAATATACATGATCGGGGTAGGTATATCTTTCTACACTGTAAAATTGAAAATAAAGTTGTCCTGTTGGCCAATGTCTATATCCCGCCCCCCTTCGATATGGAGGTCCTTTTGGACCTTGTGGAGTTTGTGCTGGATAGGCCGGGTCTCACGGTCGTGGTTTTCGGGGACTTCAATATGGTCTTAGATAAGGTACTTGACAAGCTTCCCCAGGAGAGCCAGAGGGGAGGGCTAGCGGATAGCCGTTTCCCCCGCTTCCTAGAAAAACTAGGCCTGAAAGATATATGGAGACTGCAGAATCCCGGGATTAGGGGATACTCGTGTTTCTCCAGCACACATTCCACATTGTCGAGAATTGATATGTTGCTTTGCAATGATGAGTCGACGTCTTTGTTAGATAATATTAGGTATAGGCCCAGAAGTCTTTCCGATCACTCCCCCCTTACAACCTCATTTGAGGTAGGGGTGAGAAATACGTACCGGGAATGCAGAATCAACCCTTCCTGGCTGGAACTAATGGGAGACCCAAAGGAGGTCATACAGTCTCTGAGAGAAAGCATAGATATGAACGCGGGCTCGGCCCCCCAGGGGGTAATTTAGGACACAACTAAGGCTATTCTTCGGGGCTTGTTGATTCAGCAAATCTCAAGAATAAAAAAACAGTCAAGGGAGGGGGAAGAGAATGCGGCGAAAAAAGTATCTCTTGCAGCGAAATACATAAAAATTCCATTACAGACGAACTTTAAAGACTGGGTAGAAGCACAAAAGGAATATCGACTAATTTTATTAAGTAAAGCTGAACAAAAATATATTTTCCAGAAGCAATCTGCTTTTGGGGAAGGGGAAGGAATAAGTAGGATGCTTGCCCATCTAGTCAGGTCCAACTCCCCCTCAGCTATGGTCCCGATGATAGACATTGGAGCTGGTAAGACATCCACATACACGCCAGAGATAGTGGATACCTTTAGAGCCTATTATGAGAACTTATATCACTCCCGCCAGGACGACATAATGGGAAAACTGGATACATTTTTTGAGGGATTCTTGGTCCCCTGTCTCCCCGAGGAGGACAGGGCTGTCCTAGACGGCCCTGTCACCCTGGAGGAGATACAGAGGACCGTCCAGGAAATGGCAAGGCAAAAGTCTCCGGGACCAGATGGATTACCCATAGAAATATATCGCCGTTACGGGGAGGTACTTCTCCCCGAGCTCTTGAAGGTATTTAACTCATCGATGGTGGAGGGTGCGCTCCCCCTATCGATGATGGAATCAACCATAATCGTAATCCCCAAGGAAAACAAGAACCCCCTATCCCCGGACTCATATAGGCCTATTTCACTCCTGAACTCAGATACGAAGGTCCTGGCAAAGGTCCTGGCAGCCAGACTTAATAAACTCATTCCTAAACTGGTGCACCCGGACCAATCGGGATTTATCCCAGGGAGGTCCGCCAGTCTAAATATCAGACGGCTCTTTTTGAATTTGCAGACTCCAGTGGAAGACTGTGGAAATAGGGCCGTGCTTTCCTTGGATGCTGCCAAGGCCTTTGATTCACTAGAGTGGGAGTATTTATGGAGAACACTAACACAATTTCAGATTGGGCCTAACTTCGTTAATTGGGTGAAACTATTATATGGAGCGCCTGGAGCAAGACTAAAAGTAAACCATGAATACTCTACCAGGTTTCGATTGCTGAGGGGGACAAGGCAGGGGTGCCCGTTGTCCCCCCTCCTTTTCGCCCTCGCAATCGAACCTTTGGCTCTTTTCCTAAGAGCATCCCCAGATATCAAAGGTTTCAAAAGAGGTGAAATAGAAGAAAAAGTGATTCTGTACACAGATGACCTTTTGATACTGCTCAATGATACACAGGGTTCACTACGTGAGACCATGGGCAGAATTGAAAACTTTGGCTGTCTGTCGGGTCTTAAGATTAACTGGGATAAATCAAACCTGCTCCCTATTGACCCACTGGATGCTCCCCTACCCCAAGAGGCAGCGCTATTGCAAGTTGTCCATCAGTTCAAATATCTAGGTATAAACATATCAAGAGACCCTAAACAATTTATTCCTGATAACTTAGTACTACTGCTGAATAAATTTAAAGGGAAAATCCAAATTTGGAAAAAACTTCCCCTGTCAGCAGCAGGCCGCTGTAACCTAATTAAAATGGTACTCATGCCACAATTACTGTATTTACTCCATAATTCTCCAGTATGGATCTATAAAAAGTGGTTTAAAAAGATAGACACCTTATTTAGAGATTTAATTTGGAAAGGGGGCGCACCACGTATCCGTCTTAGTGCTCTGCAATCATCAAATGGCGCCGGTGGTGTAGCTCTCCCGCACCCCTGGAGTTATTTTTTGGCAGCCCAGCTTCAACATATTGGGGGATGTGAGGCTACAAAAGAGGGGCGTGAGTGAAAGACGCTTCTCTATAAATCAGCTCATAACTCCTTGATCGAAGTTTTAGAGGCTGGGTCTTTTCAGAAGGGGCTACCCACCCAGGACTTGATAGCAAGAGTATGGAATATAGTCAAAAAAATACTGGGATATAGTGGCTTTACAGACTACTCCCCTCTGTGGACAAACAATAACCTGTTCGAGATACAAAAAATGGGGTCTATTAGAGAATGGGAAAGAAAGGGCCTGAATTTTATTACTCAGATGTACCAGGAGGGGAGGCTTAGAAGTTTTCAGGATCTGAGAGAACAATTTGCGTTGCCTAAGCGGTCCTTTTTTAGGTATTTGCAGATACGGCACGCCCTGACCGAACAGTTTAAAGGGGCGGTATTCGAAAGGACTAATATTCCGGTACTACTGAACATAGCTGAATCCGATACCCGAAAAGGGATGATCTCTAAACTATATCTACAAATACATAAGGGGGGAGGGGAAGGTCATCAAATCGGATTCCAAAAAGCTAAGTGGGAAGGAGATGTGTTAACTATGTCCGATACACAATGGGAAAGGATTTTAGCGCTTGCTCCCTGGGTCTCCCTCTCCTCTCCCCAGAGAATGTCACACCTCTTTTTACTACATAGAGTTTACTTTACACCAGTAAAACTTTTTAGGTTTGGCCGTAGACAAGACGATACATATCCCAGATGTAGGAGACCGGGAGGGGACCTTATCCATATGTTTTGGAGATGTCCAAAACTATATCGATACTGGAAGGAGGTGGTGGATAGGATTGCTCAGGTATTTAATACCAATCTTGACCTGGATCCTATCCTGTGTGTACTCGGGGGACTGGAGAAGGAGGGTAGGTCAAGAGAGGTGCAGCTGGCAATTATTCGATGCCTTTTTCAGGCTAGAAAATTAATAGCCCAAAAATGGCAATCCCCTAGCCCACCATCTACCCATGAATGGGAACAGAATATGGAGAGAGTGATTCTTATGGAGAAAACAACTTATATAAAACAGGGTAATTACACCAAATTTCAGAGGATACGGAAAATGTGGTTTGAACAAACTCGGATACAGTAATATTAACTGGATAACAACAAGTGAGGATTAAGACGTTAAGTGTCATAAGGAGTGGGAGTGTAAGAAGATGGATGGAGGGGGTGGAGGGGGAGTGAAAGGGGGAGATGAATGGGAAGTCTGAGGGGAAATAGGCATTGTAATTATTATATGCAGCCCTCTCTCACAGTTCAAGGCAAGGAGGATGTATGTGATTGTATATATAAATTTGTATGTGAATGTAATAGAATGTATATTTTTGCTGCAAGTGTTAAAAAAATTAATAAAATATTTGGAGAAAAAAGCTTATTGAGGTTAGTAATAGTGGTTTACATATACACAATATAACATACATGGTTAAGCCACCAATTGCTAAATGTTAGAAATTAATTTTGAAGTAACTTTGCGAAACCATATGTCATATATCCAGCTTAAAGAATTACTAGTGGGTTGAACAAAAAACCGTAACCCCATTCCCCTATCCACACACTCGATGTGGATGGAGGAATCACTCCCACTGAGCTATTGAGACTTCCCCATTATCAGAATACACTGATCAGTGCTGCCAGCTACAGCTGATCATTCAAGATTTTTCTGACAGACCGGTTGTACAGATATTGATCAGTAGATCGACTTATGTATAACTAGGGTGCCCATACATCTGACGAAACTCAATGTTTTTGGGTTTACATCCACTTTAACGGAAGCAATGGCATGCAATGCCAAGCTGCAGCAAGCAAAGCTAGCAGAATATGAAGTAAAGAAAGGGTAATTGGGACTTTAAATGAAGCTCATTTGTTCACTATAAATAAATGGGGGAATTTGGGACTTTAGATGAGGTAAGTGACAAACCACGTTGGTAAAAAATATCTTGACATGTTTATTGTCATGAACAAAGAGCATAGCACGTTGCAGTTGGTACATACAAAGGTAATAGTATTTTCATATATATATACACATCATAGCATTATATAATTCATATATATACATAAATGATATTGTAGCACATTGCAGTTACCGATATGTAAGATAGTTGTACTCCATGTCATGGTTCAGTTGCAATAGCAAGAAATACATGATAGGGTCTAAATAAAAAATTATAAATATGAAAAAGTATATTTTTTTATTTATTTAGATCATGTATTTCTCGCTATTACAACCTACCCCATGACATTGAGTACAACTATCTTACATATCAGTAACCGCAATGTGCTTCAATGTTATTTTACGTATATATATGAATTATATCATGTCTATTGTGTGTATATATACATATATATGAAATTACTATTACCTTCGTATGTACCAACTGCAACGTGCTATGCTCTTTGTTCACGACAATAAACATGTCAAGATATTTTTTACCAAGTTGTTTGTCACTTGCCTCATCTAAAGTCCCAAATTCCCCCATTTATTTCTAGCTAGCAGAATAATAGCATGCATAAAAAAGGGAATTTACTCAAGAAATAAAACGATAATCCTGCCACTTTATAAAAACTCTTGTTCGGCCACATCTGGAGTATTCCGTCCAGTTCTGGTCACCAATCCTCAGGAGGGAGGTGTGGGAACTGGTGAGAGTCCACAGAAGGACAACAAAGTTAATAAGGGGACTGGAGGACAGCAGTATACAAATACCTCAATGGTGATACTGGCATAGGGAATAAATTATTCAGTCTCAGGGAGTGTAAGAAGACACAATGAAATTGGAGGAGAAGCGGTTTAACCGTAAACTACGTAGGGGGGTTTTCACTGTCAGGGCAGTAAGGATGTGGAATTCACTTTTACAATCGGTGGTGTCAACAGGAAGTATTGATAGTTTTAAGAAACTCTTGGACGGTATCTTAGCAAACACAGTATACAGAGATACAGGAAATGCTTCTGAACACCCACACAGGTTGTACTGTATGGACTGGTGTTTTTATTCAACCTTACCAACTAAGTAACTATGACAATTGGCCAGTGTGTACAGCAGTCTGTCCAACAGAAGCAAGCCTAAGATCCAGCTTCTATTGATCGGGCATGCTGGAAAACCAGCATCCGATCCGCACTGGCAGGAAATGGCTATGAGCGCTTTCCATTGTGCTCTGGCAGGCGGGCAGCCCCCACAATAGCGCTCAGCGGGGAGATCGCTGTACTAACATCACATAAATAATAAAACGAGCGACTCAGCTTTTTTTTTTATTTAACCCAAAGGGTTGAACGAAAAGAACAAATGGCCTGTGTGTACCAGGTATACGGATCATTTTACCCTGTTAACAGTCAACATAACCTTAATCAGTTAACCAGTTATGGATAACTTTATTCAGTAAACAGTTAACAGGTTAAGGTTAGCCTGTGTCATGATTGTTAGGAATTGACTCCAAAATAATGTTAATGAAATTGAGTGTGAAATACTTCCGAATTTTATAAAATACTATAATTATTACAGCATGTGAAGTAATCACTTTTGTGAATCAGCCGATTATAATAAAAATAACGCACAAGAAAGCACAGAACACATGTGGCAAAGCTTCTGTAAATTGATCCCAATGCTATGAATGAGTGGATCACTTGCACTTTTAATTTATCGTAAAAACTTTAAAAAAGACTATAGTTTCTATTAAAAAATAACCTCAGTTTCACTCTTCTCCAACTCTGTTTTAAATAAAGAAATTTACTTTAACAAGTACAAAAATGGTTCTTTATACAGGCTTTAAAATGCCTCTAAATGACATAGTTTTTTTCATCATTTTGGACTATTAGTACAGATGTGCTTTTAGCAGCCAAACAAAACTTGTACTCTTGTTTTGCCTAACTTGGGAATTTCCTCCCACGGAGTCACATAACAGCTCTCACTGCTATGTCAGCTTTTCTGAGTGATACTTATGCAATCTAGATTTTAGAATGAGTTAGGCCTCATGCACATTAGACGTTTTTACAGCTTCTCTTTTTGGCTTCAGGCTTTTTTTTCTGCAGTCAATAAACTCCCCAGCATGCTATCCTATGTGTCTATACACACATAGGCTGTTATCAGCATTTTTTGGCTGGACAAAAAAAAAAACAGAACTAAAGTGTTTGAAGAGGAGTTTTTCATTTGTAAAAACCCTCTAATGCTAAAAAAAAACGGTAAACAACGCAGAAAAAGGCACTAAAAAAAAACGAATGCATAAAAAGCTGCAAAATCCAGTAGCGTTTGATGTATAACGCTATAGCTGTAGAATAGTAGTTTTGCAGCATTTTTGCAGTATCGTTTTTTCAGCATTATTTAGCTTTTATTTTTTTAGAAAAATTATACTCCCACAAACTCTGCTCAAAAATGCAGAGTTAGAGCATTTTTACAACTGAAAAACTCCTCTTACAACTCACTAGTTCCATCTTTTTTTTTTTTCCCAGCCAGAAAACTCCCCTGCAAAAACTGCTGATAAATGCCTATGGGGGTTATTTACTAAAGGAAAATCCACTTTGCACTACAAGTGCACTTGAAAGTGCAGTCGCTGTAGATCCGAGGGGGACGTGCAATGTAAATAAAAAACAGCATTTTAGCTTGCACATGATTGGATAATAAAATCAGCAGAGCCTCCACTCAGTTCAGATCTACCCCTTAGATTTAGAGCGACTGCACTTCCAAGTGCACTTGCAGTGCAAAGTGGATTTGCCTTTCATAAATAACCCTCTATGTGTGCATGGACACATAGGATAACATGCTGGAGAGTTTACTGGCTGCAGAGATAAAACGTCTGAAGCCAAAAACAGCAGCTGTGAAAACATCCAGTTTGCATGAGGCTGGCATTCTACAGCTAAAGCTACTGGCGTTTGTATAACGTCCAGTGTGCATAATTCTCAAGCATGGCTGGACATAATCCTTTACTTTGTGTTTATTCTTGGGCCTCTTGTACACAGAAGTAAAAAAAAAAGATCAGCAATACAGTGATGAGTACAGAATTCTGTAAGAAATATATTGCGCTGACACCCGAATTGACAGCAGCCAGCACATAGACAAAAATGCAAAACTAGTGATTATAACAATTGTACAGCACTAGTGAAACTGTTATGCCGCGAACACACGATCGGAATTCTCGTCGGAAAAAACTCTGACGGTTTTTCCGTCGGAATTCCGCTCAAGCTGTGTTGCCTACACATGATCACACCAAATTCCGAAGGTCAATAACACAGCGGCATAAAACATGTTCGACAGCACTATAAAAGGGAAGTTTAATGCTTCCAAGCATACTTCGAATTGTTTCCGAGCATGCGTCGGAATTTTGCGTGTCAGAATTGCATACACACGATCGGAAAATCCAATAGAAAGGTTTTCCGTCTGAAAAATTGAGAACAGGTTCTCAGTTCAAAGTCCGTCGGAATTCCGACAGAAAAAGACCGTTGGGCATACACACGGTCGGAAAATCCGATGAAAAGCTCCCATCGGACTGTTTCCATCAGAAATTCCGACCGTGTGTACGCCGCATTAGTGTTCATAGTATATAAATCTATGAACAGAAATAATAATCATATATATCGTAATAATGTCCGTGAAAAGAGTCCATATAGTGCAAAAACTGAAAAGTTGTGATCATATATGATAAGACTGGATCTAATAGGAAAAGTATAGTCCTTTAAGATATAAATAGATGCGAAAGACAGTCACCACCGATTACAGGAAAGCTTACTGGAACAAATGGACCCAAATGGGCATATGCCCAATGAGTGGCCAAGGCTTGTGGTGTAAACACCAGAGGATGGATCATCCGCACGTATAAATGTATAACTGTATGTAGAGAGAGGGAGATACTGTATTCCTACAGCATTATTCAGAGTGATGCTCAGCTATCCATAGTGAGAGTGTGCTACAGAAATCAGGAGAAGGATAGCTGACAGGAAAATATAATCCACAAAGCTACAGCTACGATTTGATATTTCCCTTTCCATTTCAAACATGGGATTTAACAGGGCATCTCATATGCTTCGTTCTACCGCCCTATAAATGTGTCCCAAATAAAGCAATTTGAAAAGTTTAGAGTGTGAAGTGCTACTTGTATGGAATCGCATGGAAGGATCGGGATCAGAGCAGGTTGGCATAAGGTAAATTAACAAATCAGTAGCCCCCATGGGGTAGTTCACTACATGTATATAGAGAAAAAAGGGGAGATAATATAGGGAGAGTGCTGAGCGCTAATACAGAGAGATCTATTATACAGAGAGAGATGTATTGTACAGAAAGATATCCCATGTTCAGAGAGAAAGATCTAATATGCACACTTGCATAGAGATCCCATATACAGAGATTTTTACTAAATGGAGAGATCTACCGAGATAGACAGATCTGCTATACAGAGAGAGATATAGAGAGAAGTATACTATACAGAGCGATAAGAAAGAGAGAGAGATAAATTACAGTGAGAAATAGAGATCCCAGAGAGAGATAAGAGAGAGAAAGAAATGAAGAGAAATCTTTATACAGAGAGATCTTCTATGCACAGAGATCCCAATATACAGATAGAGATTGGGAGAGATCTATTATATAGAGAGACAGAAATCCAAATCACAGAGAGATCCCATATACACAGGGAGAGGGGTTTTATAGACAGAGAGATCCACTATTCAGAAATACAGTGATCCGCTACATGGAGGGATCCTCTATACAGAGAAATCTACTGTGCAGAGAGAATGGGGTAGTCAGATACATGGATATATCTACTGCTATATAGAGAGAGAGAAAAATAGTATACAGAGGTCCCATATAGACAGAAAAAGAGAAGGGTGCAATACATGGAGAAATCTGATATATAGAGAGAGTGATCTACTTACATAGATCTGATATACGGATTGCTGGGAGAGGGGGATGCTAAGCGGCCATGCCTGTGTGTTGTTTACCGGCTCTCCCACCCCTCCAACGATGTCATTTTATCAGCAGAGTAGGGGGTGGAAGGACCTGGAGATCTGCACAGAGAGCGACAGTTTTTTCATATTAACAAGCGGGTAATCGCCCGCTTCTTAATATGATCCACATCTACAGCTCCTCCCACCCCCTGCTCTGTTGATAGGATGACATTGTTGGAGGAGTAAGAGAGCCTGTGTTCTATCGAGAAATGCCCTCCGTCTAAAAATGCCTCAGATGGGTCTGCGCCTGCGCAGAATGCAACGTCACTGATAAATGTTGATCAGCTGGCATGACTTCAACACGGCGCATGCGCAGATCATCTGAGGTAGTATCTGACTATCTGCTAAGGACCAAGAGAGAATGAAATTGTCAGATTCTGCCTCACTGCTGCGGGGCGGGTTTTGGCTGTATTGAACGGCGTGTTTTCTGTCTGTTGCACGGCGGCTTGAGTGTGTTAAATGGGGAGTTTTGCCTGTGTCTAAGGGCAGGTTAAAACACACACAATTACGTTCTACCCCGGCGCTTAGCAGATCATTGTATACTGCCTCCGACGATCTGCGCATGCATCGTGTTGACATCACGCTAGCTGATCAACATATCAGCTGGAGTAATGTAGCATACTGTGCATTAGCAGACCCATCAGAGGGCATTTCTCGACAGAACACCGGTAGAGGACACACAGGCTGAATCCTGCCTCTGCCCTGCCGAAGGTAGAACTGTGCAGGGGAGGCATAGAGTAAAAGGGGCCACAAAAAAAGGAGGTGGGCATGACTGCAAGGGGCACTGTAATGGGGGGCTGTGATTGGTAGGGGCACTGTGATCAAAAGGGCACTGCACTGTAAAGGGGCACTGTAATCATTATGGTTTCTTTTACAGTGCAGTCCCCCTTATATTGCAGGGCCCCATTACATTATAGTGCGGAGGACTGACTCTGTGATTATCCCGTCACCAACTGCCCTTGCAAACCCCCATCTACCAGCCCCCCCCCCCCCCCCCCCCCCCCCCCCCCAGTTGCTGTAAAATTGGCTGCTTAATCTATGTTGCATGGGCCCATATTTTGTCCCAGTCCGGGCCTGCTCCTAACCCTCTTGTGTTGACTTGTATTGTTACTGTACTGTCTCCCATTATATTATATATATATGTAAAGCGATAGGAAAACTGTTAGTACTATATAAATCCTGTATAATAAAAATAATATTACAGTGTATATAGACTAGACTGAAAAAGCATGTCATTTTAAAACTGAAATCTTAAAAGAAATTAGCAAAAAAATAAAAATAAAGAATAAATGTATTGCACTTCTACATGTCTGATCATTTACATGAAACCTGTATACAAAGAAATCTGCTATTAATTCTTGTAATTCCTGGAAGTTTTTATGGCACATTTCGTGTCAAATTCTGCGTAAGATTATGTAACACTAACTGTAAGTTACAGCCTTTTATTTTTTGTTTTGCGTATTTTTTGCTGTATCCCTTGAGATTTCCTATAACCCTAAACAGGAAGTGTTGGAAATGTGCAGGCATATAAACTAGTTTTATGTGCTTACCAAAGTGAAATGTGCTTTTACTGTAGGATGTAATTTTTAATGTGCTGACCATCTATTATACACATTCTGTATATGGATACTGTATAACAGGGCTATTGGATTATATGAAATAAGTGCCAAATTATTGTCCTGTCTCCAACATTCACATACACATATAACATTATATTGTAAAGCGCTATGCTACACATATACAGTCCCTTGAAAAAGTATTCATACTTCTTGAAATTTACAACCAAAAACGTAAATGTATTTTATTGGGATTTGATGTGATAGACCAACACAGAGTGGCACATAATTGTGAAGTGGAAGGAAAGTGATAAATGATTTTCAAAATTTTTAACAAATAAAAATCTGAAAAGTGTGGTGTGCATTTGTATTCAGCCCCCTTTACGCTAATACCCCTAACTAAAATCTACTGGAAGCAATTGCCTTCAGATGTCACCTAATAAGTAAATAGAGTTCACCTATGTGTAATTTAATCTCAGTATAAATACAGCTGTTCTGTGAAGCCCTAAGAGGTTTGTTATAGAATCTTACTGAACAAACAGCAGTATGAAGGCCAGGAGAAGTTTAAAGCAGGGTTGGGTTATAAAAAAAAAAAAAAACAAGCTTTAAACATCTCAAAGAGCATTGTTCAATCTATCATCCGAAGATGGAAGCAGTATAGCACAACTGCAAACCTATCAAGACATGGCCACTCACCTAAACTGACAGGCCGGGCAAGGAGAACATCAATCAGAGAAGCAGCCAAGAAGCCCATGGCAACTCTGGAGGAGCTGCAGAGATCCACAGCTCAAGTGGGAGACACTGTCCACAGGACAACTATCAGTCGTGCACTACACAAATCTGGCCTTTATTGAAGAATGGAAAGAAAGTCATTGTTGAAAGAAAGCCATAAGAAGTCCCATTTGCAGTTTACGAGAAGCCATGTGGGGGACACAGCAAACGTGGAAAAAGATGCTCTGGTCAGATGAGACCAAATTTGAACTTTTTGACCTAAAAGCCAAACCCCATGTGTGGCGAAAAACGAACACTGCACATAACCCTGAACACACCATCCCCACCGTGAAGCATGGTGGTGGCAGCATCATGTTGTGGGGATGCTTTTCTTCAGGAGGGCAGGGAAGCTAGTCAGAGTTGATGGGAAGATGGATGGAGCCAAATACAGGGCAATCTTAGAAGAAAACCTGTTAGAGTCTGCAAAAGAGGTTATAGACTGGGGCAGATGTTCACTTTCCATCAGGACAATAACCCTAAATATACAGCCAGAGCTACAATGGAACGGTTTAGATCAAAGCATATTCATGTGTTAGAATGGCCCAGTCAGAGTCCAGAGTCCAGTGTGGCAAGACTTGAAAATTGCTGTTCACAGACGCTCTCCATCTGACAGAGCTTGAGCTACTTTGCAAAGAAGAATGGGCAAAAATGTCACTCTCTAGCAGGTAGAGACATACCCAAAAAGACTTGCAGCGGTAATTGCAGCGAAAGCTGGTTCTACAAAGTATTGACTCTTTTTAGATATTTATTTGTAAAAAAAAAATTGAAAACCATTTATCATTTTCCTTCCACTTCACAATTATGTGCCACTTTGTGTTGGTCTATCACATAAAATCTCAATAAAATACATTTACAATTTTGGTTGTAACATGACAAAATTTGGAAAAAAAATACTTTTTCAAGGCACTGTATATAAAATACTTAGGTAGAGAACAATGATCAGTAAACCTACAATTTCCAACAAAGTCAGAAAGCATAATGCCCCGTACACACGGTCGGATATTCCGACCACAAAATCCATCGGATATTTTCAGACGGATTTTGTCCGAAACTGGTGTTGCACACACACTGTCGGACAAAGTTGCCGAAAAATCCAATCATTCCGAACGAGGTGATGTACAACGCGTACAACGGGAATTCGTAGAGGCCAGTAGCCAATAGCTTTTGTCTCCAAATTTCTTCTGAGCATGCGTGGTTCTTTGTCCGTCGGACTAGGCTACACACAATCGGAATTGACGTGATCGGACCATGTTGTCGGAAAATTTGAGATCAAAAGTCCGATGGAGCCCACACATGGTCGGATTTTCCGACAACATGATCCGATCGAACATTTTCTGTCGGAAAATCCGACCGTGTCTACAGGGCATTACAAGGTAATTTGTCTTGGTTTGTATTTCCCCATGGGCAGCCAGTTGTGTGTTAGGCAAAATAAAAAGGAAAGTTGAATTCAAATACTTACTGTAATTTTCCTTTCCTGACAAGCTCCATGGCCGCACAGCTGGGTATAGGCTCTGCCCCCCCCCCCCCCATGCCTCCAGGACTTAACTCATATAAATTTGAGCTCACCTACAGCCTCGGCGTTCTGTAACTAGTCCTACCAAGCTGGGTGGGATCTGTGCTGCCATGGAGCTCGTCAGGAAAGGAAAATTATGGTAAGTATTTCAATTAAATTTTCGGTTTTCCTGACGGCTCCATGTCAGCACAGCTGGGAACTAACTAGCCAAAACTGGGGAGGGATAAAGCTACAAACTCCAAAAAACGAAAACAGAAGCCAGGATGCCTCTGCCAAACTCAACTGTCATTAAGCCATGAATATTTTGGTGCCCACGTAGCTGCCTTGCAGATAGTTTCAGACACTCGGCCTGCTGCCACTCTCAAGGTCGATACCCTTCTAGTGAAGGGTGCCTTGATTCTCCTGGCACAGCCAACCCTTTCAACTTGTAGGCCAAGGAGATGAGCTTTACCAACCAAGAGGCAATAATCTTGCTGGAAGCCGTAAAATCATTATGTGTTCCACCTGGAATGACAAACAGATGCTTCAACTTCCTGATGATGAAGTCGCCTTTATTAAACATTTTAAAGCTTCGCCCACATCCAATGGGCTAATTTCTTTAGTACTCCCCAAAATTAAGGTAGGAGGACAACCTCTTGTGTGATATGGACTCAAAATTTGAGCATTGGCATGAGTACCACCCTGTCTGGAAGTACACGAGTACGGGTTCTTTAAACCCCAAGGCCACCAATGCTGACTCTTCTGGCTGATGTTATTGCCACCAGTAAAGCAGTTTTCAGTGAGAGGTACCACAGGGTGATTGAAGGCATCTGATGCAATAACGTCCAACAGAAATGGGAGATCCCATTTCGGAAACAGTTTGAGGTTTCAACCAAATTGCATCTTGAAAAACAGTATAATTAAGTGTTGGATGCCCACTGTATGCCGGTGAAGGCAGAGATAGACGAAATGTGTGCCTATAGCATACTTACGCATAGACCTAAATCAAGCCACGCCTGCAGGCATTTCAGAACAGCCTTCTGAAGAGTCCAGAGAAAAATCTTGATCAGCAATGATACTGGGAATTTATGCCATAGTCTACTATAGGCACGGTTAGCGCTGTCCTTTCTTGTTTTCGTAAGAGGATTTACAATCTTCACAGAGCATTCAAAATACATTAGCCTCTGCTCCTCTAGACCCAGGCCATCAGCCCGAGCCTGTCGGATGTTTGATGAATGGGACTTTGGAGAAGATTTGATCTTACAGACGGAGTCAATCCTTGACACTTATAAGGATGACCAAAGGGTACCAAGGCCCCGTCGGCCAATCTGGGATCATTACCAGAACTGTCAGCTTTCCCCGCCACAGCCTCAGCTGGAAGCTGATAATCAGAGGGAGCAGCAGAAAGGCATAAGCTGTCTTGGAGATCCATTCTGCAGTCAGCACCTCCACCCCGATTGCTTGCGGATTCTGGGCCCTGGAATTGAACTTCAGCAACTTGGTGTTGACTGGGGATGTGAGAGGTCTACCTGTCATCCAGACTTGTCCTGGACAAATAGTTTGCCTGAAGATTCCTCTGACCAGGCACATAGGCCGCAAATAGCTGCAGAAGATTGATTTGGGCAGATTCTAGAATTAGAGAAACCTCCTTCAGAAGGGAGAGACAGTCTTGTTTCCAGATGTAGGCCACAGTCGTTGCGCTGTCCAATTTTACCAGGACAGGCTTACCCTGGAACATTGCAGACGATTTTGTTTCTTCAACCACCAGTTTAGGCCACTGGTCCAGAAACACGACTTGAACAGGAGCAAGAGTTAAACTGAGCCTACCTGAGCTGCTGGAGTGAGGCGATTTTTACCACTCAATCTGAGACGTGAAGGATGAAAGATCTCCAAATATGGCCTAAAATGCTTGCCTTAATGGACCACGTGTCAATCACCAAAGCCGTACCTATGTCCACAGAGGAGCCACATAGTGCCCCTAAGGCATGTATTTGGGAGGCACAATCCCAAAATAACAGAAAGCATCCTGACATGGAACTCTTTACTGACTTACTGCGTTAGCTTCCCAGTTTTTCCTGGACTCCCAGACAGAAATGCAGAAGCTAACCTCTCTGGAGTGTGTTTATTGAATGTGACATCCTATTACGTGTCATCCTTATCCCTGGCTGCTTGAGCCAGTGGGATACACACTGTCATGCCCATCCGTGTATTCCTCTTAGAGTCTGAAGAGGGATGTTTTGCTTGGGAAAGCTGTGAGACTGCTCCTTGCCAGAGAATTCAACCCCTTCACAGGGTAAGAGGGAATAACTCCTTTGAGTGTATTGGTCACTTGTTTAATAAATAAGACAACCTGTTAGGTGTCATCATCCTCATCTCTGGTTGCTTAATCAAAGCAAAACTCACACAGTCATGTTCCTCCACATCTTCCCCTTTGGAGAGTCTGAAGAGGCTGATTTGCCTGGGAAGGCAAATAGACTGGTCATTGCCAGAGCATATAACCATATAAAAGCAAGACTCATATAGCCATGTTCATCCACATCTTCTTTATTGAAGAGCCTGAAGAGGGCTGTTTTGCTCTGAGATTGGTAATTACCAATAGATAACCTTTCCACAGGGTTTGCGTGGCATTTAACAAACCAGCCTATAAAAATAATTAAATGCAGTAAAGTAGTTAGCTTAGTAAAAAAAAAAAAAGGGTTAACCACTGCTAGAGGCAGACTGAAGCCTCCATCTACAGCCCTGACTCAGCAGGTGGTTCATGAGCTAAACCTTGCCCTGACAGGAATCAGGACATAATGAAAAAGTTTGTTCAGAACAGTGACAAAAAAGGTAGGAATTTTCAACAGAATTACAATAATATTCTGCAATGTACACAAACCAAGGGAATTGATAAACATGCTTCTCCCCATTTTTTTTTGCTTGAAAAACCTGAAGAGCACATAGAAATATAATAGGATATCCCATGTCTTAACAGGCCATAGCTGGCTCCAGTAGTCATCCACAGGTGACTCCTCTACCTTCTTTGGAAATGCTGGTCTTTTGAGGGGGTTGGCATAATGGCAACAGTAAAGCAAACATGAGAAGCCACCAACAGGTTATTGCCATGTGTGAACAGACAAGTGTTACTTTGTGTACCTGTTATGCTGTTTACTCCCTGTGGAGGAGCTCAGGCTATGCATAGAGGCTGCAGGGAGCAAGGCACCACAATACCCAGCACTGCAGCATTCATTTGGATACAAAACATTTTTCAAATTTAGCTCACCCATCCTCCATCAACCGACCGTAAACACCCGCACAGCGCGAGTGCACGTGCATAGGGGAGAATCTGCCAACACTGCTGCCCACTTTAAAGGGACCCAGCGGACCCTAGACAAGGCTGTTAGGCCTGACAAAAGCCGTCCTGAGGACCAGCAGCGGGGCTCCCTAGATTATGGGTCATTTAGCCGAGACACCAGGGACTGCGTCCAGTCTAATCCACACATATATGGACGGACGGTTGGCCAGTCATTTAGACCAGCCAGGTAGAGGAGCACACCTAGGTCTTGCGCATAGGAGGAAAAAAGAAGAACGCCAAGGCTGTAGGTGGGCTCAAATTTAAGTCCTGGAGGCATGGGGGAGTGGAGTCTATACCCAGCTGTGCTGACATGGAGCTGTCAGGAACAAAAAGGGTTCTCTGGAAGAAATATGAGAACAATTTAAATTTCTATTGCTAACCACATCCTGAAAAATTTAGCCACTTCTCTTACTGATTTATATACAGCTTATGACTAAAAGATTGTGGACATCTGACCATCTTCCCTACATTATGGCCAAATGTGTGTAGACACTTCTCCATTTAATAGAGTTCAGGGGATTTCAGTGAATGGGGTTTTAAAGTATAACTAGACCTTTTCTTTAGTTTTGGACAGAGTGAAGAGGGATTAGAACCCCTGACAGATTTTTTTTCTGTGTGTGCCCCCATTAGGGATATTCACTCCCTCTATTTGTCCTGTTTACCATTATCATTGCAAGTGAAATTACAATAAAATCACAAATTTTAGGTTGTCCCCAGGAAAGTAATACAGGGGAAATCTTCCAATGAGGACACTAGTTCTGGTGGCCTGGGTGTTCCCAAGAAATTTCCTTAATTTGCAGGGATTTCCTCTCACTTCCTGTTTGACTATGGGACAGGAAGTGAAGGTAAATCTCCCCTATGGGGCACATATGACAAAAAATGAATCTACAGGGGTTATAATCTTCCCTTAGGGTCCTTTCACACAGGCTTGCTTTTCGATCAGGTCCCCCTATCAGTTTTTCAGGTGGACATAATCAGATCTTGTAGTCTCCTCTAAGGAGATGATCCGATCTGATCCTGCCAGCAAAATCCAGATGAATGGTGGTCCTTTTTTCCATCTGCCTGGCAGATCGGATCGCATCGGATGAAAACGGAAAGGCAGTCTGTTTTTAACCGATTTCCCCATAGAGGAGAGCGGGACTGTGTCCGTGTCCACTCTACACAGCTGATCGGACAGGACCTGTCATCCGTCTGTTCAGCGAGGTATTCGTATTCGGTATTCTTCTACATAATTTTGGTAAAAAAAATCTTAATAAGCGTATATTGATTGGTTTGTGCAAAAGTTATAGCGTCTACAAAATAGAGGATAGATTTATAGCATTTTTTTTTAATTTTTTTTTTTAACTAGCAATGGCGGCGATCCGCGATTTTTATCATGACTGTGATATTGCGGCGGACATATCGGACACTTTTGACACATTTCTGGGACCATTCACATTTATACAGCGATCCGTGCTATAAAAATGCATCGATTACTGTATAAATGTGACTGGCAGGGAAGGGGTTAACCACTAGGGGGCACTGAAGGGGTTAATATGTTCCCTGGGAGTGATTCTTACTGTGGGGGGAGGGACTCACAAGGGGAGGAGACCGATCAGTGTTTCTCTGTACTGAGAATACACCATCGGCTCCTCTCCTATGACAGGACCGTGGATCTGTGTGTTTACACACACAGATCCACGGTTCCGCTGTGTTACATCACGGCCGCTGTGCACGCGCATCAACTGCCCAATGACACGGGGGTGCGCACGCGTGTTGCTGGCGGCGCGCGCGCGCGATCCCTGAAAGGCCAGGAAGGGGAGGATGTCATATGACGCCCTCCCGCCCTGAGAGCTGCGCCGCCTGGCCGTCAATAGACAGCCGGCGGTCAGCTACTGGTTATACAAATGGCAACTCAAATTGTGACAGTTAAACAATCAGGCTCATCACATCTTCTTTAGCTTGAAAAAGAGGCTTGGGCGGCCTTGAAATGCATAGCTCCACCCCCCGACATCCAGTTGACATCACTTTCAGTCTGCTTTGCATCCCACAAGAAGCTCTCTGCCATCTTGTTGTTTTCCACTTCCTCATCTAAGCTGTCATCCAGCCTAACATCTGGACTTACCAGACTGTAAGTTGTAGGAAAAAGCCCCCCATCCCAGATGCATGAGCTGACCGCTCACGGATTACATACAAAAAGTGCCATCTCTTCTTCCCATGTGAGTTACTAATTTACAAGTATTTCTCATTACTCTCAATGCTGCACTTAGTTTGGTGCCCCCGGTGTGTTCTCTTGGTCCTGTAGGTGTATCCATCCACCCAGTACTCCTATATTGGTCTGAGGTTCCCTGTTGTTATGAGATTGTCCATTGGAAGCCCATACTATGTTAGATACCATTTGTCTTTTCACCACAATAAATCTGCTAAAATACTACACTGAAATTGCACACTGCTATTCTTCTTATCTATGTGCCTAGAGATACTGCAGTCTCTTCGGAGGTGCTGTATCTGGTGCATTGAGATCAGCAGAAAGTTACCCTGAACACTCCAAGTGGACTCTATTAACTTTTTGCTGTTCTGTATAGACATTTATGTACACACAAACTCTTATTATGCCATATACCCCATTACTGCTTGTCTGTTCCAGCATGATTGTGCCCCTGTGCACATTGCCAAATCCATAGGGGCATGTTTTAAAGAGTTTAAGGGGTAGGAGGTTGAATGGCCTGCACAAAGACCTGACCTCAACCCTAGTGAACACCATTAGGATGAATTGGAACAATGATTATGAGTCAGGTTTTTTCAACAATATCAGTACCCAATCTTTATTTTTTTATGTATTAACCAGTTAGGGTTAATCTTGGGCATACCTCATATGCACAGGGATTCCTCCCCAGTGGCAGCCACCCCATGAAATCACTGGCTGTCTGTGTTACCAGAATGCATACAGTGACTCCTGTGTGAATTAAAGACTCCTAGCAAATATAAAAGACACAGATAATGCAACAGTTATTCAATCAAGGCAATCAACACTATTGCGCTGTGGTAATGTACACTATGGCCATCGCTAAGCAGCATAATGCAATTTATGCACTACTATTTGCCATGCAAAAAATGGTGCAGGCACTTTTTTGGTGTGTTATGGTGTTTTCCAGTCTATTCAAATGAATAGGCTCCCTTAACGCACAGCATTCCAACAGTCAGTAAAACGATCAATAATACAATGCATCAGACTTCAATGGTGTGAATGGGCACTAATACACCCTTAACAGTTTTTTTTTTTTCATCTAAGCAGTGAAAAACATGCAATATTTAAAATCACTGTATGTATTCTCAAATTTAGACAGTACTGGGAAGAGCAAAAGTGCTGGTTTTGGTTTGACAATGTGCTATC
The DNA here is from genome assembly GCA_028564925.1 of Lithobates sylvaticus. Lineage (NCBI taxonomy): Eukaryota > Metazoa > Chordata > Amphibia > Anura > Ranidae > Lithobates > Lithobates sylvaticus. The sequence goes on from CM053032.1 coordinate 196,005,681, forward strand.
CACATCTTCCTGTATAGGAATAAAGGTCACCTTAAGGCTCAATTCTAGCAAGGGTTGAACTCCCCCATTGAATGGGACTTTCAAGGCTCAAAACAATATTATCGTAAAATATATATTGTATTAAATTCCATCAAAAGATAAAGACATACATATAACATTTAAGAGTATTAAAGTGATCACAAAATTATTTTTATTATTACTCTTAAATGTTTTATGTATGACTTTCTCTTTTAATGGAATTGTAATAAAATGTATATATTTTATGATACTATTGATTTGAGCCTTGAAAGTCCCATTCAATGAGGGGATTCAACCCTTGCTAGAATTGTGATTTAGGGATGTTCTCAAAACTCAATCCCCCTTAAGACTCACATAAACTTCAGACAAATGTTGGACATGCAAACTATGCCCCACCCGCCATCCAGTTACCCATGGGACGACAGGACAAGGATGTCTTTGAATGGACACATCTTGGGGAACTGAAGATAATACTTAAACTTGCTGTCATAGTCCTGAGTGACCCAATCAATCTCATTGAGATGACATAAAGAAGTAGAATAGTTAATTGAGTACAGCAGCTGGTCCCAATGTGGTCGACCTCGGGCATCCCATGGACTCATTTCTATCTGAGAATCAAAGTCACACTTTTTTTTTTTTATTCCAAGCAGCTGTGGGCTGGATCATTCACTGCTTTGCAGCACACATAATCTAAGGAGCTTGATGCCCATATTTAATCAATATCATTGACATCTCTATAGAGCGCTCCTGTTAGGCAACAGAGATACAAAGAAGGGGATCGGCCCCCCTGAGCAAATGGAAACATAGCCCACTCACCTCTATGGCGAGGCAGATATCAGGACAAATTTATGACTGTGTGAAAAAAAAGATACATTTAACAATGTATTCATGAATAGAGAGCTGCATTGATTTTTATTTTTTACATTTCCCAGGGCTGCCCTCTTAAGTCAAAGGTCAACACAATTGCTAAAGTCAGTTATAAAGACATTTCGTAACATCCTACATCCAAGCTAAAAGAGTAAATTCACTCCATTATTTCAGGAAGTTCACATTACCTAATATGCCTGTTTGTACACAATCTGTCACGTAAACATATGTCAGAAGTTCACGAAAACTGTGAAAAGTTCAACAATAACTGTTTCAATGTTACAAAATAAAATGGTCAGGATGAGAGTGTGTGCATTCAAAAGTCAACTGTCAAGATAAAGTAATAGGTTCTATTAAGTCTGGACTAACGGGTGGGCATATAAATAGTTAAAAAGGTTCAATGCACAGAGCAGTGTTGAAATCTTTGGGATTTATATGTTTTTTTTTCCACCACAAAAGGGCAGGTCTTTCCCCAAGAACCCTACAAACAGAAATATGTACTTGTAGGAATTTGGATTACTAGATGCAAATATTGTCACCAGCTCTACTGCGCTTTAGATGCAGTCCATTGAAAGGCTATCTCTCTTGCCACAGAGGAAAGGAAATCATCACTAAGGCTCCATGCACACTGGCTTAAAAAACGCTTTGTCTATAGGAGTTTTGTGTTCTGCCTGTAGAAGCAGCTCAATGTTATCCTACAGTTGTGCTCATAAGTTTACATACCCTGGCAACATTTATGATTTCTTGGCCATTTTTCAGAGAATATGAATAACACAAAAACTTTTCTTTCACTCATGGATAGTGTTTGGCTGAAGCCATTTATTAGCAGTCAACTGTGTTTACTCTTTTTAAATCATAATCACAACAGAAACTACCCAAATGACCCTGATCAAAAGTTTACATAACCCAGTTCGTAATAACGTGTATTGCCCCCTTTAACATCAATGACCACTTGAAGTATTTTGTGGTATTTGTGAATGATGATCTTTATCTTCTCAGATGGTAAAGCTTCCCATTCCTCTTGGCAAAAAGCCTCCAGTTGCTGTAAATTCTTGGGCTGTCTTGCATGAACTGCACGTTTGAGATCTCCCCAGAGTGGCTCAATGATATTGAGGTCAGGAGACTGAGATGGCCACTCCAGAACCTTCACTTTATTCTGCTGTAGCCAGTGACAGGTCGACTTGGCCTTGTGTTTTGGATCATTGTCATATTGGAATGTCCAACTACGTCCCATGCGCAGCTTCCTGGCTGATGAATGCAAATGTCCCTCCAGTATTTTTTGATAACATACTGCATTCATCTTGCCATCTATTTTGACCAAATTTCCTGTGCATTTGTAGCTCACACATCCCCAAAACATCATCGATCCACCTCCGTGTTTCACAGTAGGAATGGTGTACCTATCATAGGCATTGTCGACTCCTCTTCAAATGTTGTGTTTATGGTTGTGGCCAAAAAGCAACATTTTGGTCTCATCACTCCAAATGAGTTTATGCCAGAAGGTTTGAGGCTTGCCTCTGTGCTGTTTGGCATATTGTAAGTGGGATACTTTGTGACATTTGCGTAGTAAGGGCTTTCTTCTGGCGACTCGACAATGCAGCCCATCTTTCTTCAAGTTCCTCCTTTTTGTGCATCTTGAAACAGCCACACCACATGTTTTCAGAGAGTCCTGTATTTCACCTGAAGTTATTTGGTTTATTTGTGGGTTTTTCTTTGCATCCCAAACAATTTTCCTGGCAGTTGTGGCTGAAATTTTAGTTGGTCTACCTGACCGTGGTTTGGTTTCAACAGAACCCCTCATTTTCCACTTCTTGACTGGAGTTTGAACACTGCTGGCATTCTCAATTCCTTGGGTATCTTTTTATATCCATTTCCTGTTTTATACAGTTCGACTACTTATTTCCGCAGATCCTTCAACAATTCTTTTGCTTTCCTCGTGAATCCAGAAATGTCAGTGCAACACTGGATGAAAGATGCAAGGGTCTGTCAGGAGTCCAGAAACTCATTGACCTTTTATACTCACACTAATTACAAGCAGGTGAGGATGGTTACCTTTAATAGTCTTTAAAACCCCATTGTATCAACTTGTGTGCATGTTATCAGGCCAAAATCACTAGGGTATATAAACTTTCGATCAGGGTCATTTGGGCAGTTTCTGTTGTCATTATGATTTTAAAAGAGTAAACACAGTTGATTGATAATAAATGGCTTCAGCCAAACACTAGCCATGAGTGAAAGAAATGTTTTATGATTCATATTCTATGAAAAATGGCCAAGAAATCATAAATTCTGACGGGGTATGTAAACTTATGAGCACAACTGTACAGTATGTGTCCATGTACATTAAGACGTTAAGAGGCATATTTTAAGTTCAGCGCTTACAGTGGTGTGAAAAAGTGTTTGCCCCCTTCCTCATTTCCTGTTCCTTTGCATGTTTGTCACACTTAAGTGTTTCGGAACATCAAACCAATTTAAACAATAGTCAAGGACAACACAAGTAAACACAAAATGCAATTTGTAAATGAAGGTGTTTATTATTAAAGGTGAACAAAAAATCCAAACCATCATGCCCTGTGTGAAAAAGTGATTGCCCCCCTTGTTAAAACATACTATAACTGTGGTTGTCCACACCTGAGTTCAATTTCTCTAGCCACACCCAGGCCTGATTATTGCCACACCTGTTCACAATCAAGGCATCACTTAAATAGGAGCTGCTTGACACAGTAAGGTCCACCAGAAGATCCTTAAAAGCTACACATCATGCCGAGACCCAAAGAAATTCAGGAACAATTGAGAAAGAAAGTAATTGAGATCTATCAGTCTGGAAAGGGTTATAAAGCCATTTCCAAAGCTTTGGGAATCCAGCGAACCACAGTGAGAGCCATTATCCACAAATGGCAAAGACATAGAACAGTGGTGAACCTTCCCAGGAGTGGCCGGCCGCCCAAAATTACCCCAAGAGCGCAGCGACGACTCATCCAAGAGGTCACAAAAGACCCCACAACAACGTCCAAGGAACTGCAGGCCTCACTTGCCTCAGTTAAGGTCAGCGTTCATGCCTCCACCATCAGGAAAAGACTGGGAAAAAATGGCCTGCATGGCAGAGTTCCAAGGAGAAAACCACTGCTGAGCAAAAAGAACATCAAAGCTCGTCTCAATTTCTCCACAACACATCTTGATGATCCCCAAGACTTTTGGGACAACATTCTGTGGACCGATGAGACAAAAGTGGAACTCTTTGGAAGGTGTGTGTCCAAGTATATCTGGCGTAGAAGGAACACTGCATTTCAGAAAAAGGACATTATACCAACAGTAAAATATGGTGGTGGTAGTGTGATGGTCTGGGGCTGTTTTGCTGCTTCAGGACCTGGAAGACTTGCCGTGATAAAAGGAACTATGAATTCTGCTGTCTACCAAGAGATCCTGAAGGAGAATGTCCGACCATCTGTTCGTGTACTCAAGCTGAAACGAACTTGGGTTCTGCAGCAGGACAATGATCCTAAACACACCAGCAAGTCCACCACCGAATGGCTGAAGAAAAACAAAATGAAGACTTTGGAGTGGCCTAGCCAAAGTCCTGACCTGAATCCTATTGAGATGTTGTGGTATGACCTTAAAAAGGCCATTCATGCTCGAAAACCCTCTAATGTAACTGAATTAGGACAATTCTGCAAAGATGAGTGGGCCAAAATTCCTCCAGGACGCTGTAAAAGCCTCATTGCACGTTATCGCAAACGCTTGGTTGCAGTTGTTGCTGCTAAGGGTGGCCCAACCAGTTATTAGGTTTAGGGGGCAATCACTTTTTCACACAGGGCCATGATGGTTTGGATTTTTTTTTACCTTAAATAATAAACACCTTCATTTACAAATTGCATTTTGTGTTTACTTGTGTTGTCCTTGACTATTGTTTAAATTGGTTTGATGTTCCGAAACACTTAAGTGTGACAAACATGCAAAGGAACAGGAAATGAGGAAGGGGGCAAACACTTTTTCACACCACTGTAGAGGCAGTAAAAAAAAACGTCTGGTTCGTGTTTCTGCTTGGAGCTCACTGGCAGAAAAAAACATAAAACTCTTCTAAACTCGTCTAAACTTTGTACAAAAAATGTTCTATATGAGCGTTTTTTACTCCCAAGAGAACAGACCTTTTTTAAAGCCCAGTGTGTATAGAGCATGAACCTTCATTAGTCGATGTGCTAGACAATCTCTGCATACTACAATGATCACTTCCAACATAAGCCGGTCTAACGACTTGTTGCGCTGATACATAGGGGCTATTGGAGCTGCAGCTCCAGGCCCTTTTCTCAAGATAGGCCCATTTGCCCAAAAAAAAAAAAAAAAAAAAAAAAAAAAAGATCGACTTTGAGGGTTGTAGCTCAGCGATCAGGAGTCAGAGACCCCACTTTTCATGGAAGTTTAAGCTTTAAGGCAGGGTACACACCGGTCGAATATTGCTCTGTATAGGCTGGTTCAACAGAAATCAGCAGACATCATCTGCGATCAGTAGTTACAGCAGCCTGTCCAACATAAGCCGGTCTAACGACTTGTTGCGCTGATACATTGATATGGAGCAGAGTGTGTTGCCAACTTGGGACATTCGGGGGTAATCTGACTGAGATTTTTCTTATGTATATTGTTTGCTGTATCCCTTGAGATTTCCTATAACCATAAACAGGAAGTGTTGTAAATGTGCAGGCATATTAACTAGTTTTATGTGCTTACCAAAGCGAAATGTGCTTTTACTGTAGGATGTCATTTTGAAAGTGCTGACCATCTATTATACACATACTGTACAGTATATGGATACTGTATAACAGGCTGTTGGATTATATGAAATAAGTGCCAAAATATTGTCCTGTCTCCAACATTCACATACACATTAATATCCTATAACATTATATTGTAAAGCGCTGTGCTACACATATACAGTGCCTTGAAAAAGTATTCATACCTTTTGAAATTTTCCATATTCTGTCATGTTACAACCAAAAACGTAAATGTATTTTATTGGGATTTTATGTGATAGACCAACACAAAGTGCCACATAACTGTGAAGTGGAAGGAAAATGATAGAGGATTTTCAAAATGTTTAACAAATAAATATCTGAAAAGTGTGTTGTGCATTTGTATTCAGTCCCCTTTACTCTAATACCCCTAACTAAAATCTAGTGGAACCAATTGCCTTCAGATGTCACCTAATAAGTAAATAGAGCCCACCTGTGTGTAATTTAATCTCAGTATAAATACAGCTGTTGTGTGAAGCCCTCACAGGTTTGTTAGAGAACCTTACTGAACAAACAGCAGTATGAAGGCTATGGGTTATAAAAAAAAACAAGCTTTAAACATCTCATGGAGCATTGTTCAATCCATCATCCAAAAATGGAAGGAGTATGGCACAACTGCAAACCTACCAAGACATGGCCACCCACCTAAACTGACAAGCTGGGCAAGGAGAGCATCAATCAGAGAAGCAGTCAAGAGGCCTATGGTAACTCTGGAGGAGCTGCAGAGATCCACAGCTCAAGTGGGAGAATCTGTCCACAGGACAACTATTAGTCGTGCACTACACAAACATGGCCTTAATCTAAGAGTGGCAAGAAGAAAGCCATTGTTGAAAGAAAGCCAAAACCAGCCATCTGGTTTCCAGTTCACGTTGCTCTGGTCAGATGAGACCAAAATTTAACTTTTTGGCCTAAAAGCCGAACCCCATGTGTGGTGAAAAACTAACACTGCACATCACCCTGAACACACCATCCCCACCATGAAGCATGGTGGTGGCAGCATCATGTTGTGGGGATGCTTTTCTTCAGCAGGGACAGGGAAGCTGGTCAGAGTTGAAGGGGAAGATGGATGGGGCCAAATACAGGGCAATCGTAGAAAAAAAAAACTGTTATGCCGCGTATACACGGACGGAATTCTCATCGGAAAAAGCACTGATGGTTTTCCCATCGGAATTCGGACGGAATTTCGCTCAAACTGTCTTGCCTACATACGGTCACACCAAATTCCGACGGTCAGTAACACAGCAGCATAAAACACGTTCGACAGCACTATAAAAGGGAAGTTTAATGCTTCCGAGCATGCGTCCGAGCATTGCATACACACGATCGGAAAATCCGATAGAAAGGTTTTCTGTCTGAAAAATTGAGAACAGGTTCTCAATCCAAAGTCCGTCGGAAATTCCGACAGAAAAAAACAGATGGGCATACACACGGTTGGAAAATCCGTTGAAAAGCTCCCATCGGACTGTTTCCATCGGAAATTTGACCGGTGAACGCGGCATTAGAGTCTACAAAAGACTTGAGACTGGGGAGGAGGTTCACCTTCCAGCAGGACAATGACCCTAAACATACAGCCAGAGCCACAATGGAATGGTTTAGATCAAAGCATATTCATGTGTTAGAATGGCCCAGTCAGAGTTCAGACCTAAATCCAATTGAGAATCTGTGCAAGACTTGAAAATTGCTGTTCACAGACGCTCTCCATCCAATCTGACAGAGCTTGAGCTACTTTGCGAAGAAGAATGGGCAAAAATGTCACACTCTAGATGTGCAAAGCTGGTAGAAACATCCCCAAAAAGACTTGCAGCTGTAATTACAGTGAAAGCTGGTTCGACAAAGTATTGGGGGGCTGAATACAAATGCACACCACACTTTTCAGATATTTATTTGTAAAAAAAATAAAAAAACATTTATAATTTTCCTTCTACTTCACAATTTTGAGCCACTTTGTGTTGGTCTATCACATAAAATCCAAATAAAATACATTTACAATTTCGGTTGTAACATGACAAATTTTGAATTTTTTTAATATTTTTTCAAGGCACTGTATATAAAATACTTAGGCAAAGAACAATGATCAGTAAACCTACAATTTCCAACAAAGTCAGAAAGCAAAGGTAATTTGTCTTGGTTTGTATTTCCCATGGGCAGCCAGTTGTCATTCAAATATGTGTTATACCCGTACACACGGTCGAAAATTCCGACCACAAAATCCGTCAGACTTTTTCCGACGGATTTTGTCCGACACTGGTGTTGCATACACACGGTCGGACAAAGTTGTCGGAAAATCTGATCATTCTGAATGTGGTGACGTTCCTTGCGTACGACGGAACTACTTAGAGGCTATTAGCCAATAGGTTTGTTCTCGTAATTTGATCTGAGCATGCGTGGCACTTTGTCCGTCGGAATTCTCTACACACGATCGGAAAAAGTCCGATCAGATTTTGTCGTCTGAAAATTTGAGAGCAGAATCTCAAATTTTTTCCGTCGGAAATTCCGATGGAAAAAGTCCGATGGAGCCCACACACGGTCGGATTTTCCGACAACATGGTCCGATCGAACATTTTCCATCGGAATTTCCGACCGTGTGTACAAGCCATTAGGCAAAATAAAAAAGGGTTCTCTGTAATAAATATGAGAAATATGTAAATTTATATTGCTAACCACATCCTGAAAAATGTAGCCACTTCTCTAAAGCCTCATACACACGATCGGGACCGTGGACCAACTTTCCTGTGTTTGTCCAAAGGGCGTTGGCCCCAAGTTGGTATTGCATACACAAGGCAGGACTTTTTTCAGCCAAATTTCACCAAATCACTTGGTTTTTCTGCTCTTTACCGCCACCTTTGGTCAACTTCTGTATTGTTGTCTGATCTTTTGCATTGGTTCTGCATTGGTTTGTACAAAAGTCCGTTGGTTTTGTGTACACACGGTCGGACTTTGGTCCATCTGACTTTTGTTGGCAGAAAGTTGGTCCATTCGCACAGCCAACAAAAGTCCGATGAAACCTGGAAAAAGTTGGTCCGATGGAGCGTACACACGGTCGGATGTTGGTCCAAAACAGCTAATTTGCATGTTGGTTGTCAAAAAGTCCGATCGTGTGTACGGGCCTTTACTGATATCTGACCATCTTCCCTACATTATGGCCAAATGTGTATAGACACTTCTCCATTTTATAGAGTTCAGGGGATTCCAGTGAATGGGGTTGTTAAAGTATAACTAAACTTTTTTTTAGTTTTGGACAGAGTGAAGAGGGATTAGAACCCCTGTCAGTTTTTTTATCATTGCAAGTGAAAGAACAATAAAATCTCAAATTTTGGGTTGTCCCCAGAAAAGTAATACAGGGGAAATCTTCCAATGAGGACACTAGTTCTGGTGGCCTGGAGGTTCCCAAGAAATTCCCTTAATTTGCAGGGATTTCCTCTCACTTTCTGTTTGACTATGGGGCAGGAAGTGAAGGTAAATCTCCCCTCTGGGGCGCATATAATAAAAAATGAATCTACAGGAGTTATAATCTTACCTTATGGTCCTTTCACACGGGCTTTCCGATCAGGTCCCCCTGTCAGTTTTTCCGGCGGACCTGATCAGATCTTGTAATCTCTAAGGAGCTGCGGATGTCAGCGGACACCTGCCGCCATCCGATCTGATCCTGTCCGCAAAATCCAGATGGATGGTGGTCCTTTTTTCCATCTATCTGGCAGATCGGATTGCATCGGATGAAAACTGACAGGCAGTCTGTTTCTAACGGGAATTTCCCCATAGAGTAGAGCGGGACTGTGTCCGTGTCCGCTCTACACAGCTGATCGGACAGGACCTGTCATCTGTCTGCTAAGCAGGGATGAGCAAAGGGATCCCCTGCTGAGTGAGTAGAATCCGCAAGACGGAAGCGCCTGTGTGAAAGGGGCCTTGCTCTATCCAAAATGAAAAAAATATATAGTTCTACTTTAATGTTACAGAATACAAAGATATCTGAGAGAACCATTTGCTTCCAATCTTAAGGTCACAGTCTGAGGAAGGTGCTTGTCTGTTCCAAATAAGGACAGCAATGCCCAATCATTTTTTTTAAACAGATTTATTGTGGTGAAAATAAAAATGGCGACTCACATTGTGACAGTTAAAAAATCAGGCTCATCACATCTTCTTTAGCTTGAAAAAGAGGCTTGGGCGGCCTTGAAATGCATAGCTCTACCCTCGCCATCCAGTTGACATCACTTCCGGTCTGCTCTGCATCCCACAAGAAGCTCTCTGCCATCTTGTTGTTTTCCACTGCCACCATCTAAGCTGTCATCCAGCCTAACATCCAGATTTTCCAGGCTGTAAGTTGTATGAAAAGGCCCCCTATCCCAGATGCATGAGCCGACCGCTCACGGATTACATACAAAAAGTGCCATCTGTTCTTCCCACGTGAGTTACTAGTTTACAAGTATTTCACATTACTCTTAAAGCGGAGGTTCACCCTAAAATAAAAAATGACATTAAAATTCTACAAAAAATATATAAAAACAATTTGCAAAAAAAATGTTTTAACTTAACATAAACCCCTGTTGCTAGGCAGTCTTCCTTATCTGCCTCTTCCTATTCCGCAGTGCTGTTCTACGCTTCCGCAGGACGCTCGCTACTTCCGTTCGGACATACATACATCAGCGTACTAGCTTTATATACACTGCGCATGTGTCACGCTCCGCCTGAGTCGCCTGCATCGCCCGCCCCTGACGTTCTTTGTGACAAATTTTCCCCGCCCCTTCTCTCTTAGTTGGGCAGTGGGAGTATATACATAAAGATGGCGGAGACATTATCAGGAACTAGTGCGGAGGAAAGCCCGGAACCCCAAACGTCCAGATCCAGGAGGAGATTTAAGGCCGCCAACATGGCCTTTGAAGAAATGGTGGAGATGGTGGACATCTTGAGCAGGGAGGATTATGATGGCAAAAATGGTCCGTACCCCCGACCCAATTTGCGTAAGCACCAAATAATGTCCTCAGTTGGGACCACTCTGGAGCAGCAATTTGGGGTACAACGGGCTAAAGACCAATTAAGAAAGCGCTGGTCCGACCTTAAAACGAGGGAGCCGGATCAGTTTAGAAGAATCAGAAGGTGCTTAAAAAAAGTAAGTACTTGTCGTGTGTTTCTTATTCTGATACTTAACTTGCATGCTGATCCATGTGCTTTTCGTTTATACTGTTCCGTTTATATGATCGTTCGTAAATATCGTTTGTTTGCCAAAACATACGATGTCTGTAAATATCGTTAGTTTGTCAATAAATACGATGTATTTAGCTGGTACACGGTTATACCTGCATTTTGGTCTGGATAATTTGTCTTATTAAAAGAAGTTTATGATATTGTTGTGTAGATGTCTTTGAAACTAGAATGATTTTAAAACTTGATTCAGTGTAATGTAAGGAGAGGACACAGCAGCTGTTTCAACATCTGGACTCAGGAGCACTAGTGTAGTGTGGGACACCATAGAACATTTTTTAGGGTAACCCACACAGGGGCTCCAGGGGATGCTTGAGATGTCTCCATCTGTGAAACTTGGCCAAAAAAGGTAAGTATTGCAGTTTGGTTAAAAGGGAATTTGAATCATGTCTTCAACTTGGATCTTTTCCCAAACAGACAATTGTACACCACTTCAAAGCAATGTTTCATATTCCTATTTCTGGACTCAAATATGTGCTAAGTATACCTTTGGTTTCATACTCATAGGGGAGAAAAGACTCAGACAACAGTCAGAAGATCCCAGGACCCCTCGCGACCTCACCAGCCTGATTGGGTACTTAGCCCGAGCCCACCCGACGATCTGGAGGAAGGAGAGGTGGAGGAAGTGGGGGAGATCTGCACCCCACCAGGTGAGTGTCTGACACCCCAGCTTAAGGTAATCTATTTATGCCTGCATATTTCTAAATACATCTTTTTTCTCAAATTTTAGGTAATGTTCTGGTTGTGGAAGAGCAAGTGGCGGAGCCATTTTCCACCGACAGCGCCCAAAGATTAATTGGGCAGATCATGACCTGGAATGGGCACATTCATGAGATCAGCTAGAGAGGATGCGAACTCGGCTGGACACCATGCAGCAGGAAATTAACAACATGATCAATGTTTTGGGGAGAATCGAATCCCTTTTTCCCTAAAACCCAATCGATCATGTTCTTCATTTCCTTTGTAAATGAGAACATTGTTCTTTTTTTTATAGTTTTACTATTCTAAAAGCCAAATAATGAAGATGCACACGGTGTGTCAACATGTCTGCCATCAGGGCATCTCAATGTACGCGTTTTGTGTTTGCAACCCCTTCCTCATAATGCTAGTAGGGGAGAGAAAGGGATTGCACCCACAAAACACGTCCATTGATCCCCATTATGGGAGATAGCACATGTTGACATTACCCATTTGGACTCCCAATTTGTGTGCATCTTCAAAATTTGGCTTCTACATGGACATCACCTGCAAATTTTACATGTTGAACTTTGTAAGTTCCAGAGTTGGGTATGTTAACTTTTATTAAAAAAACCCTGTTGTAAAATACAAATTAAAAAATAAATAAATAAAATAATACAGAACATACCAAAAAATATTATTTACCAAAAAAATAAAAAATTATAATTTTAGATTGAGAAAAAAATATAAAACCCACAAAAAAATATAAAAACATTGAATGACGTTTTAAAAAAACGCACATGTTTGAATGTGCACACAGTAATAAAAATTTTAAACGACAACAATGTGTGTGGCTTCTTCTTTCAATACTCAATACCAGTTTTGTAATTCATTTTGTGTTTTCAGTGACAAAGGGGCTTATTTACTAAAGGGAAATCCACTTGGCACTACAAGTGCACTAGGAGAGCCTAGGAGACAGCCAAAAAGAAAAACAAACAAGAAGAAAAACTTGAGATTTTATCATAAAAAAAGATTTTTTTATTAATGGAAATGTTAAATATGTTCTGGCATTGCAATGGCCCCCCTACCATTAAAATAATTGACACTCACTTGATGGGCAGTTTGGGAGGCCAAGCCAGTACGGCCAGTATCCAGGCCTGTGAGTACAGATTCTGCAAGTCCGGCCTCAGGCCCAACTGAAGTTAGATATGTTTGAGAATGTTTGTGTAAAAAATTATGGAGTATGCAACAGCAAAGGATTATGTGATTGAACTGGCTGGCCATTATCCCGAAGGTATTCTCCACAACTCTTCTCGCCCCCTGGCCAGCCGGTAGTTAAAATCCCTCCTTTCCGGGGTGAGGGTCCTTTGGGGGAACGACCTCATCAGGTGCTCGCCCAGACCGAAGGCTTCATCTGCGATGAAAACAAAGGGAAGTCCCTCAACGTTCTCAGCATCAGGTGGCAATCCCAGGCCATGAGTCTGGAGACGCTGGCAGAACTCCGTCTGGGCGAAGACTCCTCCATCTGACATCAGGCCGTTCTTCCCCACGTCCATGTACATAAAATCATATTGTGCCAACACCACCGCCATCAACACTACACTATGGAACCCCTTGTAATTGAAGTAGTAAGACCCCGAAGGGGGTGGTGGCACAATGCTAACATGCTTCTCGTCATTCTCCCCTCCACAGTTGGGAAAGTCCCAACGGTCAGCGAACTGGGAGGCCACAGTCTGCCATTCCTGTGGCGTGGAAGGAAACTGTGGAGTCAAACAAGAAAAAAAAATATAAGTACTTTTAAACCTAACTTTGCAAGCTGATTACACAAAAACATTTTTGCACAACAGCAGTATAACATTTTTTAGAATTAGTATTGAAACAAAAAATTATAATATAAGGCCCACATATCAGATTCCTCACCCCCTCTGATGGCCCATTGATAAAATTGTATGGGGGGTGGGTGAGGGTTCTAATAGATTTTAAGACCACACATTACACTTGAAGACATTTGAGGGGGTGGGGGAGGGTTCTAAATTATTTTAGGACCACACATTACACTTGAAGACATTTGAGGGGTGGGGGAGGGTTCTAAATTCTTTTAAGACCACACATTACAGTTGAAGACATTTGAGGGGGTGGGGGGGGGTTCTAAATTATTTTAAGACCACACATTACACTTGGAGACATTTGAGGGGGTGGTTCAGGAAAAGCAGTACATGGGAGCTGTATATATAGGTGTATATGGGCCCAGGATTGCATGCTGGAGAAGTTAGTGAAGGTAAATATGCATGAAGGCCACAAAAGGAGTATAATAAAAAAAATAAACATTCATGCGTGAAGATAAAGGGGACATTCACAGCATATTCCAATCATGGTAATTAGGTAATAATGAAATTAATACAAGACATTAGCAAACATTAAATACATATAATGTAATATTAAAGGATGAAACTTACCTTAATATAGTCTTTCTGCAGGACCTGTATGATGGCAGAACAGGTCTCTGGGATAATGATCCCCAGAGCCTGGGGGGAGATGCCTGTTGTGAATTTGAGGTCCTGAAGGCTTCTCCCTGTCGCCAAGTACCGCAACGTGACGACTAGCCTCTGCTCCGGAGTGATGGCTTGCCGCATGCAGGTATCCTGCCTGCTGATATAAGGGGTCAGCAAAGCCAGCAGACGGTGAAAAACGGGGTTCATCATCCTGAGATAATTCCCTGAAATCCTCAGGATTATTCTCACGGATCTCACAAAGCAAAGGCATGTGCGAGAATTGGTCACGCTGGTGCAGCCAATTCTTCATCCATGAACTCCTCCTTGCCCTGTTCATGGACTGGGCTCGGGTCAAAGTATTAACCCCAACACCAAGCCCCCACACAACATGAACTCGAGAACGAGTACGTCCATGCACCATGGCTTCAAAACGGTCGGCTGGTCAAACAAACAAACTTAACCAAACAGACTGAAGAACAGCAAGGCCTGTGAAGAGCGACCTGAAGAACAGGAACGAGCAGACCAGAACCGCCTGATATACAGGTACGAACTGACCAACACGCACTGAAAACCAGATACAAACCTCACAAGCACAAACTGAACCACAGAAAACGATCAAAAAATAAGCTGAAGTCTGAAAAGCGCAAATCGCCTCTAACCAAACTTCTACTAACACAAGGTTAAACACGAGATTAACAGGAGCCCAAAGGGTGACGTACTGGGGCTTGAACTTCGTTTTTCTAGTCCCATCATACGTGCTGTGCGTCACCGCCTTTGAAACTGGCGGACTTTTGGAGTGATCCTGTGTGACCAAGTCCGTTCGTTTGAAAGTCTGCCGTACCTCCGCTGCAAAGGCCGTCGGAAAGACTGTCGGACCAAGTCTGTCGGAAAGTCAGATCGTGTGTACGCGGCATTACACATACTATCTCCATGCTGTCTCGAATGCCCTGTATATTAACCCTTCTCCTCTCATATACTGCACCTTCACTTCCACCTTCCTCTGTATATTACATTTTCTTCCTTCATCTGTATATGACCTGTACAGTTAATATATCTAGTGCACCATTTTTAGTACACAAAAAAACAAAAAAAATCCAACGGTTAATAAATACCAATAAAAGAAAGCTCAGTTTATTTTAAAGAACTGATGCAAAATTTATTTCAGCACAGGGTTGTATGAAGGAGTAATTGTCAGTCAAACTATCACAACATTGAAAACTGAATGGCCTGGTAATGAAGAGGTATTGCAGGGTGCTGCTACTCAAATTGCATCCTTCAGAACAGGAAGGGGAATATTCAAGTATGTATGCATGTACGGAATCCACCACATGTGTGGTACCCACTGACTGGCCACAATACGCTCGCTGCTGTCTCCTGATAGAGAGCTCTGTGTGGATTAAGTGATCCTTAAATCAAGGAATCTCGAATGAAGGAACCTCATTTTCAAATCTGTTACCTATGTGTCTCTATTGACAGGGAGCTGCAGTTTAGCTATCCATACACCAATGTGTTAGGCACAGATAACAACAACAGCCAGTTCATACTACATGCAGTCCAGTGCGTTTTTTCTGCATCAAAAATGCATGAAAAGTAGGGTATATGGTTTTCAATGGCATAGTTCACACCAGTGCTTGCAGTTCCAGTACGTTCCAGTTCCAGAAAAAAAAGTAGAACATGCTGCAATTTTCCTGCACTGGGCTGTACTGGAACGCTATAAAACACATCAAAAATGCACTGGGAAGCAACGGAATGCACCAAAAATGCACTGCAACACACTTATCCTTATTTAGGGCCAGTTCACACCATAGAAACGCAGTCCGGATGTGTTCCAGGTGCTTTTCTGCATGTGCTTTTTGGTGCGTTTTTGATGCAGTCCAGTGCTTTTTTCCCCCCCTCTTTTTTCTTAACCTTAAATAAGGACAACTGTGTTGCAGTGCGTTTTTGGTGCATTTAGGTGCGTTCCAGTACGTTTTTTATGCGTTTTACAGTGTTCCAGTAGAGTCCAGTGCAGAAAAAATGCAGCATGTTCTACTTTTTTTCTGGAACGCACTGGAACTGCAAGTACTGGTGTGAACTATGCCATTGCAAACCATATAACCTGCTTTCCATGCGTTTTTGATGCAGAAAAAAAACTCACTGGACTGCATGTGGTGTGAACTGGCCCTTAAGGTTAAGAGAAAAAGAGGGGGGGGGGAAGCACTGGATTGCATCAAAAATGCATCAAAAACGCTCCGGAACGCATTAAAAACGCGCATGCAGAAAAGCACCTGGGACGCATCCAGACTGCGTTTCTATGGTGTGAACTGGCCCTAAGAGTTTGTGCAAACAAGGCTTCAGATAGACTATGGTCTTTAAAACCACTTCCAGACCAGCCTCGTTTTGGATTTTAGGTGTTTACATATTTAAAACAGTTTTTTTTTGCTAGAAAATGACTTAGAACCCCCAAACATTATATATTGTTTTATTTTTTCTAACACCCTAGAGAATAAAATGGCGGTCATTGCAATACTTTTTTTCACATCGTATTTGTGCAGCGGTCTTACAAGCACACTTTTTTTGGAAAAAAGTCACTTTTTTGAATAAAAAAATAAGACAACAGTAAAATTAGCCCAATTTTCTTTTTGTATTGTGAAAGATAATGTTATGCCGAGTAAATTGATACCCAACATGTCCTGCTTCAAAATTGCAGCCGCTCGTGGAATGGCGTCAAACTTTTACCCTCAAAAATCTCCATAAGCGACATTTAAAAAATTCTACAGGTTGCATTTTTTGAGTTACAGAGGAGATCTATAGCTAGAATTATTGCTCTCGCTCTACCGATCGCGGCGATACATCACATGTGTGGTTTGACTACCGTTCTCATTTGCGGGCGCTACTCACGTATGCGTTCGCTTCTGCGCGCGAGCTCGTCGGGAGGGGGTGTTTTAAAAAAAATTTTTTTTGTTTTTCTTATTTATTTTACTTGAATTTATTATTTTTTTACACTGTTTTAAAAAAAAAAATGGATCACTTTTATTCCTATTACAAGGAATGTAAACATCCCTTGTAATAGAAAAAAGCATGACAGGTCCTCTTAAATATGAGATCTGGGGTCAAAAAGTCCTCAGATCTCATATTTGGACTTAAATGCAAAAAAAAAAAAAAAAAAATGTAATTTAAAAAAAAATGACATTTGGAAATTGTGCCTTTAAGACGTATGGGCGGAAGTGACGTTTTGACGTCGCTTCCGCCCTGCTATGGTATAGAGATGGGTGGAGGCCATCTTAGCCTCACTCGTCTCTATACCCAGGCACTGAAAGGACCCGATCGCCTCCGCCGCTGCTGACGGCTCCGGTAATTGGCGGAAGGCGCGGGAGAGCGGCGGGAGGGGGGCACCTCTCCCGCCGCCGATAACGGTGATCTCGTGGCGAACCCGCCGCAGAGACCACCATTATCGGAAACCGAACCGCTCACTGTAAAGAGGGATACCTCGGTTGTGGCAGCAGCTGCTGCCGTTACCGAGATATCCCTCTTCAAAGTCAGAACGTATATATATACAGTGAGCGGTCAGTAAGTGGTTAAAGGGGAGGGCCAGCCGGGAATTTTTTTTTTTAAAAGTCAGCCGCTACAAACACTGTAGCTGCTGACTTTTAATAAGCAGACTTACCTGTCCTGGGTGCCCGCAATGTCGGCCCCCCTGAGACCGACTGTCCCTCGGCTCTCGGGTCCCCGCACCGCCTTTCCAACTAAGGGAAACAGGCAGCAGAGCATTGCGGCTTCACTGCCCGTTTCCTACTGCGCATGGGCGAGTCGTGCAGCACTTTGTGAATGGGGCGCGCTGTGTTGTGGGACACACACAGTTCCCATAACACACCACGCCCCATTCACTAGAAGACGATGCGAGGAAGAGAAGAGTGAAGATCACCGTGGAATAGGAAGAGGCAGATTAGGACGACCTGCCTAGCAACAGCCATTTCTGGTAAGTTAAAAAAAAATTATTTTTTTTTTCCTTCCAAATTTTTAGGAACATTTTTATGCAGTTTTTTTTTTTTTTAAGGGTGGCCCTCCACTTTAACTAGCTACATCTTTACACATGATTTGGAGCTGGCTAGCTACTATACATATGTAATGAAGTTGCCCTCTCCAGGTGTCCCACTGTTGACTGACACTAAAACAAGACAGCGGGTACTTTGTATGTTTTCTACAGTTAATCAAATTACAGAGTTTTTCCTATATATAGTCTATAACTGAGCTTCCCCCAGTTAGTCTTGTGAAAGTCTGAGACTATTCCTGTTGTAACCATATCATCTGGACACTGCCGGGGCCCCTCCGTTATCTTGTGAGGTCACTCTTCTGGGATGATGATCATCATCACTTAAAATATTCCACTCTATAGCAGGGAGAATATGTGTTACTTTTCATGCCAAAACTTGCCATTTAACTTTCAGCTATACATCCTAATTTTTCAGCACGTGGCGTCTGTCAATGACTGATAACATTCACTGCTACTCTGCAAACAGATATACTGTACATGCATGAAAACTCAGCAGTTTAATAAATGTAAGTCACACAAAAAGAGGCCACAACCAGGAGGAGGTAGAGGCACCAGTGGTGCCAAAAACAACAGACCCAGTATCAGCATTCTGATGAAGTCTGTCAAGTCTATACCCTACCACTCCTTCCTGGAGTGTCAGAAACCTTGCATTTTATCCTCGCATTTGTCCCCTTGTTCTGTCAGAGCAGCGTTAACGGAGCATGGTTTAGAGATAAGCATAAATTTCCCTCCTAAGACTGTACTGGAAAGCTGTAAAACGCATCAAAAATGCACTGGAACGCACCTAATTTTAATGCCCATTTAGTGGCCAGACATTTCTATTCTTCTATAACAGAGGTCTTCAAACTACGGCCCTCCAGTTGTTCAGGAACTACAATTCCCATCATGCCTAGTCATGTCTGTGAATGTCAGAGTTCTACAATGCCTCATGGGATGTGTAGTTCTGCAACAGCTGGAGGGCCGTAGTTTGAGGATCCCTGTTCTATAATGTAGATTTTCTCTGCCGCACTTGAGTTTTAACTAAGAAAGACCAGGTGCTCCTCTCTGTGGACCTTTTGGCATCTGCATTTTTTATGCAACCAAGACAGACTTCTGACCCTTGATCA
The DNA here is from genome assembly GCA_028564925.1 of Lithobates sylvaticus. NCBI lineage: Eukaryota > Metazoa > Chordata > Amphibia > Anura > Ranidae > Lithobates > Lithobates sylvaticus. The sequence goes on from CM053032.1 coordinate 196,024,855, forward strand.
TGTCGGGCAATGGCACTGCCAGAGTGATAAAGTTGGGCACAAACCATCTGTAGTATGCCAGTATGCTTTTTTTTGGTGAGGAGGCCAGGACTTCATAGCCTCTACCTTCTTGACCTGGGGCTTCACTATCAGTCTCCCCACTATGTTCTTAAAGTGGTTGTAAACCCTTACAGACCACTTTTACCTACAGGATAGCCTAGATTAAGGAGAGTTTAGGAGATATTTGCAAAAGACAGGCACCGCTGTCTACGGCGCATGCACCGTAGACATTGGCATTTGAGCATGCCGCTGCTAACTGCGATCATGCCGTTAGTGGCGGCTCCCGTGTGCATGCACTGGAGTGACAATATCGCGGCTCCGGACAGTCACAGCGCCAGAGCCGCGATACCTGGAAGTCACCCTGGGATAGATGGCAGCATCGGAGGAAGACAACGAGGGTCACTTCAGGGGCTTCCATCTCAGGTAAGTTATTCATAATGAGCTAGTTTTCTATGCATACTAGCTCATTATGCCTTTGCCTCGCAGGGTCTTTTTTTTTCTATTTTATTAGTTTGGCTTTACTTACTCTTTAAGGTACTTTGGTACTCTCCTCTATGCCTAAAGTACTGTACATTTTTTGGGGGTTCACTGTACATTCCCTCCTCTTCAGGGAGTCAAAAACTGCCTGGACTTTGGGTAAATGGAATTCCCAGTCCCTAATGAAAATGACAATGTCATCCAGATATACTGAGGTGGGGCCATAATGTCTGGTCCATTACCTGTTGAAGCGTGGTGGGAGCAGCCTGAGGGTAAAAAATTGTCTTTTGTTTTTTGTGACCTCTAGGGTGGAGAAAGCCGTTTTCTCCCAGGCAGCCAATATTCCTTTGTAAAGTCCACAATGGTGATGTTTCAGGCCTGGCCTAGTCTTCCAGTGAGCTCATTCACCTGGGAAATGGGATAGGCATCATATTTTGACACCTCATTAGCTCTCCGGACATTACTGTAGAACCACAGTCTACTGATGGGCTTGGGGACAAACACAATTTAGCTCTCACCATTCACTCTCTGATTTCTTGATTACTCCTAGCACTAAGCTCCTTTTCACCTCACTTGACTCTGAGACAGCCTTTCTCTGAGCCTCTGAGTTGTAGTAAAGCCTAACATAAACTTTGACATCAAGCTCAGTAATGATGTCTCAATAACAACAGTGAGTCGTTGTAAATTGGAGAAACTCTTTGTTCCTATGAAATAATTATTTTGCTTTCTGGTTTTGAGCTACCTGAATGCAATCCACACCAAACTGGTGAAAAAAAATTGCCTCTGAATAATCTATGCACTGTACATTTTTTTAACCCCTTCACGCCAACATAACCCAAATATACGCCCTTCGGCTTGAAGGGGTTGTACCGGAGTGATGCATGCAGCTGCACGCATCACCCCGGCACCATTTTTTAGAGTTATAGCTAAGCAGCCACTCAACTGTTATCCCAAGCAGCATCTCGCCACCTTCCGCAGCTTTTCCGGGCTCTCCTGTCCCACGGGAGGCCTGAGCGACCAGTCGGCATGTCCTCTGGCTGGCTGGAGACCTGAACGAAGTCACATTCGGCTTCGATCGGGTGTAGGATCTAGTTTACTGATGACTTAAAGGTGCCAAGTTTTAAATAAACTTGGCGTTTTCAATATTTTTTAAGTGCAAAGGAGATATTTGGGGTCTTATAGACCCCAGATCTCTCCATAAAGAGTAACATTCCTTGTGACAGCAATAAAAGTTATCAGAATTTTTTTTTTGTTAAAGGGACAGTGTAAAAATAAAAAAATAAATAAAATGTAAAGCGCCCCATCTCTCCGTGCTTGCGCGCAGAATCGAAAACGCAATTGTAAGTCGCACCCGGAAATGTAAACAGTGTTCAAACCATACGTTTGAGGTATCACCACGATCATTAGAGTGAGAGTGATAATTCTAGCACAAGACCTCCTCTGTAACTCTAAACTAGTAACCTGTAGAAATGTTTAAAGCCTCGCCTATGGAGATTTTTAAGTACTGTAGTTTGTCGCCATTCTACGAGTGTGCGCAATTTTAAAGGATGACATGTTAGGTATCTATTTACTTGGCGCAACATCATCTTTCACATAATGTTGGAATGTCCAAGTACGTCCCATGCGCAGCTTCCTGGCTGATGAATGCAAATGTTCCTCCAGTATTTTTTGATAATATACTCCATTCATCTTGCCAAAAATTTTGACCAAATTTCCTGTGCCTTTGTAGCTCACACATCCCCAAAACATCAGCGATCCACCGCCGTACCTATCATCATAGGCCTTGTTGACTCCTCTCCAAATGTAACATTTATGGTTGTGGCCATAAAACTCAATTTTGGTCTCATCACTCCAAATGACTTTGTGCCAGAAGGTTTGAGGCTTGTCTCTGTGCTGTTTGGCATATTGTAAGTGGGATACTTTGTGACATTTGTGTAGTAATGTCTTTCTTCTGGTGACTCGACCATGCAGCCTATCTTTCTTCAAGTGCCTCCTTATTGTGCATCTTGAAACAGCCACACCACATGTTTTCAGAGAGTCCTGTATTTCACCTGAAGTTATTTGTGTGTTTTTCTTTGCATTCCAAACTGTTTTCCTGGCAGTTGTGGCTGACATTTTAGTTGGTCTACCTGACCATGGTTTGGTTTCAACAAAACCCCTCATATTCCACTTCTCGATTAGAGTTTGAACACTGCTGATTGGCATTCTCAATTCCTTGTATATCTTTTTATATCCCTTTCCTGTTTTATACAGTTTAACTATTTTTTCCCGCAGATCCTTTGACAATTCTTTTGCTTTCCCCATGACTCAGAATCCAGAAATGTCAGTGCAACACTGGATGAAAGATGCAAGGGTCTGTGAGGAGTCCAGAAACGCATTGACCTTTTATACACACACACTAATTACAAGCAAACAGATCACAGGTGAGGATGGTTACCTTTAATAGCCATTCAAACCCCTTTGTGTCAACTTGTGTTATCAACCAAATCAACCAAAATCACCAGGGTATGTAAACTTTTGATCAGGGTCATTTGGGTAGTTTCTGTTGCCATTATGATTTAAAAAGAGTAAACAGATTTGATTTATAATAAATGGCTTCAACCAAACACTAACCATGAGTGAAAGAAATGTTTTTGTGTTATCATTCATATTCTTTGAATAAATGGAAGAAATCATAGCAATCATAAATTCTGACAGAGTATGTAAACTTATGAACACAACTGTATATACACATTCTTGATGTCTTGTATTCAGCCAATTACTGAGTGCTGCTTCTGAATAATTATTTTTTGGGTTATTATCACCTAACACAGATTTATTTTGTTTATTTTTACACATAGAAGCTGTAGCATCAGCTTCTATCAATGGAGGAGCTTTTTGGAAAGGTCAGGCTTAGTTGGGCATTCTTGATGAAGACAAATGACAGATCCCTCCAATATGCATCCCAAAATTACAGCAGCGGGGGTGGGGACGGTTTGATGGAGGAAAATTTCAATGAAAACCAAGAGTTAGCAGCACAAGGGACACAGCGCATTAATAGTAAGTCATGTCCCTTATGCTGATTTTTTTTTTTTTTTTTTTTTTTTAATACACTTAGACATTAAAGAGGAGCTCTAGCTCCCCTACCAAAAAAATACAAATACTGTAGCTGCTGACTTTTACTATTTGGGCACTTACCTGTCAAGGGATCCTGCAGTGTCCTCACCCAAGCCGATTCCTGAATTGGCTCTTGGAGGCTGGTGCCGCCATCTTGGGGAAGGGAACCTGGCAGTGAAGCCTTGCAGCTTCACAGACAGTTTCCTACTGCACATGCGTAAATCGTGCTGCGCTTTTTCAATGGGCCATCTGCAATGAGGGCCGAACTTCTGGCTGCGTTTGCCATGACAAAACCAGGTACCCGCTCCCCCCCGCCCCGAAAGGTGCCAAATGTGGCAGCAGAGGGGGGAAGGCGGCAGACAAGCGGAGCTTCCCCTTTTGGGTGAAGCTCCACTTTAAACCATCTCTCTATGCATATTCAGATCATCTTAATGTGCATGTTCATTTTTATGAGCAAGAATGGGAAAGCAAAAAATATATGGGGTATTTGAAGTGTATCCAAACCCCCAAAAAATGCAATGTATTGTAACTTGCTGGTCCTTTGTTGTGATGGCTGTATTATTTCACTTTCTTAAGGCTTTTTTTCCTTTTATTTTTCCCAATGATCCAGTCAGTAACACATTTTGTGTCCTAGGGTGGCAACGCTCACTTACTGGATTGTATCTATGCAGCATTGTCAACCTAGGCTGCTTGATTTACTGTATATTTGGACTACAAAACACTTCCTGTCCTAGGGTGACAATTTTTAATCACTATACTGTGTCCATGAAGAAGCAATGTTGTCGCACTTGGATAGAAAGCATTTTAGGATTACAGAACACCTCATTGTCGCCATATCATAGAGGGATAATGTTGTGGAGCCCTAATATATTTCATAGCGATATAGTTTGAGATAAGACTGCATATTACACGAGAGAGCAATGGATTTGTGACAGGATCAATAGTTTTTAATTTTCACTTACTAAACAGATAAAACAATGCTTTCAATGGTATATTTAACTACCAAAATGGAGCGAGTGGGCTTATTGTTATGGTTTATACATACATAAAACAATTGTCCAGAAAATTAAAATATGGTCAATCAACAATCTCAAGAAGGGGTCTGAGACAGCAGGGGTCTGAAGTGGTCGGGCCGTGCCTACGGAAATTCAGTCTTTTGGAATGTGACCAAAACTGCCTGGATCAGGCATAGATCACATTTCTGTAAACATCGGATCCTTCAAAGGGCCATAGGCTTCTGAAGTGGAACTTTTTACAGCAGTCAATGACATCTGTATGAACATTTGCACAATTCTCTTAAATCCTTCCAAGGTGGAAGAATTCAAGAGAACTGGAACATTCCTGATCACTGACACCCTTTGAATAACAATAGACCATAAGCTTCCTTTACAGCTTGGATTAAATTGGCAAGTGAAAACTGAGAGGGAAATTATCATGTTGTAAATAGTGAGTATCGCGCTGTAAGATTCTGCTTCTCGTCCAACAACATACTGTATGTCTAAAAATAATGGCACATAAAATAGTTATATTCAGAATGAATACATTACTTTAGTGATATTCATATAAAGGTCGATCCTACCTAAAAATAACTGAATTGATCTCAGCTCTTGGATATGGATATAGTGGTCCAGCTGCTAAACTCACCCATTCTCCAGCATTGCCCTCATCAGACTCACTGGTCCAGCAATGAATCACTGCTGCTATTTATTTCATTCAACTCACTTCCTATGAGCCCAGGGCATCACGGCTCCACCCCTCCCTAAACTCACAGGAGGAACGCTGCAGAGAGTACAAACAGCAGGAGACAACAGGAAATCCAGAAGACGAGGTCAGGACGGGATAGCAAACAAGCACAGGCGATGCACAAAGCTGGGGTCGGTAGACAGGTAGTCAGATGCAGGATACACAAGTAACAAGTGAACAGGAGCTATGGAGTTGCTCAGGCAACATTGGCTAAACTGAGCATGTCTTATATAGGCAAGCAGACTAGGAAGCCGGCCATGAAGTGATGGAAGGGAAGGAAATAAAAGGCCACAAAATAGCTAGCTACACCCATAGGTGAGCACAGCCAAACCACACGTGAAAGAAATCAGGGTAGATAAAGCACTGCAACAAGGAGGTAAGGGTACACAAACAGGAAAGTGCAGGCTAACTTGTGACAGTAGTGCTATGTCATTTTGTGGCCCTGCATTCTTGATTAATAAGGATTTGGCCACCACTGGCAGAAAAAAATAGGTAAAGAAGATCTCTAAAATCACCACACCAGACTGAAGACAGCTAACAAAATGTATGTAAAGGGTGCCCAGGCTACTCCATGAGAGTGAAAGACCAGGGCCTGAATTTTGGCTTTAAACAGAGTGACTCATCTCAAATTTGATCTTGTTTCGGGTGGAATCGGGCAAAGTTAATCCTCCCAATCAAAATGTTATTGTTGTCAAAAACCCCAGCTAAGTTTAATTGCACCTAACATCAATACTATTACAGGAGGCTGAGCTTGACATTTCAGCCAAGATGCCATTTTCAATATTTTGTATATCTTTTCCATATATTCCTTTAGAGAATCCATTAGAGAATCGACAAAGACAACTGAGTTCTTGTGGATTCTACATAGCAGTACTATATGAGAAACCAAGCTCAGACTGTCATGTTTGTACTTGGGAAGAATTCCCTGCCTGTATACTACCAAAGCTAAAGATCTGACAAGGTATTAAATATTATACAATTCCACATAAAATGACTAAATCAAAGGTAGGCCAGGCATGCCAACAAGTGCTTTATTAAATAAGTGATTGATTGTCGTTGTCTTTAGTTATTAGTATGGCATCACCATCTGATAGAATAACTTGAATCCATTGAGGGAGCATGTGTCTCCATCTCGTTAAATAATAAATATAAGATTTTTACCAGAAGTCCTTCAGTGTAGTGCCCAAAAACTAAGATCTATTTCTGTATGAAAGTTTGAGATCCAGCAGGCTTGAAATACGACTGGTAGACATGAAAGGACATTTTGTTGATCTGGTTGTTTTCAGGAGGATCAGGCAAGGATCTTATGTTTATTGGACAGGTAGATGCATACCTCCCAACCGTCCCGGATCTTGTGGGACTATACCAGGAACGGAGCAGAGTCCTGACATCCCATAGATCTGAGCAGTTTCCCGCCAGCAGAACTCTGCAGCTGTCATCTCTCGACTCTCTGTCTCTCAGAAGCATTGTGCTGTTGTTCTGGTTGGTCTCTTATCACAGGTAAGCCCAGTTTTGCACACAGTGGTTGCAGTGAGAAACTGTGTGCTGTAGCCACTCCGCTCCTTCCCCTCCTCTCCCCCTGCTCTGCTCCTGATCAGGATCGCCGTATGTGTGGAGGATTGTGTGGAGGATACAGTCTGGATTGGGCACACTGCTACTTCTAATCCCCCCTCCCTGCCATCATAGAGAAGTGCTACAACCATTGCAGAAGCCATGGAAGAGGTCATTTCTGTATCATAAACAGGCTGCTCTTCTCATGTAATTCCCTGCTCTGCTAATGCAGTCATTTGTAAAAACTCACTTCTATTACATACAGTAGGCCTCCTGCCTAGTTCTACCTTAAAGAAGCCCCACTTATCTCGTTCAGCATCCAGCCCCCTCAGTGTCTCCCATTGCCTCCTCAGAGCACCAGTGTCCCCCCTCTCTCTTTGCACAATGCCAGTTCAACCCACCCTAAGGTAGAGAACCAATGCCCCCTCTATCCCCACAGAGCACCAGTGCCCCCCTCTACCTCTGCTGAGCACCAGTGCCATACTCTCCCTACACAAAGTTCCACTGTCCCACCTCTCCCTTTGCACAATGCCAGTTCAACCCACCCTAAGGTAGAGAATTGATGCCCCCCTCTAACTTCACAGAGCACCAGTGCCCCCTCTACCTCCACAGAGCACCAGTGCCCCCTCTACCTCCACAGAGCACCAGTGCCCCTCTACCTCCACAGAACACCAGTGCTCCCTGTACCTCCACAAAGCACCAGTGCCCCCTCTACCTCCATAAAGCACCAGTGCCCCCTCTACCTCCATAAAGCACCAGTGCCCCCTCTACCTCCATAAAGCACAATTGCCCCCCTCTAACTCCGCAAAGCACCAGCGCCCCCCTCTACCTCCATAAATCACCAGTGCCCCCTCTACCTCTGTAAAGCACCAGTGCCCCCCTCTACCTCCACAAAGTGCCACTGCCCCCCCTCTCCCTTTACACAATGCCAGTTCAACCCACCCTAAGGTAGAAAAACAATGATCCCCTCTACCTCCACAGAGCACCAGTGCCCCCCTGTACATCCGCAGAGCACCAGTGCCCCCCTCTACTTCCACAGAGCACCAGTGCCCCCCTCTACTTCCAAAGAGCACCAGTGCCCCCTCTAGCTCCACAGAGCACCAGTGTCCACCTCTCCCACTGCCTAGCACCAGTGCCCCCTTTCCCCCCTTACAGTACCCCCTTTCCCTCCTTAAAGTGCCAATGCCCTCCCTCTCCTTCATGCACAGCACCAGTACCCCCTTTCCTTTCACAAAGCGCCAGTGCCACCCTCCCTTTGGGGAATGCCAGTTTCCCCCACCCTAAGGCAGAGAACTAATGCCCCCCTCTCCCTCCACAGAGCACCTGTACCCACCTTCTACCTCTGCAGAGCACCAGTTTAACTATGTTCCTTTAGGCCACACCCAATATACAGCCCAATTTAGTCACACCCACTTTTTGGGCTGTCCCTCATTGTCAATTTCAAATGTTGGTGGTATGTAGATGCCATCCAGCTAACAGCTCTTGGGGAGGAACATAAATCCAAAAAGGTTACAAAACTTGTTCTGATCTTTCAATTTAAAGATATGCTCAACAGTGCTAGTAAAAATTGTTTCCCTGAGGTGTTGATTTATACATGTAGAACCAACCTGCCCTCTAAAGGCTGTGACAGCACAAGTTAGAGAAACAAGTTTATAGGTGCTTTCAAAGTACTAACATAGAGAGCAGACATGTTCAGACTCTAATACCATCCACCAGCACTTGGATCTATAAAAACATCAAAGCTGCTGTATCCAAAATGTAACATAAGCCCTTAGTACATATATTAATCAATTCTATACAGCACTATTGGTCCACACAGGGGTGAGCAGAGAAGAAATGTTGGGCAATAACAAAAATAAGAAACGGAAAAATAACAATATGGAACAACATTTGTGACAGATTATAGTAGAGATTATAAGGGAGTAGAAAAAGTTGTCAAAAAGTATTGCTCAATCCTCCTAAAAGATCAAACACTTGGTAGGGCGTTACCCCAAAAAAATGTAAATTTGTTCATAGAAGGGCAATATCACTGAGAAATATGATAGTTAAAAATGTGATAGATCCCACACACACACACACACACACTAATAAGGTTACTTTTTTGGACACAAAGAAATTCTTCAGGTGTAAGAGATGTATTCCATGTAGAACAAGTTCATACAAGGAACTGAAGCACAACTGGGAAAGAATATGAGCTAAAATAATTTATTATGTGCAAAAGCACACATGTAACCTACGTACTGGAATGTTCTTGTGGCATCCAGTACGTAGGTCGAAATACAAGACATTTGTATAAAGGAATTAGTGAACATATGAACAATTTTAACCCCTTGGTACCAAGTATTGTCATGGCAATTTTTATACCTACCTCCCTTATACGCTTAATGATACATCAAATAAGTGAGTACAACCTTGTCTATATAAGAATCAACCAATGTGGTTGCAGCTACCGTATTTATCGGCATATAACACGCACCGGCGTATAACACGCACCCCAAGTTTAGGAGGGCATTTTAAAGGAAAAAAGTTTTAGGAGGGAAGTTTAGGGAAAAAAAAAACTTACATTTAAGCGTCATTTGCAGCCTTGCCCAGTGTCATTGCAGCTTGCCCAGCGTCATTGCAGCCTTGCCCAGCGTCATTGCAGCCTTGCCCAGCGTCATTGCAGCCTTTCCCAGCGTCATTGCAGCTTGCCCAGTGTCATTGCAGCCTTGCCCAGCGTCATTGCAGCCTTGACCAGCATCATTGCAGCCTTGCCCAGCGTCATTGCAGCCTTGCCCAGCGTCATTGCAGCCTTGCCCAGCGTCATTGCAGCGTGCCCAGCGTCATTGCAGCTTGCCCAGCGTCATTGCAGCATGCCCAGTTTCTTTGTAACTTGCCAGCGTCATTAGAAGTCCCGGTTTAAATTTCCCGCCGCCGAGACTCTCTGTCGCGTGCGCCGCCGAAAAAGCCCGAAGCGTGGCCGAAAAAGACTGAAGCACTCCCGGAAAAGGCCGAGCTGACTGTTCAGCTCCGCTCGCGGTCCCGCCTCCCTGCTGTTTCAGGAGCGAGCGCAGGGAGGCGGGACTACGAGCAGAGCCGAACAGTCTGCTCGGTCTATTCCGGCGCCGCTTCTGGTTTTTTCGGCAGCGCTCGCTATTTTTCCGCGGCGCTTGCCATTTTTGTCATTTTTTTGGGGGGTATCGGCGTATAACACGCACCCATGACTTTCCCCCGATTTTAAGTTTTAAATACGGTATAACCAATAAAATCAGTAACGAATTATAACTTGCATAAAGGATAACAATCTAATTTATTTATACAGAAAAGAAACATTAGAATAATCCGATATTACCCAATATAACGTAGATGATACAACCTTAAAACTAAGATGTTACCAATAATACAAAGTAATACAAATAGGAATATTGCTATAATGGACCTACAAATGCTATCAGTATATCAGGACAAATTGTGGGGCAGGAAAAGTTAGAGAAAATATGAAGTTACACACCAAGAAAGTAAAGGAGGTGCATCCACAGAGAGAAATCTTATGTCCTCATGCTTTTTAGACCACAAACCAGTTCAGTCTCTCTCTGAATGGAGGAAAGAGATACATTGTATCTCTCTCTCTCTCCTTGCAGAGAGAAAAAAACAACATCCGTGTGTAAAAAAAGAATAATAATATAAAATAAAAAATTGAAAAAAAATACCTAGCTCAAGGTTTGATTTATGTCAGTGCCAAGGGTTAGTGTTTGGGGAAGAGGTAGCAGGTCTGAGCAGAGAACTGTTGGGCGATAACAAAAACAAGAAACAACATAATAACAATATGGAGTTTGCATTTGTGACATATTATAGTAGAGATTATAAGGTTATAAAGGGGGTAGAAAACGTTGTCAAAAAATATTGGTCAATCCTTAAAAGATAAAATACTTAGTAGGGCGTTACCTACTGCTGCCCTCTGCCAGAAAGTTGTCAATTGGAAGAAGGTTTACCTTCCAACATGACAATGACTCAAAGCACACAATGAGAAAAAGGTGAATGTCCTTGCATGGCCTAGTCAGAGCGTAAACTTAAACCCCATTGAAAATCTGTGGAATGACTTGAAGACTGCAGTCCACAAACGGTCACCATTACATTTAACTGAACTTGAATATAAAAGTTATGTAAGACATTTTCTATTAGGCATATGTTAGCCATGTCAGCATGGCCACTGGGGTGTAAAGGAAGGATTTGCATTGTTTTGTCCACTGTCCTAAAATAACGGGGAATTTTTAATTTTTTTCTGCATGGCAGAGTTCCAAGGAGAAAACCACTGCTGAGCAAAAAGAACATCAAAGCTCGTCTCAAAATCTTGATGATCCCCAAGACTTTTGGGACAACATTCTGTGGACCGATGAGACAAAAGTGGAACTCTTTGGAAGGTGTGTGTCCAAGTATATCTGCGTAGAAGGAACACTGCATTTCAGAAAAAGAACATTATACCAACAGTAAAATATGGTGGTGGTAGTGTGATGGTCTGGGGCTGTTTTGCTGCTTCAGGACCTGGAAGACTTGCCGTGATAAAAGGAACTATGAATTCTGCTGTCTACCAAGAGATCCTGAAGGAGAATTTGAAGAATTTTTAATTTTTTTCTGCATCTGCAAAGAAAGTGAAACATAAAATTACTTTTTGTTTGAAGAAGGCTCTGCTCTGTTTTGTACTAATTACCTGGGTGCTTTCTGGTTCTTTTAAGCCCACCTGTAGGCAAGTGCCTACATGGTGGGTCAATGTTAGTTAGGAAGTATGTGCTGTCTAGGTGGGGAAGGGGTAAGACAGGGTTTGCTGGTTTCCTGGGCTTTTTGGGTTCTGCTCTCCACCCTGTTTGGCATATACATTAGGGTGAGGCTGGGCTCAGGGGAGTAGGACCATATGGGAAAGGAGCAGAGGGTTTGGTTGGAAGATGTAACTTGGAGTAGCCCTCAATCACCATCATCCTAAGGAAACCTACTTAAGGACTTTGCCACTAATGGACATTTACCTGCAAAGGTTTGCCTAGCCATCTAAGAAATAGATAGTTAGTGATTTGAGTGCTCTTGGACTGTATTGTCAGAGCCTTCAAGTAAAGCTTTGTTAACCATTCATGAGCCTGGTTCAAAAACATTCAAATGGGTGCATTGTGGTAAATGGCATATCAGGCTTGTAAAGCACACACTCAGGGTACATGAGGAAAACCCCCACAATGAGTTAAACCAGCAGGAGAGTCCTAGCAAGAGAGTAGTTGCTACAAGTAACCAGTAATTGGTAAATACATCCAGCAGCCAGAGAGCGAGGAGCGGTATCAGGATCGGGTGACAGGTCCTCCGGTAGTGAGGGTGTTGGTGTTCTGACATCCTCCCTAGTGGTCGGTTCCCCAAGAGCAATTGAGATTGAACCCACAGTGCAGAGACCCCATGTATCCAGCCACATGGTACAGGAGAGTTAAGAGTTAATTATGTGCACACATTAGGTCCACGCTTTGTGCATTGTGGGACCCATTTCTGTCACTGGGAGTGAGGTGGTCGGACATCTGCTGGACTGGTGAAGAGGGCATAGGCTCAGCGGTGTCCCTCCTATATGCAACAATCATCTGAAAAAGGTTTGCAGTAACTTGGGACCAAATATTTTACAGAGGGACACTGTACATTGCATTTCTGCATGTATGGCTCATCTCTAAGCTGGGGTTCTGCCCTAATGTTGGCATTCACATAAAAGCAGCCCTGCCCACATGGAAAGAGGTACCGTTCATGTGCCCCTCACATGCACACCCCACACACCTGACCATAACGTGATTGTATTACCAAGAGTTAATCAACCCACTGACATGACATAACAGTGGTCGCCCGAGGGGTATTTTTAGTAACACTTGGGTGTGGGACCCCACACTGTGAACCGTCACATGGTCAGTCACTAAATGCTTATTTTATGCACTGCGCCTTTTAGGGCTGGGCCCTTTGGCTAAGTCTGTTGCAGTTTTTGTCTTCCAGGCCTCAGGGCCTGGCCAGTGCACTATTGCACGGCCACTATTTATCGTATTTCTTTTTTCTCCCATGTTTGGTCTCACTTTCACTTTTGTGTGTGTTTTCTCACTGGATGAAGGGTGTGAGTCCTCTAGCTTGCCCTGACATCTAGGGGCAGGATGTGCGGCCCTCAGGTTTCTTCATCCCCTGCCCCGGGGGGGGGGCTCTATTCGGGAGAGCCCCTCGAACAAGTATTCGGCTAACCTAGAAGAACGGGGTCTGCCAGGCTTTCTGGCTAGGCAGACCATAGAAACCCATTGTCCCTGACAGGAGCCTTGCGCCTCGGAGGATCAGGGTAGAGGTCCTACCCCTTTGGGGGTGGACTAAAGCACACCCTTAAGTGCACTTTTTAGTGTGTGTTTCACATGTACGTTTTTTGCTCACTTAATCGTTTTTCTATTCAGGTTTTTGCACCACATGGACTTAAAAAAAAAAAAAAAACAGTCACTCAGTCCATCTATTTTTGATAATTGGGCCCCAATCTCATGTCTGTGGGAGCAGGCAGACATCCGGTGGCTAACAACCTTTACAGTAGAGGGATGATCATGGGCCAGGTTAGTAAACCTGTCCCAATTGTCAACCACCCACAGTGGCGGCTGGTGCAAAACTTTTTTGGGGGGGCGGCAAACAAACCCCCCCATGTCCGCGGTGACAGTCCCTCCACACTCACCCCTCCATGGCTTCCTTGGCTTCTCTTCCCAGCCAACCCGATTCGCCTCCTGTCCTGATTGGCGGGAAGGAGAAGCCGGAAGACAATACCTAATATTGATTCGCTAGTTTCACATTTGGGTGGGTTCCAGAGCCCAACCTTTTTCAAGCCAATTAGAGCCTCAGACTCTAATCATGTGGCTTGAAAAAAAAAACTCATAACAAGCTATGAGTCTGGCGCCCTGCATGCATCCCCGCATGCAAGCCAGGGGGGCGAGCGGCCCTGCTGGACCGGCCACTCCTGACCACCCATATGCACACACACCAAGAAGCTATTTCTGCTACCATTCCTTCCCCTCCTCTCCCATGCCCATTGCCAAGGTTTATTTAGTACTCTGCAGTGCTTGGTGGATTTGCATATTCTTCCGTCCCCTATAAATGATAATGAGCAGCCTGTTATCTTTGTATTTTCAGTATGAAGTGAACAAATTATAGTAGCTGGACCCACTGTCATGCATTTTGGGGAGCTATCCCCTTTCTCAAGGCTTAAAAAAGGAAATTACCTGAAAAATGTAATCTTGGAAACGCAGCTAGTCTGTCACAGAAAGTTGGGGGAACTCTACAGCCTTTTGGCCAATGGATGCTGTGCTCTGTTTAGCGCTATAAAGGGTTCCGGCATGCTGATCCCAGCTTTTCTGACATATTTACGTTTAAACAACCACCACTGCCTGGGGCAGGAGGGATCCTGGACTGGAACTCAGAGTGCCACAGACAAGCAATTACATTTTTTATACTTTTTGAGTGCATTCGATCTCCATTAAAGTGTAAGTTCACCTTTTCCGAAAAAATTAAAATGTGAATGAACAACGTACACCCTCCCCACTCCCCCGATCCCTGCTGGTGTAGCAGCCCAGGGATTTTAAATCACTGCTTTTCTCCCTCTTCTTTTTCTGATTGGTCAACGTCAGTACACAGCATTGCTCTGATCTATCCTGGAAAGAAGAGGGAGAAGAGCAGGAATTTCAAATCCCTGGACCGCTACATTGGCTGCATGGACACTGACAGCTCATTAAGTAAGTACAGCAGGGACTAGGGGTGGGGAGGGGAGGGGAGAGTGTATTTATTATTATCATTATTATTATAATGGATTTATATAGTGCCAACAGTTTGCTTAGCGCTTTATAACATGAGGGCAGACAGTACAGTTACAATATAATTCAATACAGGAGGAATCAGAGGGCCCTGCCCGTTAGAGCTTACAATCTAGGATATGGTGTAATGCGTGTACACAAATGATGATGACTGTAATCTGACAGCGGAATAGCCTCAATGCTGTCAGAATTCATTAGCTCTGTGGGAGCGATTCCTTCATCTAGGTTGAATGTGTTGAATGAAAGAATATTAAATATGTATAACTTGCCTAAGGCTGGCCATACACTGTTCGAATCTCGGCCGGTGTTCTGTCACCAAAAGTCTGGCTATCGAAAAGTGTCTGCCCCCGTACTGCGCAGGCGCAGCGCCTGCGCAGTACGGAGCAGAAGGAGATTCGGAAAATCTCTGAAGATGAACAGCACCTGCGCTGTGAGTCGGGGTGCAAGCCCCACCATCCAAGTGGACATAGAGTACACAAAGTTAGAAGGCCCCTCGCGGGCTCGCTTCGTTCGCCACGCTTCGGACACGGCCTCGCTGTGCTCGGCTCTTTATCATTCTAGCTCTATGTCCACTTGGATGGTGGGGCTTGAACCTGGACTCACGGCGCAGGCGCCCTTCATCTTTGACTATTTTCGGAATCTGCCTGTCATGTGTACTGCGCATGCGCAGTACACAGCGGACAGTATCCGATGGAGGACACAATCTGACAGGACACCGGTTCAGCAGGAACCGGCCAATATTCGAACTGTTAATGGGCAGGCTGAATGTATCAAGTTAATTGATCGATCAACTTGAGTACAAACAGCCTGCTGGATTCTCTTATGATTATCATTAGCGACTGCTATAGCTGCTAGCAATAATCACTGTCTTCTCCCGGTGAGGACAGCTTACATCACTCCCCTATTGTGAGCAGACAATGACTTGGCAGGAGGGATTCCCTTGTCAGCATTGTCTGTGTTGATGGGGGAATCGTGTGAATTTGCATCATGTATGGCCTGCCTAACAGTGCCCCAAGTAGCAGTTTAAACCTAACCCTTTGCCATTCTATCGCAAACTAATAAGAAAACATTTTAGCTGGACATACATTTTAAGTCATGGAAATCTATGGTCAAGAAATACCTTCCTTGTGTAGATCTATAATATCAATGCCATTAAAAAATAAATAAATAAATAATAATTGAAATAGAAATTAATTTAATCTACTACTAATAATAATAATAATAATAAAGCGAGTGACTAGCTCTTTTCATTCTTTCTTTGCTCCCGTGATAAGAGACTGTAATAGAAACTAACAAAAGGTTCCTTTGACTTGCGAAACTTTTACTATGATGTTGTTCAGGCATATCCAGAGGGAGTTTCCTTCACCCCACAGACAGGATGGAGATACAGAAAGGGGAGGGTACCATAGGAATGCACTCAGTCTGCTAGGGCTATATATCATGCTTCACACACTGCACTGAGAGTTGAGGAGTGGAACCTGGACAACTCGCTGCAGCTCCAGGAGACATCCCTAGGTAAGCTTCTCACAAATCCTTTTAAGTGGCTGCTTATATTAAACTAAGTTTAACATGAATTTAAATACAACATAGTTGTAATACTCCAATAACAACATTTTGGAGCTCTTTTTATAAGGGTTTTTTCATTTTTTTTGTGATCAACTAAGGATTTTGTGTTTTTTCAAGGATGTGGATTTGTTACATATATTGCTATATTGCACAAGAAAACTAGTTTGTGTGTAAGTTAAGCTGTGACTGAGTTATAGAAAATGGTATACCAATAAATTAAATCTTCCAGTAGGCTGGAAATTTTTTGTAATTTCGCCATAACATTGGAAAACCACCAATCAGGTTAAAAAATAGTTCTTTAAGTTAAAAGCAAAACCATAACCACTAATGGAACATTTTCAAAACAGCTCTTTGAAGTATTTTAACAGAGGGTGTCTGGGACACTAACTGAATGGAGTTTGTATGTTTTCCCTGCATTTATATAAGTTTTGGTCATTGGAGTCTAGTTTCTTCCCATGATAAGTCATTTGGCTTCTCACAAAAGTGAAACTGTACTGGGCAAAGTACAGGATGGAAAAAAGAAATGGCAACCACTTGGGTCAGTTTGTACCTGTTATAATTAAGGTGGACCTGGACAGGACAATTCATAGAATAGTACAATACAAAAAGATCCCTTTTTGCTGACTGGCACAAAAAGACTTTAGGCTTTTGCTGACTGGCACACATGCCAGTCAGCAAAAGCCTAAAAGTCTAAACGGCTTTAACAATTTGCAATAAAAACTGAGATTTGTGTAGCATACATTTGCAATTATTTGTTAACGCCACACAAAGGTGCCTCTATCTGGTCCCTAACTCCAGGCTTTAAGAGCTCACATCTTGGGACATATATATCAAATAAAATATTGAAAATTGGTATGCTTTGCAGCTTAATAATTCTTAAAGGTCCAGCACAATACAGGAAGAACCATTGGCAGTGGGTACTTTCCTTCCCCAAATTGCACCATTCCCTTGATCCACTGTTGAAGCTGAAGTTTAGGTATGATTTTTCTTGCGTAGTTACTTTGCTCCAACATGGAAGTATGTATATCTTAGAACTCACTGATCCCTGTGGAAGCTGTAAATCACTGTAGAAATTGTCACTACTATGGAAATATGCAGTTACATTGGTCCAAGCTGTACTAATGTAACTGAGCAAGAAAAAAAATTACCTAGAAACCTAGCTCCACCCAAAGATGGGCTTTAAACTTAAAGGGATACGATATTATTAATATCTATTTTTTCATCCCGAAATGTTTTGCTGCATGTTATTATTGCAAAATGACACGTATACTATCTTATTCAAGCAGATATTGAAATTTTGCCCACAACTTGCTTACACTATTTAATTAATACCCGACCTGCTATTTTAAATAAACAGGTAACAAAAGAGCTAGAAGAGGTGTGTGCCAAGAAAACATAGCTTAAGGGTGCCTACAGGTATTGGGCTAAAAAACAGCCTAAAGGTGCCAAAATAAACATCCTCCAAACATGCAAATTAGGGGGTATTCATTTTTTCAAGGTGTTTACCTCATTAGAAGGTAATTTTCTCTGATTAGAATGCAAATGATCAGATAGAATGAACATTCTGTAGCCTCTACAGACACGCAAATCCTACAGCTACACGAGCAGTTAAAATGACGTGGTCCTGAGATTTTTAACTACTTGGCAGTCATTTGATATGCGGCAAATTGATATCAACACCTGAAATCAAGATCTCTCTTGCAGAGATACTTGTATAACCATCTGTGTAACATTAAAAGATATGTAAATCTTAAAAAATCTATTGTATTGTAGAGTTAGGCTTGGTTCACACTTGTGGAGGCTGTCTTCTGCGTGTAGAGCTGGGCAGCCAATTCATTTCAATGAGCTACCCTACCTGCAGAAATGCGGGGGAAGAAATCCCCAAACCTTTTTTTTTTTAAATTGTGCTGCACGGAACGCATGTAAAATCGTCGGTGTTTTGCCAATGCGTGGTGGTACCATTAAGAATTAGTGCAGCATGGGTCTGTCTCATGTCGAGTGTTCTCCAATTCACAATAAACTCAACCTAGCCTTAGATGTGATAATTGCATTATTTTAAATTTTCTTAGAACATTTTCATCATGTATAGAAAATTCTTGTTGATCTTGCCAGAAACATAACGTGTTTGTCACATGCTGTGAGCTAAACTGTAGAAGGAAAAATATTCTTATCTGCCTTTCAAGCTGTCTCTGTAAACTACTAATTCCCCTCCCCATTAATAGAGATGACTAGAGAAAGACTCTAAACTAATTACCTTTTATAAAAAAATATATATATTTTATTATTATTATTATTATTATTAATAATAATTACTTTTTACACTGGAGCCTGTAAAGCATTACTTGTAGTTCATTGATTCACAGAAGCCTTGCATGACCATGCTGTGTTTTAATTGTCAGAGTGGGTGGGTAATTACCTTTTTTACCTTTTTTATGAAGTGATCCCATTCCCTCTGTCCCCATCTGCATAAGAGCTGGGGGAGGAGAAGCAGCAACACACTAAGCTTTATGGCTGCGCAGCAGAGGCGTGTCAGGACAAGTCTGACCATTGGAGGAGAACATACTGAGTTCTCATTAAGCAGGCCATACATTATGCAATTTTCTTTACTTCAACCACAGGTTGTTGATGGGGGAATCCCAGCTGTCAGAATACAGTGATCACTGCCGACTGCTCTAGCTGCTGGCAGTGATCGAACAGAAAAAAAAAATTACAGACTGGTTGATTGAGAGATACCTGCTGAACTGGCCAAATTTCGATCCGTCTATGGCCGGCTTTAGTGTTTCACTACTACTATATTAAGTGACTTCTTTAAAGAGGAGGTCCACCTGATTTTATTTTTTTTTTTTAAATCAGCAGCTACAAATACTGCAGCTGCTGACTTTTAATAAATGGACACTTACCTGTTCCAGGTTCCAGCGATGTCGGCAGAAGATGACGAGCGATCGCTCGTCTCTCGGCTGCCCCGCCGCCATCCTCTGTCAGGGAATCAGGAAGTGAAGTTTGCGGCTTCACTGCCCGGTTCCCTACTGCGCATGCGCAAGTCGCGCTGCACGTCTTTATTGGTCCCAGTTGTGTCCTGGGAACTGTGTGTTTCCCAAGACACAACGGGAACCCTTGGATATGGGCGGGCATCCTCAGATATGGGTGGGGCAGCTAGTCCCAGAAGTGGGTGCAGATACCTGTATTCTACAGGTATCTGCACCCCCCTCCCCCTGAAAGGTGCCAATCGTGGCACCGGAGGGGGGGAGGAATCCGATAAGCGGAAGTTCCACTTTAGGGTGGAGCTCCGCTTTAAATGTTTTTGTATGTGTAAAGTGCTGAATAACATACTGGTGAGCTATAAATACAGGATAAAAATAAGATACACATGTATGTATTTAAAGTGTCTAGAACATGTAATGAATGTTCTTGCTTTTGATTTAAAAGATAAGTATGGGGTTTATAAGAAAAAAAAAACCTTATACTCATGAATGCAGCATCAACCAATGCCATATCTGTCCCCTGTCGCCTCTGCACAGAGAACTGAGTGATCAAACACTGCTGATCGCTCAATTCTCCCCTCCACTCTGTGCAGAGAGCCGTGATTGTCATTCAAGGCATCTGGGTGGATCCCGACTGTAAAGTCGAGATCTTTGCCCAGCCTGGCCGGGTAGAATGACGTCAGCTGACAGCGGGCTTTAGCCCGCTGTCAGCTGAAAACGGGTCACAGAAAAAATGAACTGCATTTAACTGCAAGTATAGCCAAAAAAGCTTTGGTCATACTTCTCCTTTAAACATACTGTATATTTGTCATAGTTGATTTAGAATACTTTCATAGCTATTTTGAATACTAAGGATAGGATCTAATAAATATGTTGAAATGAACATTAGGCATCACTTAACAGGTTAACTATAGAGGCTTATTAATGCTAATGAATAACAGAGTTTTGTATGAGCTGGGATTATCTTATATTACAGTAAACAACTGGGCAGCCAAACAAAATTCCTTTATACTCATGCTTTGGCTAACTATGGAATTTCCTACTACTCAGTCACTTGGCTCACTGTGGTTTCTCAGCTGAGCTAGGACTGTGTGCGTATATTTAAACAGCTTTGCTGTCCCTCTTCTCAGAGATACTTTCGCCTTCAAGATTTCATAGTAGATAATTCATTGCAGCCTCAAGGTTAACGGGAGTTTAAGAAAAGCTCAGAAAGGTATTTATTCTTGCAGATTTGTAGATTTGATATATGATGTGTTCAGCTATTTGCTTATCTTGTGTGCATTATGTGTGTGTTATTTTATGAATATTTGTTGATAGAGGCCAAATCGTGGTCTGAATTGTGGGTGATGGCATTAAGTTGGCTGTAGATGATAGATTTCTTTAATACGTTTTATTGCCTCAGTAGGTATGTTTACTTCTGAGGAAGTGGGAGGTAGGGAACATGCCCAAACACCTCCAATGCAAGCCTTTCTTGTGGGAATGCGATGACAAATGTGTCCAGTATTGACGATCATTACTTTCTCCAATATTTGTAAAGTGGGCCATGCGTGTTAAGTTTCCTCTTATTCAGCCCTGTGGGATAAATGAAAGGAGCCGGTTATCAGAAAACCAAAACAATGTATGTGTTTCATTGGATAAAGGCTCTGTTCAGCCATACACAGAAGAAATGTTGGCTGATTCAATTTGAGTTATGTAAGGCCCGCTCAAGAAAGGGATGTCCGGTACTATAGACACTTGAGGATGGTTAACCAATCTGACCTTTGAAAATTATTATCAGTGGTAACGCATATCTACGTTAGACATAAATTTATATTATATGACATTTCATTTAAATCCTTTTTTTTGCAATCATTTCTGAGCACAAACGTAATAATATTTTCAGAATGACAGAATATACCAGCAAATGTAGAACTATTAGTACTCATTAATATCTAGTAGGGGCAGCACAGTGGTATATTGGGTAGCACTCTCACCTAGCAGTAAAAAGGGTGAATGGTTTGAATCCCAACCATAACACTACCTGCCTGGAGTTTGCATGTTCTCCCTGTGCCTGTGTGGGTTTCCCGCGGGTACTCCGGTTTCCTCCCGCACTCCAAAGACATGCTGGTAGGTTAATTGGCTTCTGTCTAAAATTGGCCCTAGTATATGAATGTGAGTTAGGGACCTTAGATTGTAAGCTCCTTGAGGGTAGGGACTGATGTGAATGTACAATGTAAAGCGCTGCATAAATTGACGGCGCTATATAAGTACCTTAAATAATAATAATAGTTCTAGAACTGACATTTTCTGGTCAACAACCATTTTAAACATAAAAGTTTAAGCCTAACTCCAGTCAAAACAAAGTCTTAAGCTGGCCATACATAGACTTTCAAACAAACGTTCTTCATATTTGTATGAACAGTTGTAGCAAAATTCAATGACTTGATGAATGTTGTTCGAAAGTTGTGCACTTCAAAATTTTGTTTGTTTTTAAAATTTAACTGGAATGAATGGACTTTACTGACTGATAAACACATTCACTGTTGGAAATTTTATTTATGTGTTCAATCGATAAAGATTTTCAATTCTGCTCCTTACGAATTCCTCGTTACTGCAGTCGAAAACAAACGCCGATCTGACCCCACTAACGATTAGAAAAGAGAACGAACAATGTTTAAACAAACATTTTCATACAGAATTCTACTAATGTATGGCCAGCTCTAGTTTTGAATAGAGTGGGGAAGGACTAAAAATGTTTGGTATTTTTTTGGTTGTCTGTGACTGAATTGGGAAGAAAATGTTTGGTATTTTTTTGGTTGTCTATGACTGAATTGGGAAGATTTCCCCTTACCTTTTTCACTGTGACATGAAAGCACTGGGGTTTAAAAGGTTTTAAGCTTTTCTCACTCAAAAAAAAAAAAAAAAAATTGGCTGCAATTTGGTTTTAATAAACAAGATACACATGCTCAGGAACTAATTTTAAAGTTAAATGTTTGCCTTGCAGTTTATAACTTCAATGTGCCAAATTTATGAAGGTGTTACGTAGATCTTAAAACCTGCAATTTCAATTGGTACTAAAACATGTAGAGTTTTGTATGAAATGCCATACACAGACATCATGCATGTCAAAGTGCTTTCCCCATAACTGTGATCATGTGCTAATCTAAAAGAGTTGTACTGCTTAGCGCATACGGTATGACATTTTTTATGTGCCTAGTCGGTAAACTACCAAATACATCAAAGTTTTATGTTAGATATAGCTCCCAGCTGCCCCTTATTTGGAGAATTTCCCTCTTTTGGATCCAAATCCCTCTGCCCCTCTTTCCTCCTCAGTTCCATATTATTATCTTATGTGTAGACCTTTTTATGATATTATCTAACTATCAAACGTGTTGCAGTACACAAAACATTTAATGCAACTCAAACATTTGCATTGAGACTGTAGGCCACACCCGCCCAACCTATTCCACAGATACAACCATAAGACCAACACCACAACATGTTTTATTGTTTTACAATGCTTATAACAACCATTATAAATAATCAAAAACTTGCATAACATAAACATCACATCATCAAATAGGCTTTGGCCAGTTGTCAGAACTCGGGCAGCTTAAACTATATTAACAAAGAATACATCCCTCCCAGATTCCGGGGTGACCCAACCACACAAAATGCCGTGATGGGAAGGGAGGGAGCTCTTCTTTCCTTTGTCCTGGCTGCTGCAGAGGAAGCCATAACCGCACTGCAGCCCTTATATAACATTCCCAGGGAATTCCCAGGGAAATTCCCAGGGAAATCCAGAAAATTCCAGGAATTCCTATTGGATAGCCCAGATCCCTCTTTAGAATATTTAAAGGGGTAGTGCCCCCACTCACCCATAAAACCCTACATAACAGTGAAATGCCATTAAACTACACTAATAGGGCCGGATGGCCCCATTACCAAGAAAGTGGGTCCAAATAGGTGTGCCCCCTTTATACATTCTTAACTTTAAAAGCCAGTATGAAGGAAAAGTTGTGGTGCAAAAATCATATGTGAATTTAATCAATTATTTTTTATATATTCATTTTTTCTGGTCTGTGTAACTAGATGTGGTAGGGATCTGTTCTTTGCCCATACATACTATATGCTGAAAGACGTTCCTTTTCATCTATACCAGAAGGTTAGAGTTTATGATCTTTATGAGTTTATGATGTTAAAGAGGTTGTAAACCCTAAAAAACAAAAAACAAAAACCAAGACAAATGCATAATGAGCTAGTATGCTTGCACACTGCTGAGACGGCTGACATTTTCCCCAAAGTTTCTTGCGGGTTCCAGCATTGTGATTGGCCAGAGCCACCATAATGTCACTCCCACACATGCGCGCAAGAGCCGCCGATTACAAGACAGGGGTCTGAAGAAACGCCACAGGCGGCCGTTTCTTCAGAGCGCATGCGCCGATGACATCAGCGTATATATTGTAAATATCTTCTAAACAGTGCAAGTTTAAGAGATATTTATGGTACCTACAGGTAAGCCTTATTATAGGCTTACCTGTAGGTACAAATAAAAAGGAAGACTTTACTTCCTCTTTAACCGCTTCAATACAGGGCTTTTAAACACCCTTCCTTACCAGAGCACTTTTTGCGATTCGGCACTGCGTCGCTTTAACTAACAATTGCGCGGTCGTGCGACGTTACACCCAAACAAAATTGACGTCCTTTTTTTCCCACAAATAGAGCTTTCTTTTGGTGGTATTTGATCGCCCCTGCGGTTTTTATTTTTTGCGCTATAAACAAAAGAAGAGCGACAATTTTGAAAAAAAACACAATACTTTTTTACTTTTTGCTATAATAAATATCCCATTTTTTAAAAAAAAAACAATTTTTTTTCCTCAGTTTAGGCCGATACGTATTCTTCTACATATTTTTGTTAAAAAAAATCGCAATAAGCGTATATTGATCGGTTTGCGCAAAAGTTATAGCGTCTACAAAATAGGGGATAGATTTATTGAATTTTTTTTTTTTTACTAGTAATGGCGGCGATTTGCGATTTTTTTTTTTCGTGACTGCGACATTGCGGCGGACACTTCGGACACTTTTGACACATTTTTGGAACCATTCACATTTACACAGCGATCGTTGCTATAAAATTGCAATGATTACTGTGTAAATGTGACTGTCAGGGAAGGGGTTAACACTAGAGGGCGCTGGAGGGGTTAATGTGTGTCCCTAATAGGAGTGATTCTAACTGTAGGGGGAGGGGACTTAAGGGGAGGAGACCGATCATGTGATCCTCTGTACTGGGATCACATGATCGGTCTCCTCCCCGCTGACAGGACGTGGAGCTGTGTGTTTACACACACAGCTCCACGGTCCCGCCCGGTCCCGTTGTTTTAAACGGGCAATCGCGGGTGCCCGGCGGACATCGCGGCCGCCGGGCACTCGCACCGGGTCCCGAGCGATGCCGCGGGCGCGCGCGCGCCCCCCAGGCGGCCGGGAATCCGAGGACGTCATATGACGCCCACCCAGGATGGTAGATCCACCTTGTGGGCGTCATATGACTATACGCGGGTATTGAAGTGGTTAAGTCAGTCATAGACCTTTCGAATCTCGGCTGGGTTTAGCAGGAACTGGATGAGATTCGAACCATGAATGGGCAGGCTGAATGTACCAAAGTTGATCGAACAATCAACTTGGGTACAACCAACCGGTCAGATTTTACACACGATTAATGCTAGCGCAAATTAAAGCCGCTAGCAATAAGCACTGTGTTCTCCTGGCTGGAGAACATAATGGCTCCACAGGCGGGATTCCCCTATCAACACTGACAGTGTTAATGGGGGAATAAAGCTATTTTCTTTCCTGTAATCTGACCGGCTCCATCTATGGCTGGCAATAGATCATATCTTCATACATACACAATGACCTGTCTAGCAATCCCCCATTGCTTTTGTTTTTCCTGGAATAAGACTTAACCAGGGGTGCATAGCAGTGCTCTTCCTCTTTTCATAAGACATAAAAGACACATGAGGCCTGTTTATTTAGAGATCTTTCAGATAAAGGGTCTTTAGGTGATCAAATTACTTGCACTTCTGATTCAACCACCATCTGATGTCTCCAGGTAGCTCACATCTAACATCAGTCATAATTACCCTGGACTATACTGAAAGATAACCAACAAAGCCAGACACTTATATAGCCTTATGGCTCCAATTATAAAGCAGTGGCCTTACCATAAATGGCCCTACAGCCACTTTACTGTGCTTTAGAAATGCGCATGTTGCCGTTTTTGTTTCTTGTGCATTGCACTCCACTTGTTTCGGGACTCTGTAGAAATGTAGAAAGCAGAGCAACTGAACAAATTGATGGAAAAAGATATTAGGAGGAGTGCCCGGTGATGTAACCTGTCAATCAGCATTAAGGTAGTACTGTAGGCTAAAAATGTTTTACCCTAATGCATTCACAGCATCAAGGTAAAAAATGCCCCAGTACAAGTGCATCCCCCCATCCTTAAACTAGTACCTGATGTCTATCTAATAGCTGTTGGGTCCTCCATAAGCCACACCACTCCCTGAACTTCTTTACTGGCTTAAGAGGGGAGAGATGAGGGTAGGTGAGTCTGGAGCTGCAAGGAGGGAGCAGAGGCATATTTTTGTGGGTGCTGTGCATGTTAATGGAAAGCACACGCATTGGTGTCTTCTTTAGGAGGAGACACCCAATAACAAAAGTGGGCGCAGCGGCTTAGGGACCAATAAAAACATTCAAGCAAATTATACACAATGTGCAAATCTGAATTCCTTGAATGAAATTTAAAAAAAGGCAGGCTTTAGTATCACTTTAAGAAGAGAGAACTTTATATTGTAAATGGCACCTAAAGGTAGATCATGGTGTGGAGTATTATTGCAATATCCAGCAAAGAGCAGATATCTATGTCTGCTCTATAAATGAGCCTCTAGCTTTCCCCAGCATTCCTACACTAAGATAACCTAAACTTAGATGTCAATGAACCAGCATGTTTTTGGAGGCATAGCATGAATATGCATGTTACATGCATGTGGCCATGTTAACTAACCATAACCTCAGCACTCAGGTTCTAAACAATAAACGCTAGTAAAACAGGATATCTGTACAATCATATCCTCAGGGGCTATGGAGAAATACATCAATGTCTAGGACATAAAGACAGCTCATAGCCTGCAAGAACATGATGCTTATCTGATCTTTCAAAATACATGAAAACATACAGAAAAACTAAACATGTACTGATGATATCCTTCATTATTGTGCAATACTATTTTTCAAATGGTTATCAGCATTTACAGTAATTAGCATATGAAATTTATGTGTACATTTATCCATCACCGTACACTGCTCATGTAGCACTTATGTCTCAAGGATACACCCTTAGATTGGGTTGCAGCAAGTTTCCCAGAACTGTTAAAAAGCAGAGTAATGTTTTTTGCTAACAGTCAAAAATTGACAATAGCTTCAAACTGATGAGTAGTAGAATAGTAAATTTAGAAGCACAGCATGTGTTTGGCTTAGTAGCCTTTGTACTCAGCTTGAGTCCACTAAATGCAAAAAAGGTCTCCAGGCAATGTTCCATAATGAGGAGAAAGTGGTCTTCAATCCACAGGTCTTGAATGTGATTATTCAAATCTTGTAGAGTGCAGCCCCCCTGGGTTTGATCCCTCTAATGGTGGGCATACACACATTCATTTTATTATCCATCCAATGTGTGACTCAATCAAAATAATCAAATCTATAAACCATCAAATAGCCATAACTTCCCTTTCAAACAGACTCAAATTATGGTCACCACACACACACTTTAATTCTTTTATCCAATCATTGTGTGATGCAATCAAAACAACTGAATCATCAAACAACTGAATAGCCATAACTTGCCTTACAATTCACTAAAGCCTAGTACACACGGCCCGTGTGCATGTCAGCCGCTCTGACAGAAGACCGTTTGGCCAGCTTCTGTCGGGCGAGCATGCTGAAAAACCAGCAGCCGACTGGCTGCCAATCAGCGCTCTCAGCCAGTGGCTGAGAGCGCTGATCAGAGTGTTCTGGTAGGGGGGAACCCAACAGCTCAGCGGGGGAGATCAATGTACTAACGTTGGATCGTTAGTACAGCGGTTCCGACCAGAGCTGTCAGTCTTTTTTGTTCAACCCGCTGGGTTGAATAAAAAAAAAAACTATTAGTGTGTACCAGGCTTTAGACTCAATTTCAATCAGATTCAGTTAAACTGCATTGATCAGCCAGGGCTGGAAATTATCGAACATTTTACATCAATCAACAGCACTGAGATACTTTGTTCATTAATACAATGCTATTTTGATTGATCAGATTATGAAATTATATAATGGAAACAGTGATACAATTGATTGCATAAGTTACGATCATATCTTAGCTATCAGTCGAAATTCAATTCCCATGTGGCAAATCAACAAATTAAGTTGTCAACTATGGATTGATTAATCTTATCAGAAGAGATCAATCAAAAAAGAAATTGATCATTTATTAATGCATGTGTGGCTCCTATTAGATCTGCTCCAATCAAACTGGGTCAGCCGTCAGAAAATTATCAATTGCTTGTATCAATTGGAAGCACTGAGATACTTTGTTTATGAACATAATAATATTCCAACCAATCAGATTATGAGATTACATAGTGAAAACAGAAATGTGATTAAAGAGGAAGTAAAGCCTCTTTTAAAAAAAAACAAAAAAAACGTAACCTGCAAGGCAAAGGCATAATGAGATAGTATGCATAGCATACTAGCTCATTATGAATAACTTACAAGAAAACGAAGCCCCCGGAGCGGTCCTCATCCTCGTCCTTCTCCGCCACCATCACTACGGGAGTGACTTCTGGGTCTCGCCGCTCCAGCGCTGTGATTCGCTGGAGCGGCGATGACGTCACTCCCACGCATGCGCACGAGAGCGGCATATCGCCGTGATCTCGGCATGCGCAGTGCGCCTGCGCGCCGCTGTCTATGGCGCATGCGCCGTAGATAGCGGTGCCCTTTCTTTTCTAAATATCTCCTAAACCATGTAGGTTTAGGAGATATTTATTGGACCTACAGGTAAGCCTTAATCTAGGCTTACCTGTAGGCCAAAGTTGTCCCAGAGGGTTTACTTCCTCTTTAATAACTTATCAATACACTTCCTCGTGTGTGGCATATCGATTGAATGGGTTGTCAACTATAGATTTATTATTCCTATCGTAAGAGATCGATCAGAAAAATGTATCATTTATTGAAGCATGCATTGCCCCCATAACTCTGAAACCTAGGTTCTCAGAATTTTAAGTATGGTGCCCATACATGTGTCCACCTTCCAAAGTTCCAACCTTCATTATCAGCTGAAAAAAAAAACACTAGTAGCACTTTTAAATGGAACAACAGCACTGATCACCACTACCCCCGATCCTTCTGTTTAATGTCTTTGTTTGCTGAATAGACAATGCAATTGTTTTCCCATCAAGAACAATAGGGGCTCATCTGTTCTTGAAATTTACCATAGAATAGAAATGATTTGTCCATGATACTTTAAATGTAAGATTATTACTGGTGACAATACCACTGAATGTCTAGGAAGATAAGAGGTTTTTTGTATGTACCACAGTTAATTGTGCTTATCTCTGTTTCCTTTTATAAACAGTTTACCTGAACCCTTTGTCAACTTGTATTTAGCAAAAACATGTTATTGTTCAGTTGTGCAAAAAGTACACTATGACAATTGAATTAACCCATACATTATTGTGTAACTCTTATCCAGTAACAGGAATCAGTAAGACACAGACGTTACTTGGGACAGACTGTACTGAATATTCTACTCAGGACAATTGCCGTAAGACTCTGGGACACCAACGGGGCAACCATGAAGACTGCTGGGATTCTTATTTTAGCTTCCATACTCCAGCTGTCACAGCCGGCTAAGGACTCGCTAGTAAAGCTGGTTAATAATGGGTATGAAGACGTTGTTTTTGCAATAAACCCCAAGATTCCTGAAAATCCAAAACTTATCGAAAATATAAAGGTATGTACTATACTTTTCTTGTGATGTACAAGGCACAGTAATTATCAATATAGATGAAAATTGAATAAATGGCAACACTAGCATAAGAGCCCTTGCCATTCTGGGTGTAGTATTGATTGTACAACATTAGCACTCTCCATTTTACTTCCATTGTAGGATTTGCATGCAGACTTACTTTAACAGTAATAAATAGGGCTTCGGGTGAATAAGGTTCTGGAGGGCAGTTCTTTCAATATGAAACCAAAATCAAGAACACGGGGACATGACCTCAAACTAACTGGAGGAAAGTTTAAAACTAATCTTAAGTTTTTTTTTACTGAAGTGGTAGTTGATGCTTGGAATAAACTTCCAGCAGAGGTAGTGAGCCAGGCAACAGTAAATGGCTTCAAACATGCTTGGGACAAACAGATCTCATAGTTTCATAGTTTCATAGTTAGTAAGGTTGAATAAAGACATCAGTCCATCCAGTTCAACCTGGAGTAAGTGTCTACAATTGTCCCTATCCCTGTACATCGCACACTCAGATCGGTCCCTACCCTTCAGGAGCCCACAATCCAAGGTCCCCATTCATATACTAGGGCCAATTTTTGGACAGAAGCCAATTAACCTAACTGCATGTCTTTGGATCTATACTCAAACAAAAAAGGTAGAAAAAAAAAAAATGGGCAGACATTTTTATATTTCTATGCTTAGAACTTACCAACCAACAAAACTTTGCCACAGCTGGCAAATGCTCAGGCCTAATTATGAACATAGAAATATTTATATTGTATAGATAATATATACCAGTAGAGAAAAAAAGCATTGTTGTGGGTCTTGGTTGTTGGCTCTCAAACAGATGAAGCCAAGTACACCAGCATGTGTTAACTGGAATATAGAACTGGTCAATGAGATCAGGGAGGGTTTTGGGAACATAGAAGGTAGAGATTTATTTGACCTAATTTTCTTAAAATACTGGGTTGAATGCATGGGGCTATTGATTATTGATTATAAATTGCTGTTTGTCAGCAGTTCC
Source organism: Lithobates sylvaticus (assembly GCA_028564925.1). Classification (NCBI taxonomy): domain Eukaryota; kingdom Metazoa; phylum Chordata; class Amphibia; order Anura; family Ranidae; genus Lithobates; species Lithobates sylvaticus. The sequence continues at coordinate 196,055,152 of CM053032.1, forward strand.
TTATTGCAATCCTGAAGGAAATTGAGATTATTTAGGGAAACTAGAACATAAGTATGTATGTTATATTTGATATCAGTTAGGTCCTTTTTTATTCTCTGGAATTAAACGTAATCTGACTGGATGCTAAAAGCAGAATCACATAGCTTTATTTGAGTTTTCATTGCCTCTGTGTATATGGGACCCATGGATAGCTGAATTCCATTATGCACTCTGCACCCTATTATCTGGGTATGCTGGAAGCACAGGGAAAGTTAAACGAATCTGCCACCAACAACACAATTTGACTGAGAAAAGATGACATAGGATTAATGCTTTATGCATGTATGTTAATGAGCTCTTTGTACTTATCATGATATTGTTTTGTATTGGGTTTGTTCACAGAAAATGGTGGCTGACGGATCTATCTACCTATTGCAAGCTACAGAAAATAGGCTGTATTTTAAAAGCGTTAAGATTTTAATTCCAAGCACTTGGACAACAAACAGCACTTATAGCAGGCCTAAAATAGAGTCGTATGACAAGGTAAGTGTGTAGACATAATGTTATATAGCATGGCATTTCTTAGAATTTTTTTTCAACTTTTGTGGCCTTCTGAAGGCATAAGAACATGATTGCCCGAAAGTTGGTCACTTCCATTACAACCTGACTGTACAGTCCCCTTTAGATTTAGCAGCAGCTAAGTGCAATGAGCTAGTTAATTGGATACAAATAAAATAGAAAGGCCCAATGCAGAATTTGATTTAGGGGGAGGGGGATCAAAGTCCAACCACCATCATGGTAATCTACACCAACACTGTGACTACACCAACACTGATTGTTTAATATGGATCTTAGAACACCTAAAAGACCTAAATAAAATAATTGGGTGGTCAACTACATGGCAAATAAGGTTTAGGCCTCTTTCACACGAACGATCCGTTCCGGTCCACCTGTCAGTTTTTTAGGCGGACCTGAACGGATACTCCATAGACCTCTATGGAGCGCCGGATGTTAGCGGTGACATGTCCGCTGACATCCGACCAGCTCCGATCCGAAAAAGTGTGACGAAGGAAAAACCTACTTTTCCATTCGTCTGAGGATCGGATCCAGTCATCCAATCTCCCATAGGGGAGAGCGGCGCTCTGACAGGTCCGTCCCTGCACAGTGTGCAGAGACGGACCTGTCATCTTCCTTCTCAGCGGGGATCGACGGAGCGAGCAGGAAGCGGATGTTCATGGGGCGGATCATCACGGAAAAATACGAACGCAAGTTACTGGCTAGGGGGAGAACCTCTGGGGGAATCTAGGATGGAAAAGGACCTGGGGGTCCTGGTAGATGACAGGCTCAGCAATGGCTGCTGCAAGCAAAGCCAACAGAATATTAGCATACAATAAAAAGGGGATTCGCTCCAGAGATAAAACGATAATTCTCCCACTTTACAAGATTCTGGTCCGGCCGCATCTTGAGTATGCTTTCCAGTTCGGGGAACCAGTCCTCAGGAAGGATGAACTGGAACTGTAGAGAGTCTAGAGAAGGGCAACAAAGCTGATAAAGGGACTGGAGGATCTTAGCTATGGGGAAAGACTACAGGCATTGAACGTATTCTCTCTAGAGATGAGATGCTTGAAAGGGGATATGTTATCAATGAACAAATACCATACTGGTATAAGGGAATTTAAAAATACACGCGGCCATTCACTAAAGTTGGAAGAGAAGCGGTTTAACCATAAACTGCTTAGAGGGTTCTTTACTGTCAGAGCAGTAAGGATGTGAAATTCTCTTCCATAAACAGTGGTATCAGCAGGGAGCGTTGATAGTTTCAAAAAACGATTAGATGGGCACCTCAACGACCACAACATACAGGGCTATACGATGTACTATTGACATAAACACACACACATCATAGGTTTAACTGGATGGACTAAACCTCATCAACTATGTAACGTTTGGATTTACAAGGCATCTTTGGCAGGTAACAACCTTATATTTTTTCTTTTAAATACAGTGTTTTCGAGCTGTCATTCTTTTAAACATGCAATTCATATTTAATCCCAGTTGTAGGCCCAGGTTAACACTGGCAGCAACACGGCAGTGTGCCGATGCACATCCACTGATCTGCTGCTAAGCATTTAAGCGGGTCTAAAGTCTAACTCATTGGACACTCATACTCCCTACAGCTACTGCTGGAATTTGTAGACAGACCAAACCTATCTCTGAAAGATCAATGTCCAGCTAAGACTTTAGACCCGCTTTAATGTATAGACAAGATTCTTCTTCAATATTGCAGAAGATGAGAGCAATTTGTATGCTCCTATATGTATTATTAAAAGTTTATCCATAATGACATATTTCTCAGCAGGGGTTAAAGTGGACCTTTATTAAACTACCATACTTACCCCCACACTGTACAGCAAGCACTCCCCAGTGCCATACTTTACTGCCCCTATTTCAATCCCCGGCTCAGACCTAAAATCTAACTTCCCCACAAATTGACTCCAGCACTCCGCTATGAACCCCCCTCTCCTTCATGTGAATGACTTAGGTCTGGCAATTGGTCTTCCAGGCACCAAGTAGGAGAACAGGAGAGCATTTCCAGCAGTGCATAGGAAGTAATAGGAGTAGCCGATAGCAGACAAGATTGGTCAGAATTGGCACCAGAGCATGCATGCTGTAAATTGGTTGGAATGGGTAGTTTAGTACAGATGTTAAAGTGGAACTTTACCCATAACGGCTTGATAAAAATAATGTTCTTTAGCAAGGAACATACATTAATCATTATGCTGCCAAAATTAGTGTACTGTAAATTGCCTCCAGCATTCTTTCTGTTTCTTCTTGGTGGAGGATGACATTTTGCTGAAGCCTGGAGTCCCTGAACAGCAGTAAATCTTTAGAATGTCAATAGATTTTCCTCTACAAAATTGGCACATTGCCTAAAAATAGAGAGCAACTGAGCATGTGCAGAGCAGGGTGAGACAATGTATTGCTGTTTTTTAAACACTACAGGCACTTATTTTTATTGTTTTACATAGCTATACTTGCAAAAGGGGCCAGACTGAAGTGATCTAGCAGCACTTAATTTGCTGGCTAAGGCTCCTTTCACACGAGGCGGACTCCGCTTCCACGGAGTCCGCCTCTGTCCACCGGCTCAGCGGTAGATCTCTCCGTTGATCTCCGCTGAGCCGGCGGATGACAAGTCCCTCTCTGCTCACTGAGCGGGGAGGGGTTTGCGAGCGCCGCTGGTCTCTATGGAGAGATCGGATGAAAACGAACAGTGTGTCCATTTTCATCAGATCTCACCCGATCCGCCAGCGACGGATCTGGACGTGGGGCCATACGTCTGCTTTTGGCGGATCGGACCGGGTCGGATGTCAGCGGAGATGTCTCCGCTGACATCCGACGCTCCATAGACTAACATGGAGCGCCCGTTCAGATCCGCCGTCAAAACTGACAGGCGGATCTGAACGGTCCGTCCATGTGAAAGGGGCCTAAAGTTCTACTTTAAGTACAGTTGTGGGTTGAAGAGGCGATTTGAAAGGGGTCCTACAATGTTTTGTCATACAAGCCATTCTTATTTGGTTACACTCTTGGTATAAAGACAATTTAAAGGCCAACAAAGGACAGGTTAAAGAAGGTAATACAGAAGTAAATTATCAGTTCAATGTTATGTGATCCACGTAAACAAAGATATGTATTTACTACTAGAATACTTTCACACTTAATAAGAAGCTTTTGCTATTCTGATTTTTAACCTTTTTTTTTTTTTTTTTTAGGCTGATATTATTATAGCTGATCCTTTTGTTAAAGGAGATTTTCCCTATACCTTGCAATATGGTGGTTGTGGGGAGCCTGGAAAATACATACACCTCACTCCCAATTTCATTCAAAATGATAGAGTGCTGCGATTATATGGTCCCAGAGGTAAGGCAAATGAGCTCTATGTAAATGTATAGATATGTAGGATTGTTTTAAAAAGCCTAGTGTTTGGGTTTGATTTGCAATTATATATGTTTTATGTTATATATTTGTAATTCTATATGTGTGTGGGGACTATATTTGCTTACTACATACTTATGCTGGCCAAATACTGTTAGCATTTTAGCCAGCTACTGATAAAATTTGGCCAGTTGGTTGCTCTGTTGGTTGCCTCCTGGCCTGGTGGAAACTTGCCATCCCAGCTGTCAAAATACAATAGCCAGAGTCCATGCTGTGTATTGCACATAGAAAAAATGTATATGTATGGCCAGCTTTAAACACTGCTTCCGGTCTTAAGCTGGCCATAAATAATCTTTTTCCGTTTAGCCAGAGGGCTGAACAAAAACAAATGAGCGTAACAGATTCCTCCATACACACACACACAAGGTTGGCACATTGTATTCTGACATTGTGATTCCCTGATTGGCTACAGTCGCACATCGACGACAGTTTATCAACATTACCGCTCTACAGAAGTCAATCAAACGATCGACTTCTGCCAAACATGGAAGGACACAAATGGATCAACATTTGGCCAGTCCCTGCTGAACCCTTCCATCTCCCCATCCAATTTATTGCCCTAGTACAGAATTCAGGACAGGTGACCCTGAGCAGAAGCCGCAGTCTATTCCAGAACTGGCGGTGTTTCTATCCTCTACTGAATCTGTGGGCAGCATGGGACAGTGTATACACAGCTTTTATTTTATAGTCTCCAATGGAGAAGGTGTATTGGTAACAGCAATGGTGACATGTTTGTACTGTAGGCTAGGAAAGTGCATTAGGCAGCAGCATTATAGACAGAGCAGCACAACAACTGAATAATAACTGTATGTAATGCTGCTTTATATAAATGTAGGCAGACATGCGGTAAATATGTATTTATGTATTATTTTTCTACAGGGAGAGTATTAGTCCATGAATGGGCTCATTTGAGATGGGGTGTTTTTGATGAATACAACAATGATATCCCATGGTATCTCAGTAAGCAAGGCAAATCGGAGGCAACCAGGTAAATACCCCCTTTTTTATACTTAAGGAAAACGAATGTAATTGTGTTGATTCATTTTATTCTGTTAATGCATTTTAAAACTGATATTTTATATAGTTTTTTTTTTTTACTGTGTATGTAAACAAAAAGTTTTAAAAATAGCAATTAAAGCTGAAAAAAACAATGTTTGCTTATTTACTGTGTAAAAAAGAATTAGCCCTAATGATGTGTGTCCCATTGGTGGATGCTGCTGGTTGGTAAAAATTTGAATTAATTCTAGGACAGCTATAAGTTCCGAACATCCAGCTCTTGCAACTACACTCCCAGTTCTATTACACTGCATACAATGAAGGTTGTGAAGACATAAAGGGGTTGATTTGCTAAAGGCAAATAGACTGTGCACTTTGCAGAGTGCACTTGCCCTCTGCAAGTGCAATTGCTCCAGAGCTTAGTAAATGGGGTATGGCTTGACTTTGCAAAGAATACCCAATCCTTTGCAAGGAAAATTAAAAAAAACAGCATTTTTGCTTGTGCATGTTTGGATGATGGAAGTCAGCAGAGCTTCTGCTCATTTATTAAGCTTTGGAGCAACTGCTCTTGCAGAGGGCAACTGTGTACAGTCTTTTTCCCAACCACATGTCTTGTATCCTTGTCACAGACTACATGGTGTTGTGGTAGGATGGAGATGTGAATGAATGTCACAATTTCACCCCTCCAGTCACAGAACCTTTTCTGGTCTATGAAATGATTACAATATGTTTTATGAATGGAGGGGGTGGAGTGTGAGCAGCCTGCACTGTATGCAGTGTACCTGAGCCGGGATGGAATTTCAGAGTCAGAAGTTTGGCACATACAGCAGTTCTAGAATGCATACAAATAAATAATGTTTTTCTTTTTTTTTCCCTGGATTTCAGCTTTAATATCTCACCCATAAGACTGAATTCGAAAAACATCTCTCTCTCTCTCTCCCCCCCCTTTCTTTGTTTCTCTTTCTGCCCGGCATGCACCAGTCTGTGCTGTCAGAAGGGGTCAGTCCCACCGGGTGATGTGGTCAGATGGCCCTGCCCCTTACCTATAGTGGATAAAAAAAAGTCTATACACCCCTGTTAAAATGTCAGGTTTGTGGTGATATAAAAAAAGTAGATAAAGATAAATAATTTCAGAACTTTTTTCCACCTTTAATGTGACCTATAAACTGTACAACTCAATTGAAAAACAAACTGAAATCTTTTAGGGGGGAGGAAGTAAAAAAAATAAAAAAAAATAATGTGGTTGAATAAGTGTGCACACCCTGGCCCCATTCTACTCGTCTACTGTGTCAGCAAACTGGACCTTCCTGACTCAGAGCATTTCAGGTTTAGGCAAATTTCCCATTTTCTCCACTCTGTCTGGTCGACAAAACCTAACCCCCCTCACATAACATCCTACGAACTTTGGTGCAGACAGGTCATGGAACAGAGAGGAGGCATATCAATAATTTATTTGTCACTTGCTCAAACCCAGTCGAAGTCCTCCTACATGCTAGCATGGGAAGCTGACCTCCAGGGACAATGGGACCTGGAAACTTGGCATAGGGCTGTCTCAAGATCCTATAAGCGTATCCTTAACACTTCCTGAACGGTAGTTAGCCTGAAAGTACATGACTACAATGAAACTCTCAAATATCTATCCCTCAGCATCCCATCTTTGTTTCCGAGGATGTCAAATGCCAGGTTCCATGTTAGGATGTGCACATTTATGCAACCATATTATTTAATTAATTTTTTTTTTTTTACTTCCCTCCACCTAAAAGATTTCAGTTTGTTGTTCAACTGAGTTGTACAGTTTATAGGTCACATTAAAAGTGGAAAAAGTTCAGAAATGATTAATCTTTGTCTCATTTTTATATATAACAGAAACCTGACATTTTAACAGGGGTGTGTAGACTTTTTATATCCATTGTATATAAGAAATGTCAAGGTGCAGAGCAGGCATTTGGTAGGAGGCCTCCCAGGAAGTGGGAGTTCTTTTTATTTATTTATTTATTTTTTTCGGGTCAGCGGGTGGCGGCAGGCATAAGCCTTCAAAATGGACACTTGATTTTTTCCTGTTCGGCTCCCACAGACTTCAATGAGATTTGCCGTTCAGGTTAGAACATTTCCCCTGTTCGGGAGTTCTGCTGTGAAACGAACAGGGGGGTGTTCGTCCTATGTCCAGTTCTTACGCTCAAATAAATTCCTTGGTTCAGTAACCTATAGCTTTAAAATTGGTTTGACTTCAGCGTATACAGCAGTTCTAGAATGCATACAAATAAATAATGTTTAGGCTTTTTTTCCCCTGATTTCAGCTTTAATATCTCACCCATGAGACTGAATTTGCAAAACATCTCTCTCTCCCCCTCCTCTCTCTCTCTCTCCCCTCTCTCCCTCCCCTCTCTCTCTCCCCCCCTCTCTCTCTCTCTCTCTCCCCCCCTCTCCCCGCCCCCTCCCTCTCCCCCTTCCTCTCTCTCTCCCCCCTTCTATCCCCCTCCCTCTCTCTCTCCCCCGCCATCTCCCCCTCTCCTTCCCCTCTCCTCCCCCTTTCTCCCCTCTCTCTCCCTCCCGCTTTCTCTCTCTCTCTCTCTCTCTCATTCTCTCCCTCTCCCCCCCCCTACTACTGATCACAGGTGCAATGCTTTCCAGGCTACTGCAGGAAAAAATAATAATCGCACCTTTTTTTCGGCAAAAATATGTGCAGTTATAATTTTTTCTATAAAGGTGAACTTATTCTTTAAGAAATAGAACTAATGCAGCCACCAAATCTAAGGACCTCTGGTAAGCTGCAATATATGACATGTTCTTTGGTTTACCAAGCTTGCTGTTTGTTATTTTATTTTTTTTGTTAAAAATATTGAATCTTTATATCCAGTCAGATAAAATAGTGTAGACCAGGGTTTTTCTCAACCATGGCTCCATGGAACCCTAGGGTTCCTCCAGAGGTTGCTAGGGGTTCCTTGAGCAATGAGCAACTTCTGACTCTCAGATAAGTTCCCACTGACACCAGTGTTCTCTTTAGCTTTCTGTAAGGGGGTTATTCTTCCTAATGATCACAAGTGTAAGGAACGTTCTCCACACTGACCATCACACTAATGTATCATCAGTTGTAGATATAGTCATTTTTAGCAGGGGTTCCCTGAGACCAGAATGTTATTTCAAGGGGTTTCTCTGTGTTGGAAAGACTGGGAAAGGCTGGTGTAGCCTAACAAATATTTGCATAAGGTCACAAACAGCATAAGATAATATAAATGCATAAAAAAATATTATTATCTCATATACTTTATAATATGTAAAATATCTTCTATGTTTTGTTTCAGATGTCCTTTGAGTCTGAGTGGTTTAGCTAAAATTGATATTGATGATGGACTAAAGCAAACAAAAGTGGACTGTGAAATTGACCAAAACACTGGGCTCTTTGAGGATGGTTGTGAATTCTACCCAAATGTGGACCGCAATGTCCATGAATCTATTATGTATGGACAAGCCCTAGAACCTGTAAGCCTGAGATCTGTCTCTAGAAATATTTCTATGTTGAATTATCCTCCTTTCTGTGCTACTTAGACTTCTACCAATTAGGTCACGTATATACAAAGTGGTACTGAACGTTACTTAAAGCGGTATTAAACACAAAACCAATCATGTAATATATTGCAACTCACCAATCATTATACGTGGTGGCTGCATTAATTTCATTTTTTTGTTGTTTTTTTCCCTCTGTTGTCACCTGGTGATCCCGTCAGTAACATACCTCCTGCATCATGGTGCCTACACTATGGATGAAAGAGGAGCAAAAGAGGCATCTTTTGATGTCAGCATTGTCAGTCTTAGTGCAGGATAGTTAAACACAGTAGCAGATTGAGATACACTAACAAATTTAAGACAAACTCCAGTTCACACTATTTTAAGCTACAGCAACATTTATATATATATATATATATATATATATATATATATATATATATATATATATATATATATATATATATATATATATATATATATATATATATATATATAAATAAAGTTAAATAAATAAATAAAAGCTGACTATTGTAAGCAGCCCTGTCAGTGATAAGCGGTGTGTCTCAACCCTCAACTGCTACATCTGCTGGACAGCTTGTTCTGTTTAAAAAGAACAGACTTACAGGCCAGATCACCAGGTGAAAATAACTTTTGGGTTTAATACTGCTTTAAATTGCTTGTTTTAAAAAAAATATTAGCTATCTGTATCTTCAATACTCTGAAATTCTGACCTGGAACAGACATACAGATCAGGGAAATCAGAGTAAAGTCAGAGATCCTGATTTGCCTACATAAAAGTACTTAAAGATGAGCTCCAGGCTCCCCCAAAAAAAATAAAAAGTCAGCAGCTACAAATCCTGTAGCTGCTGACTTTTAATATAAGGACACTTACCTGTGCAGGGATCCAGTGATGTCCTTACCCAAGCCGATTCTTCAATCAGCTTTGGGTGCAGGCGCCGGAATCTCAGATAAGGGAAGCAGGAAGTGAAGCCTTGTGGCTTCACAGTCGGTTTCCTACTGCGCATGTACAAGCCATGATGCCCCTTGTGAATGGTCCCGTAGCCTTCTAGGACCTGTGATGTGTCCCAGAAGACTCCGGGGAAAGGGGGATGGGGCAAATCAGGTACCTGCCTCCCCCTCTTACCAAAAAAGTTCAAAATGTGGCAATGGAGGGGAGAAGAGGCTGCAAACAAGCATAACTTCCCCTTTTCGGTGGAGTTCTGCTCATTGGATCAGCATGACAACCACAGAACTAGCATTTTTAGAGGGAGAATTCAGCAGTGACAGCCTATGTAATTATTTTAGGGCCTATTCACACCTATGCATTGCAGTAATGAAAATCGCACCTAAGCACTGTACTATGTGTAGAGCAATACAATGCCATTTTTGTGAATAGCCCCCAATGCACTGTACAGAAATTGCCAATGCAGAACGCATGGCAGCACATCACAATGCTAATAATGTTGTGGTACACTACAATGCTGAGTATCTGCAAAGATAGTGTATGTCCTTTACATTGTTTGTTGAGGAGAGTTGCTACACTGTGGTGCAATTCATTGTACATGGCACCCTCTGACACTTATGTTGCAACACACCAAAACATGCAATACCATGAGTTACACTAGCAAAAATTTAGCAGATCCCTGGTGCACTGGCTAAGATTTGATCCATCAATGGCCGGCTTAAATGGTTCCCAGTATCACAAGTGCTTTTGATACCCTTCAGATAGGTACCACTGATCTAGAAACTTCTCATGCAGTACCAGCAATATCTTCTAATAAGTTTCACCCATAGCAGATGACTAGTCAGTGCTGCTCATCATTTTCATATCTTTTCTTTTTAAGGTGCACGCATTCTGCAAAGAAAACACGCACAACAAGGAAGCTCCAAATGAACAAAACAGATTATGCAACCACCAAAGCGTATGGGAAGTCATCATGAAATCTCCTGACATGAAATCTGCTCCGTTGGAAAATACCAACATCCCTGCCCCAACTTTTACCCTGCTGCAGTATAAAGACAGAGTGGTCACCTTGGTACTGGATGTTTCTGGAAGCATGAGTGGAGTAAGTATAGTTTTAAAAAAACATCAATGAGAAACTGACATTACATTTCCAGCAATATGTAATCTCTTAGGCCCCATTCACACCTGATTGATTATCTGCTTGAAGCTTGAACTTCAAAAATGTTGGAGGAGAAAAGATCTATTATCCTCTATGGAGATGGTTCACATCTATACTCCAAATCGCCTGAAGCCAAACGCCTGAAGCTCAAACAAGTTCTGGAGCTTTTTTTGTTGCTGGATTCGGGCAGATTTGGGTGTTTTTGGCGCATTGGCATTCCCATAGAAATTAATGGAATGGCTTTTTTGCGCGATTTTCTGCTGAAATTAAAAAAAGTAAAAAATTAAATAGTAATAATATATGAATAAATACCGTATTTATCGGCGTATAACACGCGCCGGCATATAACACACACCCCAAGTTTAGGAGGGAATTTTAAGGAAAAAAAATAGCTGACAGGCAGGGAGGGGAGGGGAGGGGCGTGAGGAGGACAGGAGAGCTGCGGGTAACGGAGGCAGGTAAACTGACCATGGTGTCAGGGCACAGCAGCCATGATATACCGTGGTCAGTTTACAGAGGGGAGGGTATAGCTAGGCAGGATCAGCCAGGTATTTCAGGTGATAGAAAGGGCCAAATGACACAACACAAGCACTGTGCTGTGTCGCTTTAAGGTTAAGTTTAGCTTAACATTTACCATAAACCTTTTGTTCCTTGCAGAGCGACCGCATAAACCGCCTGTACCAGGCTTCCGAAGTTTACATCATGCAGATTGTTGAAACAGGTTCCCGTGTTGGAATTGTCAGTTTCTCTAGTGACGCAACAGTTCTGTCTACTTTGGTAAAAATAACAAACAGCTTTGACCGTGAAAGACTCAAGGGTCTTCTTCCGAAAATCGCAACTGGAGGTACAAACATATGCTCTGGAGTTCGTAAAGGATTTGAGGTAATTTAATCGTAAAATCTTTTACTTGTCAGATTTTTTTTATTACAGCGGACAAGGCCCCTACTACACTCTCATCTCTTTTATACGTTTACATTCTGTTTATTCTTAATGGAAACACTTTTGTGGACATACTTTTAGAGATTCAGCCAAAAAGTCTATAAACATCTGCGTGACTATGATATTTTTTTACTTATTTTTTTTTATTTTTTATATTATTTTTTACTTAAACTATTTGTACCTGCTAAGATCTGCCCAAGTTCTGCATAATCCAATAACCACAAAAAATATTTTTAGGTGCATGAGTCCTGGCTTGTTTTCCGAGGGAAAGGAAGGAAGGGAGTTATACAAGCTGGCATCTTCTGCACGACTGTTACAGGTTTTCTTGTACTAAGGCTGCAGATCATATACTATGTACATAGCGCCATCTAAGGGATAATTCGCAAAAGTGTTGCGTAGATCCAAGGGAAGCTAGGTTTCCTCTTAGTATGATTCAAACCAATCCTTCTAATGCACTCCATACAAGGATCTCCATATACAAAGCCTTATTCACTGTGGGTCCCCTACCACACCTTAATCTACTGTAACAAAAATTAAGTGGAGTTTTCTTTCTTACAAGATTTGGGTTACTTGACAGTCCCTGGGAGCTCACTTTAGAGATGGTGACGCCCCCCTCGCCAAGGCACTGCTTGCAAAAGCAGGCATAAGTTAAAATAAAAAACATACTTACTATAATGCACATGTGCATCCCAAAATTTAATGTAGAATTCAAAACTTTGGCATGGCAATCAAAGAGTTTATTTGTTTTGTCTTTTTTACCAAATTTGTCAAGTCCATAATGGAACTATCAGAACTTGTGTGCAACCACCTTAATTAACCAAATTAAAATGACACTAACCTCACATGTTTTTACATCAATTGGTATAAAATATCAGGTATACCACAGATGTTTTATTAATTTTTTTATTAACACCTATGTTTTTTTTTTAACGAAAACTGTTGCTTTCTGGCTTTTTTTTTTTCCTGTGCGCATGCCTGATCCTTTGCTAGAGAGAGAGCAGTTCTGTTATTTCCGGTCACACGCTCCTCTCTACAGTATGTGTACTACAGTTCTCATAGCACTGAATGCGTCTGCAAGTAGATGTGTAATCCATCTCAATGGCAAACAGGAAAAGGGGGACTATGTTCACATACACAAGGGGAGCATGCTTGGTTCAAATGAACACCTTGACCAGGGGCATTGCTAGGTGGCAAAAAGACCAAGTCCAAGGTCGGAACGGGGGGGGTAGTGGCATGGGTTTTTTTGGCTGGGCGGTGGGGTTGTGTGGTGGGGGGTAAGCTCACTTGCTGGTTGCTGCCTGGCTTACCAGTGCCCATCAATGCTGACCGCTGAACTCACCTGCCTGACACACTGACCTACCTACATGACATACACTGATCAACCTACCTGACATGCACTGACCTACCTACCTGACATACACTGACCTACGTGAGATGCTTACACTGATGGTAGTGACGTGCATACACTGACCTACCTACCTGAAATACACGGACCTACCTGACATGCATACACTGACGGTAGTGACATGCGTACACTGACCTACCTGACATTCACTGACCTACCTGACATACATACATGCACTGACCTACCAACCTGACATACATAGACTGACCTACCTACCTGACATACATACATACACTGACCTACCTACCAGACATACATACATACACTGACCTACCTACCTACCTGACATACATTAATACACTGATCGAACTACCTACCTGACATACATACACTGACCTACCTGACCAGGAGACAGACTTCATGTGTCCCTCAGCAGCTCAGCTCAGCTCATCTCAGCCGTGGTGTGCGGTGTGCCCATCATCACAGCAGACAGCCAGAGGAGGAGAGGAGAGCTGCCCGCCCAAGCACCGAGCGGGGATCTCACAGTGATGTGGCGGCCGCATTATAATTCCCACCTTCTGGAGCCTGCAGCGCCTAGGATGGACATCACACATCCCGCAGTCCCGGCATTGGACCAGTGCGACGTCCATCCTAGGCGCTGCAGGCTCCAGAAGGCAGGACCTGCTATGTCTCTCAGTCGCACTTGGCAGCACTCAGGATAAGATCGGTCTCCGTTCGGTGGCGCTCGGGCTAACAATGGAATAGCACATGCCTGAGACCCAGGGCTTTTCGAGGACCCATTCAGGGCTCCAGACCCCCCCCCCCCCTCAACGCCACTGATCTTGACCATGTCGTTGTGTCCTATGTTCTAATTTTCAGTTACATGACTTTTAATTTTGCTATTTGTTAACAAACATATATGCCTTAAACATCAGCCACTGAGAGCATGTTTTTATTACATACACAGGTAAATAAAGGGTTCGATGGAAGCACCTATGGCACAGAGATTGTGTTGTTAACAGATGGAGAGGATGGGGGTATTAGCAATTGTTTTGGTGAAGTCAAAGACAGTGGAGCAGTCATTCACACTCTTGCTTTAGGAAACCAAGCAGATAAAGCCCTAGAAGAATTAGCCAGCATGACAGGTAAGTTATGTTCTTTTCTGAGGATTAAAAATATGGGCTGTGGCTTCAAAAGCAGCCAATTGATCAGGATAACACTTCAAAACAAAGAGAAATTTGTATATAATGATTTCAAAGATTTTGTCATGTATTTATTATCCTTTCTTTTCTTTTCTTTCAAATTCAATAAAATATATTGTACCACAAAATAAAGAGTTAACACAACTGAATGAAGATTAACCACAAAAGCCTGAAAGACTCTGACAATAGATTGAACACTGGTGCAAATACAATTACAATTTTTTTTTTTAAACACAATCTGACAGAAGCCCTAGTGTCCCCCGGGGTTATATTGAGAAGACATGTGCACCGCCGAAAAATGCGTTAGTTTTCGTTTCATTCGTTTTTTGTTTTTTTTGTTCGTTTTTTTTTGGGTCATTCATTATGATTGAAATTCATTATTTCAAATTAATTCGTAGCGTCTGAAAAATTCGAATTCGTTACGTTCCATTCGTTTAGATACAGTAATCATTATTTGAAAATCCGAAAATTTGAAAACCTAAAGATTTGAAAATCCAAAAATAAGAAAATTTGAAAATCCGAAATTTAGAAAATCTGAAATAATAACTAACTAACTAATAATATCTAACTATTAAATTATAGGTATTGGAAGTTCCTTTCAAATTTGGCGTAACAAATACAAATTTATCCAAAGTTATCCGAAATAACGAATGTTGCATCTAAACGAATGGAACATAACGATTTACTACTACTACTAATAATAATAATTAATAATAATTTTAATTATTTTTTTTTTTTATTATTATTATTATTATTATTATTTATTATTATCTATTTGTTAGGTTTCATTTGTTTAGATGTGGCATTCATTATTTTGGATAATTCTTAACTTCACATAAATTCATATTCGTTACATTCACTAACAGCCAAATTTGAAAGGAAATTCCAATACCTAGAATTTAATAGTTAGTCATAGTTATTATTAGTTAGTTATTATTTTGGATTTTCAAATTTTCAGGTTTTTGGATTTTCGTTCTTATTATCGGATTTTCGTTCATTTGAATTTTCAAATTTTCAGAAAAATTAGTTGAACGTGCTTTTGTTAATTCAAATATTCCCGAATTTTTGTCAAATTGCACTTGTCTAAGCCCCAATTGAAAATCTCTGGTCTTAAGAGTAAACATGATATTGGGACGCACAAGCAAGGGCCCTCCTAGTAAGACGTAAATCCTGTTGCCCCAAAGTCCGAAAAAAATCCTGGCCTTTTTCTGTAATGTGCTTGAATATTTTATGATATATACTCTATGTTTTTTACTTCACTTTTGAAATGCATGGTACTGCAAATCTACTGGTGTTCAAAAAAGTTAATAAGAAAAAAAAAAAGCAATAAGGCCCCAAAACATGTGGGCTAAAAAAATTAACAGAGCAAGTAGCTTACAAATACTAGTGACATAGGGCAAGGAAATGCCATCATTTTTTTTTTTGTCTTTATATTCTGAAACACACAACAATTAAATGCTTAGGGATGTGTTTATAAAAAATTGCATAGCTGTTCTTCCTTCTTCCTGAAAATGTGTTCTGTGTGAATGTGGCAAAATTGAATGTATATCTGGCTATATTCTCTGCAGTTTAACCACTGGCTAACTGGGCACCTAAATTTACTACGTGAAGTTTTGATGGATGAACTACTATGGAAGTTTTTTTAAATACACCTACTGCTGTGTGGATGTACCGTATAAGCCGAGTTTTTCAGCACATTTTTTTGTGTGCTGAAAATGCCCCCCTCGGCTTATACTGGAGTCAAGCACTTTTCTGCAGCAGAGAATGACATTTTCCGACCTGACTTTGGGGCCCCGTATCTCGGGGGCCACTTGGTGCTAGGAACCCCAAATTTGGTATGCAAACCCAGTGGAACGAGCACTACAACATATGCATGTTGGGGTTCCTAGCACCAAGTGACCCCGAGATACGGGGCCCCAAAGTCGGTCAATTGTGTCCATCTGCAGCAATGTCATTTCGGGACCCTTTGCGTCCAGAGACCCCATTTAGGAACCCTTAACTACCAAGTTTGAAGTTCGGGGGACCAATGGCTGCAAATGGGCACAGTGAGGCATGCAAATGGGCACAGTGAGGCTGCAAATGGGCATTGTTGACCCTCTTTTCCACTTACAGTAGCTGCGCATTTCTCACCCTAGGCTTATACTCGAGTCAATACGTTTTCACAGTTTTTTTTGTGGTAAAATTAGGTGCCTCGGCTTATATTCGGGTCGGCTTATACTCGCGTATATACTCTACATAGATTTGTAGTTATTAAAAACTAAGAGGCAATCTAGAGGTTTTAAGCTGCTTTCCATTTTATTTTCCCTAAACAGGGACTTTATCTTATCATTTTGGGATGGGAGCTTGGATTTGGGACTTGTATACTGTATGTGTAAGATGTTCAGTATATGACTTCCCCTCCTCTTCCAATGCTTGCAATTGGAGCATGTTTAAAAATCCCCCCCACCCCCCCCCCCCCCCCCCACCAAAAAAAAAAAAAAAAAGCTTTTCGGCCATGTAACAAAATAAAGACCATAACATACTGATTTCAAAAATAGTTAGGTTATTAGGATAGATTAGGACAACATTTTTGCTGTTCGGGCATTTGGATGCAAAGTGCTTTGCCAGGGGTCTGGTATGAATTTGAAGGGAGATTCTACGCATTTTGTGTTCTTGCTATAGGATTTGCTACAGCAAAAGTAACATTTACAGAGAAATAAAATTATACCATTTCAATTACCATTAAATAACATTTCACTGTTGGCTTCATGTCATTTGCTGACAATTTAAAACTTTTTTTTATTTGTAAATGTCAGCGCTTTAAAAATCACTGCTCCTGGCAAAATTGAATTTTTATTTTCTTCTTTTTTTTTTTTTTTTTTTTTTATTATTAGTCCAGAAAATGGGCATTTTTTTTTCTTTTTTTACAGATTTGGTACCCATTAATTTCAATGGGGTTCGGCTTTGTCATTCGAACTCCTTTGCAGTTCAGCTTATCCCTAGTAATTAATCTCAAAGCTGGAATGGGATACCAAGCTAGATAATGCTGCAAGCTCACAAAGTGTATGGCTTTAAAGACAAAGCATGTATAATAAATGTTTATTTATTCTCTGCAGGTGGTTTAAAACTATATTCGTCAGATAAAGTTGATGCCAATGGTTTAATTGATTCCTTCAGTGGCATCAAATCTAGCAGTGGGGATATCCAAGCTCAGTCCATACAGGTATGTATATTCTCTGTAGCAAAGCTATCATAACATGTTAGTCAATATGCATACTGAGTTATTATTGTAGCGTAACAGCCCATCTATAGTATAGTACTGAATAAAGCATGATCATCGTTCTGCAAAACTGCACCCTTTATATTAAAACAAGAAGTATGCCTTGTATGTGTAATGATATCATATGTCTATTATGTATATAAATTAAATGATAATGAGAAATTAATTTTTTTAATAAACCCCAATAGAACTTTCAGTTTAAGTTAGCTTAATGTCTTTCGAGGTGCATGTAAAAAAATAAAAAAAGTATGACGAGTCTTGCAGTTTGTTTTCTTCACAAATAAACCACAGCCTTAGTAGAAAAGCCTGTGCCCTGCAGAGTGTGGATGCAGTGGTCTCTCTGCAGAGGTCCTACACCCCCCCCACCCCTGCTGAGTCAGAGCTAGACAGATCTCTAATCAGATATCCAATTTGCTGATTGCACAGCTATAGGTCTGGATCTGTAGGGCCTCTGTCATTAGGCCATTGTTTTCACTCACAGACCAAGAGTCCCACTGTGCAATGGCTGGGGCAAGGGACAGGCTATTTCCTCATTATGTGACTGCTTTAGAAAAAGAGTGACATGTAAGACATTGAACACTTTTTCTTTTGAGGCATCTTGAATGTATTAAAGTGTACCTATTGCCATTTTTTTAGCTTTGGATAGAGTGGGGAAGGAAAGCTTGTGTCAGGCTTTACTGGAGAGATTCCTTCATTTTCTGTCTGCTAAAAAGGTTGTCACTGAGAGAGGAAGTGGTGGGAGATCAAAGCAACATAGACAGAAATATATATTTTTTAAAGTTAAAGTGATTGTAAAGTTTTTTTTTTGTTAAAAATAACAAACATGTTATACTTACCTTCTCTGTGCAGTTGGTTTTGCACAGAGCAGCCCCGATCCTTCTTTGGCGCTCCTGGCTCCTCCCTCCTCTTGAGTGTCCTCACAGAAAGCAGCTTGCTATGGGGGCACCTGAGCCGAGTCACAGCTCCTCGTGCCCGTTCAGACACAGAGTCGCTGCCTGGCCCCGCCCCTCCCTCTCCTCATTGGCTCACTGAATTTGATTGAAAGCAGCAGCAGAAATGGCGCCATGCTGCTGTCTCAGCGAATGAGAAGGGAGAGTATCGGGCAGCCGAGACACTCCTGCAACATCTCTGGAGCGAGATGGGGCTCTGGTAAGTATTAGGGGAGCCGCTGCACACAGAAGGCTTTTTATCTTAATGCATAGAATGCATTAAGATAAAAAAAAAACTTCTGACTTTGCAAACACTTTAAGGCCCCTTTCACACGAGGCGGGCTCCGCTTGCACGGAGTCCGCCTCTGTCCGTCGGCTCAGCGGGAGATCTCTCCGTTGATCTCCACTGAACCGGCGGATGACAAGCCTCTCTCCGCTCACTGAGCGGGGAGGGGCTTGCGAGCGCCGCTGATCTCTATGGAGAGATCGGATGAAAACGGACAGTGTGTCCGTTTTCATCAGATCTCACCCGATCCGATCCGCCAGCGACGGATCTGGACGTATAGCCATACGTCTGCTTTTGGCGGATCGGACCGGGTCGGATGTCAGCGGAGATGTCTCCGCTGAGATCCGACGCTCCATAGACTAACATGGAGCGCCCGTTCAGATCCGCCGTCAAAACTGACAGGCGGATCTGAACGGTCCGACCGTGTGAAAGGGGCCTTAGTCTGAAAATGCTCATGTTCTCTTTTTCACTGGTGCGGATTTTCCCTTACTTCCTGTTGGATAGAACATTGATCCCAGAACAGAAAGTGATGGGAAATATACTGGATAGCAATAAAACAAAAAAAAAGAAATGTTTGTTGATACACTTTTTAGGTTTTACTTCTTCTTCTTCTCCCTGTATAGCCGGCAAATGAAAAGCATAATGGGCTAGTATACATCGCATACTAGCCCATTATGTACCACTTACCTGCAAAAGAATCCAGCGACGTCCCATGTGTGGGCAGCGTCCATCTTCTTGCCATCTTCCTTCGGGGCCGTGGACTCCGGCTCGGTGATTTGCGGAGCCGCGTGACGTCACTCCCGCGCATGCGCATTGGAGCGGCGACCTTCGGCATATGCAAGGGAAGAAACGACCTTTAGGTTCGTTTCTCCCCTGCGCATGCGCAGTGAAGATTTCCGGCTGACTACAAGTGAAATATCTCCTAAACGGCGCACGTTTAGGAGATATTTCCACTACCTATAGGTAAGCCTTATTCTAGGCTTACCTATAGGTAAAAGTCAAAAAAGTGGGTTTACAACCACTTTAAACTGATTTACAGAAGTTCAATAGGTTCAACTTAAAATGTATCCAAACCCAACAGAAATGGGATATAGTGCAGCATTAGTCCTTAGATTTGGTGGCTGCAATTGTTTCTGTTTTTAGGCTTTCTTTTCTGTATTGTAACCTTTCCTTGGGTGACAACACTCTCACACTTGAGGGGAGGGGCGTTGTTACCCTAGACTGTTCTCCTGATTTAGACTACAATCCCCTTCCCCTCTCCTCACCTCCATAGCATTGGAGAGGGGTTATAAATTCATAGAGGAAAACTGGTAAAAGATCATAACTTTTTTTGAGATTTCAAATCAATGCACAGGAAATCACAAGCACATTGGATTACCAGTAGGATCAAAAGGAGTAAAAATAAAAGCAAAACAAATGCAACCACCATATCTAAGGACTAGTAGGCTGCAATACGTTACATGTTTGTTCTTGGATTTAGAGACACTCTAATATGCTGGATTATATGTTTAAAGAAATCACAAATTTATAGGACTGATAAGAAAATCATTTCTGTGTCCTTCTATGTTTGTACATTAATGTCCATTTCTGCTATTACAGATTGAAAGTACTGCAACAACAATAGAACCAAATCAGTGTCTGACTGGCAAAGTGACCATCGACAACAGTGTGGGCAATGAAACTTTCTTTTTAGTGACTTGGACCATTATCAACCCAAGCATTCAATTGACAGATCCATCCGGCAAACTATATGAGAGTGCGCAGTTTGTAACTGATGCCGCCTCAAAGTCCGCCCGTCTCGCAGTTCCAGGCACTGCTCAGGTATAACAACTATATTTTTTATTAATATTTTTATTTTTTATTAGTATAATTATTATATGCGGGGGGTGTTTTCTTTTTGCAATGTATTACTTTTGCACACTTAAATCTTTTATGCTGTTAGTATGTTAAAGGTTTATTTCAGTGGTAAGGCACTGGGGGTTTGGCACCAATCTAATTGCAGTTAGAACATGCTTGCTTGTTCTTTCCTTTGCCTTGAACAAAAGCTGAACGCCAAGGATTTGCACAGAGCAGCCCAGATCCTCCTCTTCTCTGGTCCCTCTATGGTGCTCCTGGCCCCTCCCTCCCCAGATAGCAAAGGATAACTTGCCACAAAGTTGTGGGAGTGTTGATTTGTAAGGCTGTTAATATGCTGCACATTTTCAAAGGCAAGTTGTACACTTGCAGAGCACTTGAAGCACAAGTTCTAGTGCACACTTTTCCAAATTGTAGCAAATTTGTGTGGCAAATCTCTGGCAAGAGCAAAGTTGCATTGGTGAGTCTACAGCAAGAGCTCTACAAGTCTACAGCATGAAAATGTAGCCACAGTGACCCCTGTGGTGGGATGACTATTGCACAACATTACTGATCCAGAACTTGCAGCAGACTTGCAGAATGTTTGCGAAGAAAGTTGATCTGGAGTTATGCACTGTGGACTTGTTGCAATTGTGCAACAAACTTGTGAAGCCTGGCAAGTCTAGCAATAGCTTAGCAAGTCATTTTCAAACTTGCAGCACAATTGCTTGCTCTCTGGGTCCTATTAAGTGCCCCCACCGAAAGAAGCTTGCTATGAGGGCACCCAAGCCGAGGCACAGCTACCCGTGTCCAGTCAGACATGGAGCCCTGGCACAGCTTGGTCCCCTCTCTCTCATTATTGGCTAGCTGACTTTGAGTGACAGCAGCGGGAACCAGTGGCGCCACTGCTTATTCTCAGCCAATCAGGAGGCAGAGTCTCGGATAGCCCAGACACTCCTGGACATCACTGGACAGAGATGGGGCTCAGGTAAGTATTAGGGAAGCTGAGGGGGGCTGCTGCACACGGAAGGCTTTTTATCTTAAAGCATAGTATGTATTAAGATAACAAAAACCTTCTGCCTTTACAACCCATTTAATGTTCTTAGACTGAAATGTCTGAAGTTCATTTATCCTGGTTGGAAAACTTTTTATAATATTTTATACTTCACTGTTCATTTGGCCCAGTATCTCATAGCCTCTTTAGTTTTTCTGACCCTGTACTTTGCACTTTATGCATGCATGGCCAAAACTTAACTTTAATTGAAAACACTGCAGCAAATTGATGATCTGCATATAGGCTTTTCACTGAAATCTGTGGAGTTGGGTGTCAACCTCCATGGCATGTGCAGTATAGGTGTGGGAAAATTCTGAAGAATGGCTGTGTAGCATTAACCTGGGAAGCTGTATGTCTGGTAAGTACAGTACTTTCCAAAAATGCTGGGGCAAAGGGGCTTTCAAAAGAACCTTTTAAAGCACTCTTCAACTCCAGTCATGGAATGTTGAACACAAATCTTAGCATGGACCACCACTTCAAACAGGCTTCAGCATATAGACATCACAGACTTGCTAAAGCCAAATGAACACAGGATTTCCCAAATGTCTAGAATTTTCTATAACATAAAATGTGTACCATACCTCAGAAGTTCTCTGTCATGCAACTGTGAAATCTCCAACAATAATTGTATTTCTTTATAGCCTGGCGACTGGCCATACAAAATATGCAACTTGCAATCTTCAGCTCAAGTCCTTGGTATTACGGTGAATTCCCGAGCAGCAGATCCAAATGTCCCCCCAATTACCGTTGAACCATTTCTTAATGCAGACACTAACAGCTTCCCCACTCCAATGGTTGTGTATGCTACGGTAACCCAAGGGGTTGCTCCAGTTCTAGGAGTGAAAGTGATTGCCTACATTGAAGCACAAGATGGAACTTCTACACCGCTACCTCTCCTGGACAATGGGGCAGGTAATGGTTTATATGCAATGTTTACTTACTTTTATGTATTCATTTACTTTTTTGTCTGTTTCCCTGTTATGGGCAAGTGTGTGCTAAGGCTACCCAAAGACTTTATAGTGTAGACACAATACAACACAGAAGTACAGTAATACTACCCATGTAATGGAAACCTATATCTCCTTGAAAACTAAAGTACATTTACTTGTTTAATAGAAAATTCTCTATGGGAGGGAGCAGCCATCAGAAGTGCTAAGTACAGGCATGCTAGGAGGCTAGGCAAATTTTCATTTAATTTAAGTAAAAATTTTGTTCAATGAACAGATTTGGGACTTTTAGGGCGCAAAAATACAAAAAATATTGAATATGAAAAATAGTTTATTGAAAATCACAACATAACTTGATATTGCACTTTTGACATCATATGTCTAGGAAAACATTTAAAAACAATACATCACTGAACAGAGATGAGGTTTTCATTTATTGCTCTTTTTCTCAAATTTTTCATATTCAATATTTTTTGTATTTTTGCGCCCTAAAAGTCCCAAATCTGTTCATTGAACAAAATTTTGACTTTATAAAAGGGATGAGGCGCTATACTTTTAGCTTTCAGCAACTCAGCTCATCTTCAAAAAATTTAATTTAAGTACTTTAAAGCACTGTTAAACCCAAAACCAAAAATATTTATATAAAATATTATATATTGCAGCTTAGCAATCATTAGATATGGCTGCATTACTTTTTTTTTTAGGTCTTTTGTCCCTCTATTTCCACCTGTGATCTGGCCAGTAACACAACTCCTGTATTAAAGTGCCTCCAGTCTGGATGGAGGGGCACAGGAGGCACCTTTGGAAACAACATTGTCAGTCTAGAGGGAGGGGGAGTGTTAGATGTACTAGCAGATTTAAATACACTAAAATGTGACACCAAACTCCAGCTAGCACTTAATAAGCAGTTACAGAAAAAAAAAAGTAATTTTGAGAGAAAGGTTTTACATAAATAAAAATTGATCATTTTAAGCACCCCCATCAGTGGTAAATGGTTTGCGTCGTCTCTGTAGCTGAAATATTCTGCTGGGGAGAATGTTCTTTTAAAAAACAGACTTATTGGCTAGATCACCAGGTAAAAATAGAGGAAAGTACGTCTAAAAAATAAAATGAATGCAGCCGTCACATCTAATAATTTGTAAGCTGCAATATAATAAATGAGAAAAAGTAGACGGCCACTGATATTGGCTAGTCAAGCTCCGCGCTTAGGATAATTACCAGGTAGTATAGCCAGTACTATTACTATTACCATAAACCCAGTACAGCTGCTCCCTATAGAAATCTATAAGATTTAATTGATATTAGTTTGGTGTATGAGGGGCGCTAGTACGAACACAAAAAATCCACTTAAAATAAGGGGTTAATTAAATGTATGTTCTGAACTTTCTATTAAAAGGTGAGCTATTGCAAAAGGGTATGGGGGCACAATATAGATCTACTACGAACTATGCTGATTAATATCTACATATAGTGACAATATTAAACATAAATAATTGTCCATACATCACACATAATATTTTGTGTCAATGAATTCAAAAGAAATTGTTTTGTTGTGTCAATACAAACAAATAATTAATCATATTAATATACACCTATGCGTGACCAATTAAGGTATTAGGTGTTGCATAAACAAAGTGATACACAAAAAAGGGCTGCCAAAGCCCTACTCAACCAAGTGAACAAAACCAACACAGATACAAGCTGACCAAGCCCTATATCATATACCAGAATGTGTACATATATCAAAATATAAAGTGAAAATTAAAAATTAAAAATTGACACAAGACCAAGCACGTGTGCCCAATCTTATATATACAGTGCAAAATAGCAAGTGATCCCAATTACATGCTTGGGTGCATTCAATATTCGTGACAAGAATAATATAAATAACTCAAGATAAATGTTTAGTGGAAATCCATAAAACGCAAAGTTCATATAGTAGTCCTTGCTGAAAAAAACGCATTCACTCCTGTACATATAGCTTGTGCACCATCACCAGACAAGTTCTTGATCCACCCAGTGTGAGAACCAATGGTAATAAATGGCCTCTTACCGAATGGAGTTGATTACTTTGTTTAGGAGTAATCAAATGCGCTTTCACAGGATTGTGCCTGTACACTGAGTGACACACCCTCACTCAAGGGCTCTCTTCCTTCCAATAGATCAGCTCAGATGGAATGAAATGGAAACATAGATGGGAATATAAAAAGAGGCGCACCTCATAGCGTAATAACGTCTTTATTAAAAAATAGCATAAAAAATACAGCAGCCAATTGCTCACTTACATTTTCCGGTGCCTACCCGGCACTGAGGCTGCTTGCAAAAGATTAAAAGTTGGATGGAGTAGCGGATCCTTCCCTCGTGGCGTGCGTTTCCGGCGTGCGTTCCACTCGCCAGTAACCAAGACCAGTCTCACAGGAAGTCCGACAGCAGTACGTCCAAAGGATAAAAGTGATCAGGTACCGCCTACCGACGTACGTTTCGTGTTTGTCACGTCTTCAGGGTGGCTGCTTTTGGGTTTACTACCACTTTAAGGTGTTATATATGATCAAATTACTTTTGAGCTTGCAGTGACAGAACAGCTTGAAGAGCTTAGCCAAGGGCTTGAATTTTCCTATTTATTCCTACCGACCAGCTAATCAATTACCTGAACATATTTTGCAATGTATACTGACCCGAATCAAATAACCTGTAAAAACAAAAAAGTTGAATGTCATTGGCAAGATCTTCATTCATTTAAAGTCTATTTTGTTTTCTTGTTACTGATCCAAGGGTAGACATACGTCCACCACTGCAAACTCAAATGGTCAATTCAAATGGTCCATTCCTTAGCTCTACAGGACATGTTTAATCCCACCATTCCCATGGAAAGGATATCAATTGACCCCTATTAGAAACAGCATAATGTGCCCTTTCTAAAGGTTGCATGCGCCGATGACATCAGCGCTCAATTTTTTAGTAAATATCTCCTAAACCGTATTTCAAGCAATTACAGGTAAGCCTTAATATAGGCTTACCTGTAGTTAAAGGTGATTGTACAGGGTGTACAACCCCTTAATGTCTTCTGTGTCACTAGCCGATGCAGATCAGGACATTGTAGTTTATTTACTAAAGCTGGAGAGTGCAAAATCAGGCTCACTTCTGTGTAGAAACCAATCAGCTTCTAACCTCAGCTTGTTCAATTAAGCTTTGGCAATAGAACATGGAAGCTGATTGGTTGCTATGCAGAAGTGAGCCAGATTTTAGACTCTCCTGCTTTAGTAAATAAACCCCAAAGTCTCTGACTTGCTTTTACTTGCAGGGTTCTGATAGCTGTGAACAAGTCCTCAGAGCTTAGCACTTCTTGGTTAATTCTAAAGGGACATCTCCTCCACCTAGTCCACTATCGTAAAGCCCTGTATCCTCCAACTGTCCTGGGCTCACAGAGGAACCAGATGAGCCCCTGGAGTTGGCACTTTACCTTATACAGGCATACCCCACTTTTAAGTACACAATGGGGTTTATTTACTAAAGCTGGAAAGTGCCAAATCAGGCTCACTTCTGCATAAAAACCAATGAGCTTCCAGGTTTTATTACTAAAGCTTAATTGAACATGCTGGGGTTAGAAGCTCATTGGTTTCTATGCAGAAGTGAGCCTGATTTTGCACTTTCTAGCTTTAGTAAATAAACTCCATTGTGTACTTAGAAGTGGGGTATGCCTGTATAGAGCTGATTGGGCTGCTGTAAAGCTGCTTAAACCACTTCTACAAATGCATAACAAGCCTGCTATTTACCAGATGGCAAACCTGCTGCCATTGCATAGCATTTTGCAGCTCCCTTCTGGAGATTAGAGTGACCTCCAGGGGGTGCTGCTGCAAACAAAGGACTTTAATTGATGCCTTCCGGGCACTAAGAAGTTGTCAGGAGGATGGCGATTTTTTGTGAAAAGTCAGGAGGGGGTTAAGACGCAATAAAGATTTATTTTCCTGGAAGTGTCCTATCAGGAAGATTTCCCTTCACTTCCTGCCCCAGAGACACAACATTAAGAATACATCTCTTCAAAGTGAAGGAAAATCTCTCCTGTTCTGCTGCCAACTTTAACATTTTACAATAATCCAAGGTTTCTGTCCCAATGACAATAGTCACCAGGACACAGATGGTGAATCTCCACAAAGGAAATACAGATCTGATAAAACCAAAGTTTTGGCTTTACACATACTTTACATAATACAATAGCATGAAGTGAATGACCATACAGTTAAAAAAAGATATTTGAATCTGTTAATTTATCTTCTTTAAGGTGCTGATATTATCAAGAATGATGGAATATATACCAGATACTTCACAGGCTACAAGCAAAATGGAAGATACAATTTGAAAGTGCGGGTTGAGAATTATGGACAAGATTCCAAAGCAGGCATAGCAAAAAGTCGGGCTTTATATCTACCTGGTTATGTTGAAAATGGTGAGAAAATTTCCCAAATTAAGCAGATATCAATAGCACTGCCAATAAGATTACTCTAAAGATTTATACATTTTTATTAAAATCTCCTTGTATCCTTATTGGTCAAATATTGGTTTATTAGTAGTTTATTGTATTTTACAAAAACTGATAAATCTATTGGTTTTCCCTCTTGTTCCAGGTACCCTCATTTCTAACCCTCCAAAACCCAAAAATACCATTGAGAACCTAAATGTGGGAAATTTCTCTCGAACCTCTTCAGGAGGTGCATTTGTGATCACAAACGTGCCATCAGGTCCTATTCCAGATACCTATAGCCCAAGTAAAATCACTGACTTGAACGCAATAATTGAAGGCCAGATAGTCAGATTGTCTTGGACAGCAACTGGTGATGACCTGGATAAAGGAAATGGTATGATTTTTTTTTAAATGAACCATACAGTTAATATTGTCTTTCTTGCTGGAGTACCCTAATGTTCTCAGTAGCACATGTTTTTCTTTATAATATAAACTTTAAAATTTAAGTAGATATGTGCAGAATGAAAAAAATTGGTTTAGTTTAGATTCGTTATTTACATAAATTTGTTTAGTTAAATTAGTTTAATTCATTTTCGGAATTCGTTTCTTTTATTTGTATTCAAATTTATTCGAATTCAGCTCGAATCGAAAAGTTTTTGAATCAATTTCGAATAGTTTTCGAATTC
This sequence comes from Lithobates sylvaticus, assembly GCA_028564925.1. NCBI lineage: Eukaryota > Metazoa > Chordata > Amphibia > Anura > Ranidae > Lithobates > Lithobates sylvaticus. The sequence continues at coordinate 196,082,689 of CM053032.1, forward strand.
AAATATTTTTCAAATTCTAAAAGTTTTCAATTTTTTTTAGATTTGGAATAGTTTTCGAATTCAAATTGTTTTCCAATTTCCAAAGAGAATAAAATACAATAGAAAATAAATGAATATAATAGAAGAAATAGAATAGAATAGAAAATAATATAACCAAAAATAAAAGAATAGAATATAATAGAGTAAAACAGAACAAAATAGGCTAGAAAATGAAAGAACACAATAGAATGGAATAGAAAAGAATAGAAAGGAATAGAATAGAATTAAAAAAAGACTAGAAAGATTATAACCATCTTTTGAAATTTGAATAGAAAAGAAAAGAATTAAAAAAACAATAGAATAGAATAGAAATAATATAAAAAATATTTTTGAATTTGAATAGAATAAAAAAGAATAGAGTAGAAAAGTAAATAACACAATAGTATAGAAAAAAAACAACAGAATAGATTAGAATAAAATGAATATAACCATCTTCCTATTCTAATCTATTATTTTCTATTTTATTCTAATTGATTCTACTTGAATTTTGGAAAATGGTTATATTCTTTCTATTCTATTCTATTTTTTTTAATTGTATTATTTTTCTATTTGTTTATTCTATTCTATTCTTTTCCATTCTATTTTATTTTCTATTCTATTTTATTTTCTAGTCTATTTTATTATTTTCTATTCAAATTTATTCTATTTGAAATTCAAATTTCGGAAGATGGTTATAGCCTTTCTAGTCTATTATATTCTATTCTATTGTTTTTTTTTCTATACTATACTGTTATTTTCTATTCTAATCTAATCTATTCTTTTCTATTCTATTCAAATTCGGATTGATTTGAATTTTGGGAAATGGTTATATTCTTTCTACTCTATTCTATTGTTTTTTTTTATTCTTTTCTTTTCTATTCTATTATAGTCTACTCTAGTCTCTTTTTTTCTATTTTATTATTTTCTATTCTATTATTTTCTTATGTATTGAAATGTAGCTGGATATATTCTTTTTATGTTAATATCTATTCTATTTTATTTGTTTCTATTATAGTCTATTCTGTTCTTTTATTTTCTATTCTATATTGTTTTGTTTTACTCTATTATATTATATTCTTTTAATTTGTTATATTCTTTTCTATTCTATGCCTTTATACACACGGTCGAAATTTTCGACCACAAAATCCGTCAGATTTTGTCCGACGGATTTTGTCCGACACTGGTGTTGCATACACACGGTCGGACAAAGTTGTCGGAAAATCCGATCATTCTGAACGTGGTGACGTTCGTTGCGTACGACGGAACTACGTAGAGGCTAGTAGCCAATAGCTTTGGTCTCGTAATTTGATCTGAGTATGCGTGGCACTTTGTCCGTCGGAATTCCCTACACACGATCGGAAAAAGTCTGATCGGACTTTGTTGTCGGAAAATTTGAGAGCAGGATCTCAAATTTTTTCTGTCGGAAATTTCGACGGAAAAAGTCCGATGGAGCCCACACACGGCCGGATTTTCCGACAATATGGTCCGATCGGACATTTTCCATCGGAATTTCCGACCGTGTGTGGGGGGCATTATTTTCTATTCTATTTTACTCTCTTTGGAAATTCGAAAACTATTTGAATTCAAAAAGTATTCGAATTAGAGAACCATTCAAATTTGACAACTATACGAATTCGAAAACTTTTCAAATTTGACAACTATTCGTATTCGAAAACGTTTCGAATTAGAATTTTGGCCGAATTTTTTTACGTTATTTCAGATTCATTTAAATTCAGTACTATTGTAATTCAGAAATTCGGATACATCTGAATTTCAGAAAAAAATTTAATTTGTCCGAATTTCAATTTGGAACGAAACGAACCGCACATGTCTAAATTATAGTGCATCTATTCCAGAATGGGCAAGGTTAGGGTAAAAAGAACATGTGTGGGGGGGCGGTGCGGGAAGAAGGGAGAGGACAATGAGGTTAAGTGGTAGTGTGTCTCAAAAAGGTGGGGCAAAAGTGGGTGAAAGTAGGGGAGGCATGGAGGTATGAATTGAAAGTGAGTGGGGGAGCATGCACAAGTTTGTTGGGAGAGGAGATACAGACATGGTAGTAAAGTGGGTGGCCCAGCCATGCCCGGGGACAAGGGAAGAAGATCAAGCATTAAGGACCATAAAGGTTCGGAGGGGGCGACTGAGCAGGGGGTTGCACATTTTTTACAGTAGTATTAGTCAATAAAACTGAAGAGGTGTGGAGTTGGACGAGGAAGGAGAAAGGGATGGAGGCAGAATTCCCCAGTGGCAAAACAAAACTTTGACTAATGCATCATGCAAAATTAGAAAGTTAAAAGGATACTGTGAAAATCAAATCATATAAAAAGTTCATCAATGACTTGTATGGGTGTTTATTTTCTTCATAATTTCCATTGCAGCTTCCAGGTATGATTTACGGATGAGTCTTGACAGCGAGGCACTGTTGGTTAACTTTGAAAATGGCACGGTTATAAACATCACCAGTCTAACACCACAGCCATCTGGATCTGTAGAACATTTCAATTTTACCCCAGAAAATCTCACTATAAAAAATGGAACTGTACTTTATTTCAGCTTGGTTGCCATAGACAAAGCAAATCTAAAATCAGGACCATCTAACTTGGCAAGGGCAATCATGTTCATACCACCTCCACCACAACCAAAGACTAGTCCAAAGCCTATTCCAACAAAAAGACCAGGTAATTCAGCCATGGGGGTAACTGGAACATTAAGCATCATCATCCTCACTCTTGTGACAGCACTCACTGGCTTTCATATCTGAGACACAGTTGAAGAACACTTTATGTTATTTGTCTGGAAAACTGATGAACAAGTATTGCATTCTGCTGACGTTATCAAGCAGAGGAAACCAAAGAAGCTGTGTTAGCAAATTTACAAAGGACATGTGATATGATAACTGCTTGGGAATTGCTTAAACATTAGGCTTAAAATCCCCTAAAATTTATTACTGTGCAACAAACGCTTGTGCTATGAGCAAAGATAGACTCAAGCATTAACATGTTGTAGCGTATGCATATATGAAAAGCTTTGGATGGGATTTGGAGGCCTAATTGAACTGACCTGAATAAAAAAATGTGGGTCTATAGGTCAAAATACTTTTTTTCCCCCCAAACATGTTTTATACCAATATTGTGATTTCTTTGGAAAATTGCGGTTCTTAAGATAAATGTCATTTTTTGAACTCCAGTGCACAGGAAAGTTCATAAGTGTCCATCAGCCCCAATTGTAATTGAAGTGTGGAGAACTAGACATGCTACACAGGGAAGTAGGGGACACAGGGAAGTAAAAAAAAAAGCTAATAAGTAAAAAAAAAAAAGAAAAAGCACAAGGAACAAATTAAGGCCATGCAACTAGTGGCAATTCATCTCAGGTGTATGTATATCAATGTATGTGTTTCAAAACTAAGGTAAAACATTGGTGACGGAACACCAACTTAAAGCAAATATGAAGAAACAATGGTTCAAGAAATTTTGAGTAGTGAACAAATTGATCATCCCTCTGCATTTTGAAGCTTCCATTGCTATCAGTTTAATCTGATGTGTATACTATGAAGATTACCTGTTATGGCAGCCGGAAAAAAAAAAAGCCTAAAACTTGCAAGCCAACCGTTTATATTCAACATTGCTTTTTGGCCTTGATAGCCAAATGGAACTATCTTAGATCTTTTACGACCACATTCCTGGACTTTTTTAAAGTCTTTCTTCTACAATTGTAATTTTTAACGCTATGACCTGAGAGAGAGAATAGCACATCACCCTTGCTTTGTAATTTTATGGGCAGATCGGTTTGCAGTTTTTACAGCTACGGTTAAAGGAGCTAAAGGAGAGTCTTTTGAGGAGGTGTGGATGTAGAAATTATGAAAGTTTTCAATACTTCTCTTTTGGACATTGTTCCATTATAAAGCAGTGATCACCCCAATTATCTGTTGAAGATCTTTCTTAAAATATTGTTTAGAAGATTATGTTACACTGTACACTGTACACAAAACACTGGAAATTACGGTTGAATCTGGTTAAAGAAATATTTGGCTGGACTGTTTTAGTAATGACTACTACATATTGACTTACTCTTCTTAAAATGGATATAGTCATTGTAAAGCTGGCTATAGACATTAAAATATGGATGGCAAACCGATTTCCTGTACAAACAGAAGCAATTGGCCAAGTCAAGCATTTATTTTTGTGCCGATAGGGATGGGCATGGAAGGTGCATAAAGCCACATCTAGCTTTTGATCCTAGGAAACAGTAGCTTTATGGTCACTGCCCAACCCATCAAATATTGGCCTTGATCAGCCAGTGGTGATCTCATGTCTACGGTTATCTTTACTATTGATTTAAATGTGAACATTACCTTGTATCTCCTTAATGTATGGTATGCTAAAAAAATGTAACCCATATTTGTGTTTGAATGTAAGCTTAGCAAAAGTTTCTTATGCTCAGAGGAAATTAGCTTTTCTGGTACTGATACTGCATTTAATTTTAGAAGCCTAACCATTCATTAACACTTTTTTAGGCTATACTATCATTTTGATTACGGTGGGGAACAATGTTAGTGCCATGCATATAAAAATGGCACTAATTTATTCTATTGGTTGGTAAAAGTATTTGAAGAACAAGAAGAAGAACATTCACTGATTAAAGCTCAACTAAACCTTCAGTTCATATTCTTTTAAACACGGTCCAGGTGCATCACAAAAAAAGGTGTTCAATATCTCTCAGATATTTTTCTATAGAAAACAGTCATATCTATAGTAGAAAGTCTATCCCCTGCCAGCATACTGTAGAGTGTGGTCTTTGATCTGCGTAGAAGCAGTGGTCTCTCTACAGAGGCTCCTGCTGAGTCATACCTATAGCACTGCAATCAACAAAGCTCGTGCTCCTGCTAATTGGAGAGCTCTAGCTCTGATTCAGCAGGGAATGTGTTCTTTGTACAATGCTGGCAGAGGACAGGCTTTTTACACTCTGGCTGTGGCTGCTTTCCAAAGAAAATGAAATGGACACACCTTTTTGCTGTAGGGCACGTGACATATATTTCACCTGATTTAAAATAAAGGTTCAGTTGAGCTTTAGCTTTTTACCACTAATGATTCAATAACTGTCATATGCCAGTCTACTACAAGCATACCTGCCAAATGTCATTGTTTTACTTGAGCTTAAATGGGTTTCAAACGTTTTAAAAAGTGGCTTTTTTCCAGATATGGGCAACTTTGAAAGATCTACAACTGAAGGTACAGATCTTAATGTGCCTTAAGCTTTTTTGGCCCCACTTCTATGGATCACAGGAGTGAAGTTCATTCTGCACTCCTGTGACCCGTTTTCAACTGACAGCGGGTCAAAGCCCGCTGTCGGCTGACATCACTCAGCTGGTCCAGGCTCTGGATCAATTCCGACTTTTCAGTCAGGACCCACCCAGATGTCTGGACTGGAAACTGGCTCAGCCTCTCAGCAAGCTGCTGAGAGCCTAAGCCAGCCACTCCTGCCCCTTGCACAGCCCAGAGCTCCAGTGAGCACTGGAGGGGCAGAGCTCACTAAAGACTGAAAGACGAATTTTCAGCGACCATTGATCGCTCAGTTCTTGCTCACAGCGGAGGGAAAGATGCAGCATCGACCTCGGTGACTATTATTTTTTTATGAACCTTTTCTTCTCTTTTAGTATTTCCTCATTTTGGTTGCATACAGTATGTTGCATAATCAATGTTTGTTGCATATCTTCTAATTTAACATTTTAAACTGTGATACAAATGTATAGTGTAGACCAGTGGTTCTCAACCTCAGTCCTCAAGTACCCTCAACAGGCAATGTTTGCAGGTTTTCCTTTATCTTGCACAGGTGCTTTAAGGCTCAATTCACACCTAAACCGGCCACGGATCGCACAGCAACGCTGTCCGTCCCTGTTCTTCGTTTCAGGGATGAATCAAGCAGAATCTTTGCCTGAATTCGGCCCTAGAAACGGAGGCAAAGACGCACAGCGTTTCTGTGCAGTGCGCTCTGCAGCCGCCCTGGAGACATGTGAACCGTCTCATAGAGAGCCGGTCGTATTCTCCTGCTATGCGAATTTGATGCGGGTTTCTGTGAACCCAGCCTTAATCAGAGTCAGTGGCTTGGTATTTTGGACAGTTATTTTATCTAAGAGAAATTCCCAAAACATGGCCTGTTGGGGGTACTTGAGGACTGAGGTTGAGAAGACTACCATAAATCCCCAGTGTAATTGCTACTGCCCCTAAAAACTGTATAGGTACTGCTACTTAAGGTGTAATACAGGTGACAGTAAACAGACAGATTATAGAAAAATAACATTAAGCCATGGTTCCCACTATGCTGCTTTTCCGGTGGCCACATTTGCGCGGGCACAGCAGTCTTTTCCAAAATTGCAGCTGCAGTGCTATGCAAACCCTTAGCACAGGTAACCACTCTGTGGTTTCCAATGCTTGGGGTGCCATTAAGAATTAAAAACAGTAGAGTGTTTTGCGGCAGGTGTGGGAAAGCGTGTGATTTACATGTAGTCCCATACCTACAGAAGTGTGAACCTAGCCTAGACTCAATTCACATCTGTTACATGCATATTAGGTGCGCTACCATTGGACTCTATATAACTTTTTGTTGAAAGCTCATAAAAGATGCAGAAAGCAGGACTTTTTTATTTTATTGCACTGCACCTAAAATGTTCAGGTGTGAAAGTGAAATGAAAGGTTAAAAAAATGTATATTTTTATATCAGATGTTTGTACAGTTTTGTCACTTTTCTTTATTTTTTGTTGTATGCTAAATCTTTGATCCAAATGTCTAAAATAAAACTGAAACTTTTAGTAAAGATGTGTAAGATTGTTTAATTTCCTTAGTGCATATAATACATGTGGACGAGTTAATAGTGATACTAGTCATCAATTTTGATCCATGTATGGCCAGCTTTAGTCTCATTGGCAGGGGCCCTACAGCATGCAGCTTCCTTTCCTCTTCCTCTCCCCCCCCCCGCCCCATCTTTTGCCTCTCCTACTCACTTCTTCCCCCTTTCCTTCTCCACTTCTTTTTCTTTTCTACCTTGATCTTTCAGTGTAGTGTAGCACTATAATCCCTAAATTGGTAATAGTGGGACAATTGGTGTATACTCTGAATCAGATGGGTTTTCTCTTGGTTTAGACCAGTACAGGTTTTGGAGTGGAATTTTCCTCGGCCAATTCACACCACATTCAGTCCAGTGCATTTTTTTCTACATCAAAAATGCATGGAAAGTAGGTTATATGGTTCTTCAATGGCATAGTTCACACCAGTACTTGCAGTTCCAGTGTGTTCCAGTTACAAAAAAAAAAAACTAGAACATGCTGCATTTTTCCTGCACTGGACTGTACTGGAACGCTGTAAAAAGCATCAAAAACGCACTGGAACGTACCGGAACACACCTAAATGCACCAATAATGCACTGCTCCTTATTTAAGGGTAAGAAAAAAGTGGGGGGGGGATGAACTGCACTGCATCAAAAACACACCAAAAACAAATCAAAAATGCACCAAAAATGCATAAAAAACGCATCAAAAACGTGCATACAGAAAAGCATCTGGAACACATCCAGACTGCGTTTCTATGGTGTGAACTGGCCCTTAGACTTCTCCTGGTAACATTCATTTAGACTGTCCCCACAGTAGTGGATGAAAACTTTGTGTTCCCTTTGGCTTACTTGTTTTACAAGCTTTTCCTTTTTGAGTTGTTTGATTTATGCATCTTTAGCCCTGCCAGCTTTGCGAGAGAGCTCTGAACTGGGTGATAGTTCATAAGCATTGAAACTTATATATGGATGCACAGTTAATATCTTAAAGTAGCAGTAAACCGCAAAAGAAAAAAAAAATTCCCTGCAAAATAATAACATCACATACTAGCACATTATGAAAGACTTAGCTTAGAGTGAAGCCCTCCAGCGGCACGCTGTCACCATTGATAGGGCTTCCATCTTCACCTGGTCTTCCTTCCGGGTTGGTGGGCTTCAGCTGAGCCACGATGACGTCACTCCTGACGTCACCTGCTGCTAGTATAGTAAATATCTCCTAAACAGTGCATAATTAGGAGACATTTATTGTACCTGCAGGTTAGCCTTATTTTAGGCCTATCTGTAGGTACAAATAAACAATTAGGACCACTAGTGAAAAGTAAAGATGACATGTGTATGCACTGATGACAAATCTAGTGACACCAGCAAGTATAATAAAAGCAGCAGTAAGTTTAATAAAAGACTGTTCTAATCACAAGCGATAAATCAATGGCAGCAGTTGATAGCAGTTCACTCATAAACCACACTGGATAACAAAGCAAACAAAGACTCGCTAAGTAAACATCTTCCTGCATGATGCCGACTTTACCTCTGCAGGGCTGGGTTGTGCTGCGGTGGTGTGTGCCGCTGTGCTCACCATGGATGGCAGCGTACCGATGGGGAGAAAGCCCCAATGGAAGGGGCGGCATTTGAAAGGCACAGTGGCTGCATTTGACGAGCACAGTGGTGGCAGTTGACGGGCACAGTGGCTGCATTTGACGGGTACAGTGGCTGCATTTGACGGGCACAGTGGCTGCATTTGATGGCACAGTGGCTGCATATGAAGGGCAGACTGGCTGCATTTGATGTGCAGAGTGGCTGCATTTGACAGTCACAAGTAGCGGCATTTGATGGGGCACAAGTGGCTGCATATGAGGGGCACAGTGGCTGCATTTGACAGGCAAAGTGGTGGCATTTGACAGGCACAGCGGCTGCATTTTACGGGCACAGTGGCTGCATTTGATGGGCACTGTGGCTGCATTTGACGGGCACAGTGGCAGCATTTGATGGTCACAAGTAACTGCATATGATGGGGCACAAGTGACTACATTTGATGGGCACAGTGGCGGTATTTGATGGGCACAAGTGGCTGCATTTGATGGGGCACAAGTGGCTGCAGTTGATGTGGCACAAGTGGCTGCATTTGATGGACACAAGTGGTTGCATATGATGAGCACAAGTGTCTGCATTTGATGGGCACAAGTGGCTGCATATGAAGGGGCACAGTGGCGGCATTTGACAGGCACAGTGGTGACATTGACAGGCACAGTGGCGACTTTTGACGGGCACAGTGGCGGAATTTGATGGGCACAAGTAGCTGCATATGATAGGGCACAAGTGGCTACATTTGATGGGCACAAGTGGCTGCATTTGATGTGGCACAAGTGGCTGCATTTGATGTGGCACAAGTGGCTGCATTTGATGGGCACAAGTAGCTGCATATGATGGGCACAAGTGGCTGCATTTTATGGGGCACAAGTGGCTGCATATGATGGGCACAGCTGCGGCATTTGACAGGCACAGTGGTGGCATTTGACGGGCCCAGTGGCTGCATTTGACAGGCACAGTGGTGGCATTTGACAGGCATGGTGGCTGCATTTAATGGGCACAGTGGCTGCATTTGACGGACACAGTGGCTGCATTTGAACGATACAGTGGTGGCATTTGATGTGGCACAAGTGGCTGAATTTGATGTGGCACAAGTGGCTGCATTTGATGTGGCACAAGTGGCTGCATTTGATGTGGCACAAGTGGCTGCATTTGATGGGCACTAGGGATGGGCCCGGTGCTCGATGCGAACCCATGTTCGCATCGAGCACCGGGTGTTCGCTCGCTCGGCGAGCCCAGAACTATTTTGGGCGCTCGCATCACGTTCGTGTGATGCGAGCGGCCCCGCAATGCATTGCGGCCGGCGCGGCCGGCGCAGTGCATTGCTGGCTGATGATTGGCCAAGCATGCACTGTGACCCCGCATGCTTGGCCAATCACAGCGCCGGAAACTCGGAGAGCCATAATTGGCTACAGGCAGGACGCCTGTAGCCAATTACAGCTCAGGGGCTTTAGTACACGCCCCCTCTTATAAAAGGCCGCCACGCCGTCGGCGCCGGTCACATGCGTTCCGGCGTTAGAGAGAGCAGGCTCATTCTGTGTCACTCTGCTAGATTCATTCAGAAAGATTTAGTTAGAAAGATTCATTTAGAAAGATTCATTTAGAAAGATTCATTTAGAAAGATTCATTTAGAAAGATTAATTTAGAAAGAGGGGCTTGTAGTGTGTTCGTGGCAGGCAGGCACTGGCAGCAAACAGAGCTCCTATATTTTGTTCCCAGAAGCACCTATAGGACTTGTAGTGTGTTCGTGGCAGGCACTGGCAGCAAACAGAGCTCCTATATTTTGTTCCCAGAAGCACCTATAGGACTTGAAGTGTGTTAGTCCCATCACACAGAGCTATATTTTCTTCCCAGAAGCACCTATAGGACTTGAAGTGTGTTAGTCCCATCACACAGAGATCCTATATTTTCTTCCCAGAAGCACCTATAGGACTTGTAGTGTGTTAGTCCCATCACACAGAGATCCTATATTTTGTTCCCAGAAGCACCTATAGGACTTGAAGTGTGTTAGTCCCATCACACAGAGCTATATTTTCTTCCCAGAAGCACCTATAGGACTTGAAGTGTGTTAGTCCCATCACACAGAGATCCTATATTTTGTTCCCAGAAGCACCTATAGGACTTGAAGTGTGTTAGTCCCATCACACAGAGCTATATTTTCTTCCCAGAAGCACCCATAGGACTTGTAGTGTGTTAGTCCCATCACACAGAGATCATATATTTTGTTCCCAGAAGCACCTATAGGACTTGTAGTGTGTTAGTCCCATCACACAGAGATCCTATATTTTGTTCCCAGAAGCACCTATAGGACTTGAAGTGTGTTAGTCCCATCACACAGAGATCCTATATTTTGTTCCCAGAAGCACCTATAGGACTTGAAGTGTGTTAGTCCCATCACACAGACCTATATTTTCTTCCCAGAAGCACCTATAGGACTCGAAGTGTGTTAGTCCCATCACACAGAGATCCTATATTTTGTTCCCAGAAGCACCTATAGGACTTGAAGTGTGTTAGTCCCATCACACAGACCTATATTTTCTTCCCAGAAGCACCCATAGGACTTGTAGTGTGTTAGTCCCATCACACAGAGATCCTATATTTTGTTCACAGAAGCACCCATAGGACTTGAAGTGTGTTAGTCCCATCACACAGAGATCCTATATTTTGTTCCCAGAAGCACCTATAGGACTTGAAGTGTGTTAGTCCCATCACACAGACCTATATTTTCTTCCCAGAAGCACCTATAGGACTTGAAGTGTGTTAGTCCCATCACACAGAGATCCTATATTTTGTTCCCAGAAGCACCTATAGGACTTGAAGTGTGTTAGTCCCATCACACAGACCTATATTTTCTTCCCAGAAGCACCTATAGGACTTGAATTGTGTTAGTCTCATCACACAGAGATCCTATATTTTGTTCCCAGAAGCACCTATAGGACTTGAAGTGTGTTAGTCCCATCACACAGAGCTATATTTTCTTCCCAGAAGCACCCATAGGACTTGTAGTGTGTTAGTCCCATCACACAGAGATCCTATATTTTGTTCCCAGAAGCACCTATAGGACTTGAGGTGTGTTAGTCCCATCACACATACCTATATTTTCTTCCCAGAAGCACCCATAGGACTTGTAGTGTGTTAGTCCCATCACACAGAGATCCTATATTTTGTTCACAGAAGCACCCATAGGACTTGAAGTGTGTTAGTCCCATCACACAGAGATCCTATATTTTGTTCCCAGAAGCACCTATAGGACTTGAAGTGTGTTAGTCCCATCACACAGACCTATATTTTCTTCCCAGAAGCACCTATAGGACTTGAAGTGTGTTAGTCCCATCACACAGAGATCCTATATTTTGTTCCCAGAAGCACCTATAGAACTTGAAGTGTGTTAGTCCCATCACACAGAGCTATATTTTCTTCCCAGAAGCACCCATAGGACTTGTAGTGTGTTGGTCCCATCACACAGAGATCCTATATTTTGTTCCCAGAAACACCTATAGGACTTGAAGTGTGTTAGTCCCATCACACAGACCTATATTTTCTTCCCAGAAGCACCCATAGGACTTGTAGTGTGTTAGTCCCATCACACAGAGATCCTATATTTTGTTCCCAGAAGCACCTATAGGACTTGAAGTGTGTTAGTCCCATCACACAGACCTATATTTTCTTCCCAGAAGCACCTATAGGACTTGAAGTGTGTTAGTCCCATCACACAGAGATCCTATATTTTGTTCCCAGAAGCACCTATAGGACTTGAAGTGTGTTAGTCCCATCACACAGAGCTATATTTTCTTCCCAGAAGCACCCATAGGACTTGTAGTGTGTTAGTCCCATCACACAGAGATCCTATATTTTGTTCCCAGAAGCACCTATAGGACTTGAAGTGTGTTAGTCCCATCACACAGACCTATATTTTCTTCCCAGAAGCACCCATAGGACTTGTAGTGTGTTAGTCCCATCACACAGAGATCCTATATTTTGTTCACAGAAGCACCCATAGGACTTGAAGTGTGTTAGTCCCATCACACAGAGATCCTATATTTTGTTCCCAGAAGCACCTATAGGACTTGAAGTGTGTTAGTCCCATCACACAGACCTATATTTTCTTCCCAGAAGCACCTATAGGACTTGAAGTGTGTTAGTCCCATCACACAGAGATCCTATATTTTGTTCCCAGAAGCACCTATAGGACTTGAAGTGTGTTAGTCCCATCACACAGAGATCCTATATTTTGTTCACAGAAGCACCCATAGGACTTGAAGTGTGTTAGTCCCATCACACAGAGATCCTATATTTTGTTCCCAGAAGCACCTATAGGACTTGAAGTGTGTTAGTCCCATCACACAGACCTATATTTTCTTCCCAGAAGCACCTATAGGACTTGAAGTGTGTTAGTCCCATCACACAGAGATCCTATATTTTGTTCCCAGAAGCACCTATAGGACTTGAAGTGTGTTAGTCCCATCACACAGAGCTATATTTTCTTCCCAGAAGCACCCATAGGACTTGTAGTGTGTTAGTCCCATCACACAGAGATCCTATATTTTGTTCCCAGAAGCACCTATAGGACTTGAAGTGTGTTAGTCCCATCACACAGACCTATATTTTCTTCCCAGAAGCACCCATAGGACTTGTAGTGTGTTAGTCCCATCACACAGAGATCCTATATTTTGTTCACAGAAGCACCCATAGGACTTGAAGTGTGTTAGTCCCATCACACAGAGATCCTATATTTTGTTCCCAGAAGCACCTATAGGACTTGAAGTGTGTTAGTCCCATCACACAGACCTATATTTTCTTCCCAGAAGCACCTATAGGACTTGAAGTGTGTTAGTCCCATCACACAGAGATCCTATATTTTGTTCCCAGAAGCACCTATAGGACTTGAAGTGTGTTAGTCCCATCACACAGAGCTATATTTTCTTCCCAGAAGCACCCATAGGACTTGTAGTGTGTTAGTCCCATCACACAGAGATCCTATATTTTGTTCCCAGAAGCACCTATAGGACTTGAAGTGTGTTAGTCCCATCACACAGACCTATATTTTCTTCCCAGAAGCACCCATAGGACTTGTAGTGTGTTAGTCCCATCACACAGAGATCCTATATTTTGTTCACAGAAGCACCCATAGGACTTGAAGTGTGTTAGTCCCATCACACAGAGATCCTATATTTTGTTCCCAGAAGCACCTATAGGACTTGAAGTGTGTTAGTCCCATCACACAGACCTATATTTTCTTCCCAGAAGCACCTATAGGACTTGAAGTGTGTTAGTCCCATCACACAGAGATCCTATATTTTGTTCCCAGAAGCACCTATAGGACTTGAAGTGTGTTAGTCCCATCACACAGAGCTATATTTTCTTCCCAGAAGCACCCATAGGACTTGTAGAGTGTTAGTCCCATCACACAGAGATCCTATATTTTGTTCCCAGAAGCACCTATAGGACTTGAAGTGTGTTAGTCCCATCACACAGACCTATATTTTCTTCCCAGAAGCACCCATAGGACTTGTAGTGTGTTAGTCCCATCACACAGAGATCCTATATTTTGTTCCCAGAAGCACCTATAGGACTTGAAGTGTGTTAGTCCCATCACACAGACCTATATTTTCTTCCCAGAAGCACCCATAGGACTTGTAGTGTGTTAGTCCCATCACACAGAGATCCTATATTTTGTTCCCAGGAGCACCTATAGGACTTGAAGTGTGTTAGTCCCATCACACAGAGATCCTATATTTTGTTCCCAGAAGCACCTATAGGACTTGAAGTGTGTTAGTCCCATCACACAGAGCTATATTTTCTTCCCAGAAGCACCCATAGGACTTGAAGTGTGTTAGTCCCATCACACAGAGATCCTATATTTTGTTCCCAGAAGCACCTATAGGACTTGAAGTGTGTTAGTCCCATCACACAGAGATCCTCTATTTTCTTTGCAGAAGCACCCATAGGACTTCTAGTGTGTTGCTAGGCAAAGGATAAGGCAGAATGGGGGAGGACGTGCTGACGCGAGAGTAGCACGGAGGGAGGGGCTCGTCCCTGCAGGCGCTGCTATGAGGTGTGAGTTGAGAGGAGGGAGCATGCTGACGATCCATGGAGCGTGAGAGGCTCCGTGTGTCCACTTGCCGACCCCCTGGAGCCACGAACAAGCCGCCGGAACCAACACTAAACGGAATGGTCTGAAGGAGGCCAGGCGTGCAACAACCTTTCTCCTCCCCGGACTCCCCCGGACCTCCGCCGCTGCCGCCACGCCGTAACGCTTCCGACCACACGGGGCTTCTCCCCTCCTCACCCCAAGGGATATCGGGATCTGTGAGTATAACGCCTTACCCCAGCCTATTCTCTGCGCCCTCCTTCAACGGCAAAAGAGGTAAGCAAGCGTTTATACATGAACGGAATGAACAGGGTCTGCTTATTTCCATCTACGTTTTCCTGTGTGCCTACCGAACATTGTCTATTGGGCTAGGAAAAAAAAAAAAAAAAAAAAAAGCTTGACTTTTTTAAAAGCACACTAGCCATCTACAAAAGGTGGGATATCTCTCAATTGCAGATTCGGACAATCTTACAGGGCTGGCTGTATTGCAGTACTCTATAAATGTGCAGAGCAGAAAGATATATGTGGTAGGCGTAATGCACCCCAAAGGATATTTAGGTTGATGAACATAGCGTTTACCCCAGCCCTTATCCAGCGCATCCCCTTAACGGTAGAAGAAGTAAGCAAGCAAGCAAGCGTCTATATAGGACTGGAACGAACATTGGAACGATCAGGGTCTGTTCTTTCTCCTATTTTTTTTTTTTGCGGTGCACTTTGAACACTGTGTATTGGGCTAAAAAAAAAAAAAAAAAAGTGGGACCTCCCTAAGGGTTGCTAGCTCTGTACAAAATATGGGACATCTCTCAATCGCCGTTATTGTCAACCCTCCGGGGTTGGTTGCATGTTAGTACCCTATAAGTGTGCAGATCAGAGTGTTATGCTCTGAAGATAAAAAAAAAAAAAAAACTACGAATAACTCTAGGAGGTGCGCCACTGTGAAAACTTTATTTGGTCAAAATATCTGTACCCAGAAATCTCCGTACCAGCTTGGGCTCCTACACTGAACATAGACAATATTGACGGCATCATTGTTTTACATACCCCCAGGTTTTTGGGGTGAAGGTCTTCATACACCAGAAAACACATGGACGCAGACAGGGATAAAGGGGAATCACGGGTAAAACGAAGCTCTGGATTATTGCTCCAATTGAAGGCGTAAGCTGGTCTCCCCTTTATTCCTTATTAGCCTATGGTCTAGTGGCAGGCTTAGGTAGTTCCCCCATAAAGAGGAAAGTCTAAAATCTGGGGAACAGGAGACAGGGGGAGGAGAAGCTACCGAGAGGGTGGAATGAAGGAGCCCTGGATTAATACCAGGGGATCCCCAATATAAGGGATTAAGCCCTATATATGCTATGTAGCAAAACCATCCTTTATCATACTGGACCTCCCTCTTTACCTGTACCCCTCCCCTGCTTTGATCTATAGGGGTCAGATGAGAATAGGCTACCCAACATAGGTTGTACAGTTTGATCTCGCCAGTGTGGCTTGTTGCATTTCAGATTAAATCCTATTCTTCCACAACAGAAAGTAGACATCTCCAGGTGGGGACCATAAACCTCCTTGACAGAAGGACAGGTGGACTGTCGCTATCTCCCCTTGAACCATCTCCCCCTGAGAGCGGGAGTAAAATAGCAAACTGGGGAAAAGGATTAGAGGGCCTCGCAAAACTAATATGAGTCAAGCCCCAAAAAAAGGGCTACCAAAGACCCCTAAAACAGGCTCAAGTACAATAAAACAATACCTGAAAACAGGAATAAGTCCACACTCTAACCGCTTGGATCAGACACAAAATCCCACTATGGAGAGAAGGAGGGGGAAGGAGAAAAAGGTGGGGGAGAAGGAGGATCCCCCCATAGGGGATAGCTCAATGGGGAGTGAAATGGACTCTACCAGAGCAGAAGAACAAGCGGCAATTGCACAACTGCCGACAAAAGCTGAGATGGCAGAGATGCTACTAAGAATGGAAAACACCATAAAAGGGGAGATCAAACTAGTAAGAGAAGACATGGGATCATTACTCACCCGGGTGGAGTCAGTGGAGGAGAGAGTAGAAAAACAAGACCAAGATATAAACAAATTGGACGAGAAGATCAAACTACTTCAAACAACCCTAAGGGAAACTCAATACAAGATCGAGGATCAAGAAAACAGGAACCGCAGGCAAAATCTGAGGTTGCGTGCGATTCCTGAGCAAAGAGGGGAGGATCTCAGAGAGATCAGTAAAATCATTTTTAGTCCATTTTTGAGAAACAAGGAGGATCCATTCCCGGGAATCGAAAGAGTTCATCGAGTTGGAAGATCTAATGCAACAGATGCTGGAAGACCACGCGATGTTATTATAAGATTTCGTCATTATGACGAGAAAGCAGAGATCTGGGCAAATATATATGGAAAAACACCTTTAAAATACAAAGATGTAGATGTACAGATTTATGCTGACTTGGCCCCACAGACACTGGAAAGAAGAAGGTTACAAAAACCCTTATTGGAGGTGATGCGTGCTGCAAATATCAAGTATAGCTGGGGGTTCCCAGCCTGCCTGATAGGAACAAAAGAGGGCAGATCAGCCAGATTGAGATACCCTGAAGAATTGATGAGTTTTTGCGAGAAACTAGAAATACAGGCACCTGAGCTCCCGGGATGGGCACCCTAGTGGGGGGCGGGGCGGGGGGGGGCAGGGGGGGGAAGAAATCATAAGAGGCCGAGGGAAAAGCAGGACAGACCTCACATTAACATCTCATGAGACACGCCTGTCAATCCCACACTCCCCATGTTAATGGGGAGACTGGGCAAGGATAGATCTAGGGGACTGAGCCCCACCTCACCTGGGAAGGTAGGAGTTACGAAGTGGGCCATATTAGGTTATGACCCACTCCGACTCAGGGACCCGAATTAGGGTCAGGGAGGGAGGAGGGAGGGGGGCGGTAGGACATGGAGATAGGGAAGGATGGAATAGAAGGGGGGGGTTTAAAAAGGGGGGGAGACTGGGAGGGGGGGAAGGAGGGAGGGAGGGAAGGGACAGGAGGGTTTTGAAGTATAATGCAAGGGAGGGAGGGGTTGGGAGGACGGGAAATCTCATCGCTGTTTACCTGAAATCAAGAGACCCTGATAAGTGCCCACCCGAATATGAGGACAGCAACTAAATTCATAACTTACAACGTAAAAGGTCTAAATACTCCTAAAAAAAGGCATAAAATTTTGGAAGAACTAAAAAACTACGGGGCAGAGGTGGTCTTCTTACAGGAGACTCACCTCGTCCATGAGTCGAATACAAGGCTATCGTCTAGCTCATTCCCAGTATGGTTCTATGGAGATGCAATCACAAGCAGGGCTAGGGGAGTGGCGATTGGCTTCTCCAAAAATATTGCTTTTGGCCTAGAGGATCGACTGGTAGACCCATTGGGGAGGTATCTTTT
This sequence comes from Lithobates sylvaticus, assembly GCA_028564925.1. Lineage (NCBI taxonomy): Eukaryota > Metazoa > Chordata > Amphibia > Anura > Ranidae > Lithobates > Lithobates sylvaticus. The sequence goes on from CM053032.1 coordinate 196,100,617, forward strand.
CCTGAAGGGAACTATAGGGGGGGGAAAATTCACTCTAGCCAATATATATGCTCCAAATATTAACCCTATGAAATATTTACGTGAGATTCTCAACAAACTAAGGGACTTTAGGGAAGGGTACGTTATACTGATGGGAGACTTAAACTTTGGCTTGGACCCGGGGCTGGATTCATCGTCCGGTGCGGGGGGGACGGAAAGGAAACAGCTGAAACTGACTAAACAAAAACTTTTTTTAAATCAGCTGGTTGATGCTTGGAGGGTTCAACATCCTAATACAAGAGATTATTCCTTCTTTTCCCCCGCGCACGGGATGTACTCCCGCCTTGACTATGCCCTGGTAGATCATGGACTCCTGGACAGAGTCATCAGTACGAATATCGAGGTATTATCACTGTCTGACCATGCCCCTGTTGCCATGACTTTAGATATCTCGGAAGGCGGTAGTTTGCCCCCTACTTGGAGATTAAACGAATCCCTACTTCGTAATAAAGAGGTTGTGAAATACGTAAAAGAGGAATTGGAGTACTTTTTTACACAGAACGACAACGGAGAAGTAAGCGGAGCATCGCTTTGGGATGCCCATAAAGCATTTATCAGAGGGATCCTAATTGCAAAAGGGACATGGCTAAAAAAAGAGAGAACTAAGAAACTAAAAGAACTAATAGAGGAACTAAATCAGGTCGAACAGGAGCATAAAGCCTCTCCGGAGGAGGACAGAAACCTATACCTTAAAGTAGTGGCAATAAGAGAACAACTAAAAGAACTTATGGAGCAAGAAACACAAAAGCTTTATAATAGAATAGCGAAGGAAAGATACACATGGGGCGATAAACCGAGTAAACATCTTGCCAGAACCCTACAAAAAAAAAAAAAAAAAAACGAACAACTATATAGAAAAAATACGAAATAAGAGAGGAGAGATTAAATACAGGTCTACGGACATAGCTGACTCCTTTAAACAATATTATGAAGATCTCTATACAGTGGAAAAAAGGGGATCCCATAACAGGGAAAACGAAATAAGAACAAAAAGGAGGGACTATCTAGCCAGGGCAGGACTTAAAAAATTAACAGTAGAAGATAGGGAGATATTAGAGGAACCATTCTCTGGAGAAGAGGTAAGGCGGGCATTGAAGAGTATTCCGGCAGGAAAGAGTCCGGGGCCGGATGGCTTTACGGCGCTTTATTATAAAACTTTCCAAGAGGTTCTTGTCCCAAGACTCTGCAACTACTTTAATGGCTTGGGATCAGAGTACAGAATGAGTGAGGAGTCCCTGACTGCCAGTATCACGGTCATTTTGAAGGAAGGAAAGGATGGATCGGTGTGCTCGGGATATAGACCAATTTCTTTACTGAATGCAGATACTAAAATCTACGCAAAAATATTGGCGGAAAGGGTCAAGGCCCACCTGAGCACACTGATCCATCCGGACCAAGTGGGGTTTGTGGCAGGTCGGGAGGGCAGGGACAACGGGGTCCGGGCGCTCCTGCTCCTCCAGAGGATTCGGGAGGTGGGGACCCCCGGTCTGCTCCTGTCAATAGATGCTGAAAAAGCCTTTGACAGGGTAGACTGGGGGTTCATGACAGATACACTCGAGTTCATGGGCTTTGGCCCTGAGCTAATTCAACGTATCAAGGTGCTATACGACCACCCGAAAGCGAAAGTTAAAATCAATGGCACTTCATCACCTCTGTTCGAGATGAGGAACGGGACAAGGCAGGGGTGTCCATTGTCCCCGATGCTGTTTGTCCTGACGATGGAACCCCTGCTGGCCACAATTAGAGCTAACCCAGAAGTGGAGGGGATTGAAGCAGGAGGGGACATGCACAAACTAGCCGCTTTTGCGGATGATATCTTGTTTTTTATAGGGAACCCGCAGTCGTCTATGCCGCACCTATTGTCCGAACTCACACGTTATGGGGAAATGTCCAACTTCAAAATCAACCGTACGAAATCCTTTATCTTGAACGTTAACATAGGAAAGCTTGATCGGCTTTCACTACAGGAGAGCTTGGACTTTCCTTGGAGGAAGCAGATCAAATATCTGGGAATTAATCTAGCTAGTTCAATTAAAAAAATTTATAATATTAATTATCTCCCGCTGCTCGATGAGGTAAAAAAGAATTGTAAAGAATACACCAATAGACCCCTCTCTTGGATAGGCCGTATAAATACAGTTAAAATGATGGTTCTCCCGATAATCACATATAAATTTCAGATGTTGCCTATCCCACTCTCTCCGGCTTACCTGAGAAAATTAAAATCTATAATTATAAACTTTATTTGGAATAATAAAAAACACCGGATCGCATTAAAGATACTAAAACAAGAAAAAAAAACAGGGAGGTCTCGCGGTCCCTGACATAGCTAACTATTATCAAGCGATCGTTCTGTCCAGGATTCCAGAATGGGGTAAGGAGGAGACGGATAAAAGATGGGTCACCTTAGAAAAAGATATTAGCCAAGCACAGTTGGGTAGAATTATTTGGAATCCACCGACACATAGATCCTTAGATGCAAACACACATATTATCACATTAAATGCACTAAAAATATGGGATAAATGGCACAAAAAAGTAAATAGGAATTATAATTCACTATTAATAACACTAAAAGAGAATGTTTTTTTTCAGCCTGGTAGATCAGAGGTAGGGGGGGATTGGATACTGAAAGGCGAAACACGATTAAAGGATGTAATGCACGATGGGAAATTAATACCTTTTGAGGAACTACAATGTAAGAGGGAAATTCTCAGGTTGGACAGATGGCGGTATCTCCAAATACACCACTTTGTTAAAAGCCTGCCTCAGCCTATAAGGCCGGAAGGAGACATCACATGGCTTGAAAGTATTTGTATGGAACCCAATACAAAAAAAATGATCTCAAGGATCTATAAAAAGATGATTGGGTCAGAAAGGGAGGAGATCCCGCCATATGTCCATAAATGGGAAAGGGAATTTGGAGTATGTTTAGACACAGGCACAATAGGGAAAATTATTAGGATGACCCATAGTTCGGCAATCGACACTAGGACGGCTGAGGCTAACTATAAATGCCTTGCAAGGTGGTATATCACCCCTGACAACGCAAGCCGGTACCAAGTGGGATCCTGATTGCTGGAGAGGATGCAAAGAAAGAGGGACCATGGCCCATATATGGTGGGATTGCAACAAGATTAAAACTTACTGGACAAAGATCTTAGGATACATAAAGGAGATCACCCGGAAGACTATAGATAATGATCCGTGGGTGGTCTTGATGCACGCCACAAGGGAAGAGATAAAGCAATATGAAAACTCATTGGTACCACATTTATTAAACGCAGCAAAGAAACTGATTGCAAAAAGGTGGAGAGAAGTGGAGGCCCCATCCATGTGGGAGTGGGTGGACGCCGTCGAAAGTGTTCGACTCATGGAGTCACTTAAAAGAAATACTGACGGGGACAACAAGGAGTCGGGAGGGTGCTGGGACAGCTGGAAAAGCTTCAAGAGAACATGGAGCTATGCTGAAGCTATTAGGCCTTAGTAACAAAAGTAGAATAAGGACGAACATAAATAAAGTATAAACTCAGGAAACAGCGATGAGATTTTGGTGGGGGTGGGAGGGAGGGTAATATTAGGATAATTGGTATAAAAAGGAAATAGGATACAAACTAGTGGCACGTAAAGAGGAGAAGATAAAAATTGTACTCTGTATAGTCTATGGATGCCTGCTCTGTTGTGCCGTATGTACGTGAATAAATGTTTGTTCCATAAATATGCCACAATGATGTGACGTAAAACAAATTGGACAAAAATTGATTGGTGCAAACCGACCCAGGTCCGCTTGGAATGCTGAGCTGAAGTGGCAAAAAAAAAAAAAAAAAAAAAAAAAAAGGACTTCTAGTGTGTTAGTGGCATCACACAGAGCTCCTATATTTTCTTCTCAGCAGCACCCACAGGACTTCTAGTGTGTTAGTGGCATCACACAGAGCTCCTATATTTTCTTTGCAGAAGCACCCATAGGACTTCTAGTGTGTTAGTGGCATCACACAGAGCTCCTATATATTCTTCTCAGCAGCACCCACAGGACTACCGACTACAATGGCTGGAAGACCGCCAAGGGGAGGCAGAGCGTGCAGAGCCAAGAACACAGGGCAGGCAGGCTCTGTTTCTAGTGGACGTGGCCGTGGCCGTGGACGTGGTCGTGCATCGTCATCAGCACGTGGCCATGGGACACGCGCGTCTTTGTTTTCGGCAGCTGGACATGTGGAGCCGCATCATGCTGGAGGCTTGGTAGAATGGATGACCAAGCCCTCCTCATCCTCCTCATCCTCTCTCACCCAGGCTCAGGGTACTGGCAGAGCAGCTGCCAACGCGTACTCAATGGCATCATCAGCCACCCCTTCCCTAGACCCACCATGTCCTCCTGAGGAGTCCCCCGAACTCTTTGAGCACAGTGTTGGGTACATGCTCCAGGAGGATGCCCAACGATTCGAAGGCTCGGATGATGATACCCAGCTTGAGGAATCTGGCAGTACTGTTCCACCAGCTGCAGCTTACTGCCAGGTTTGCTCTAGTGGTGAAGAGGGAGGGGATGATGAGGTCACTGACTCCACGTGGGTGCCTGAAGGGAGAGAGGATGAGGAGGAGGACGAGGAGGAGGAGGATGCGGCGTCACATGTCCAACGAGGCAGGATGCCCCCTGGAGGCCAGCTAGAGGCCAGCACAGCAACTGTACAACACCGCAGAGCTCCGCCTGTGCAGGGCGCTGCCTCTGCACGTTATCAGAAAAGTTCTTTGGTGTGGGCCTTTTTTGAGACGAGTGCATCAGATCGCACCACTGCTATTTGCAATATTTGTCTCAAGCGTATCTCGCGTGGCCAAAACATCAGCCGCTTGGGCACCACAAGCATGACCAGACATATGTCGACCTGCCATGCAGCTCGTTGGCAGGCACACATAAAAGACCCACACCAAAGAACTAAGCGGACCTCTCCTTGCTCCTCATCAGCTGGGATCTCCATCCCCACTACATCTTCAGTCCTCTCTGAAAGCTGCTCTGAGAGGACTGAAGGTGTAGAATTAGGTGTGTCACAACCAAGTACTTGCAGTACACCGACGTCCGATTGTAGCAGGCAAATTTCCCTGCCCCAGCTGCTGGACCGTCGAAAGAAGTACACTCCCAGCCATCCACATGCCCAGCGGTTGAATGCTAGCTTGGCTAAATTGCTAGCACTTCAACTGCTGCCTTTTCAGTTGGTAGACTCGGCCCCCTTCCGTGAGTTTGTTCAATGTGCGGTTCCTCAGTGGCAGGTTCCCAAACGCCACTTTTTCTCACGGAAGGCGATTCCGTCTCTCTACCGGCATGTGGAAGGCAATGTCCATGCCTCGCTGGACAGGGCGGTCAGCGGTAAGGTGCATATTACCGCTGACTCATGGTCCAGCAGGCATGGACAGGGACGGTACCTTTCTTTCACGGCCCATTGGGTCACTCTATTGGCAGCTGGGAGGGATGCAAGACAAGGTGCAGTAGTGTTGGAGGTTGTTCCGCCACCACGCCTCCAAAACGCTACTACTGCTACTGGTTGTGACACACCTCTCTCCTCCACCCCCTCCTCTTCTTCTTCCTCCAGTGCTCTGTCCTTGGAACCAGCGGTGCTCTGTAGGCGTACAAGGGGCTACGCAAGTACGCAGGCAAAAAGATGCCATGCCGTGCTTGCGCTGGTGTGTTTGGGGGACAGGAGCCACACTGGGCCAGAGGTTCTGGCAGCTCTGCAGGGGCAGGCCGAGAGGTGGTTGACGCCACGTCAGCTTAAGCCAGGAATGGTCGTTTCTGACAATGGCACCAACCTCCTCTCCGCCCTGCGACAGGGGCAGCTCACCCATGTGCCCTGCATGGCTCACGTCCTCAACCTGGTGGTGCAGCGGTTCTTGGGCAGGTTCCCAGGCTTACAGGATGTCCTGAGGCAGGCCAGGAAAGTCTGTGTGCATTTCCGCCGATCTTATAATGCCAGTGCTCGGCTGACTGAGCTGCAAAAGGAGCTGAACCTGCCCAAGAACCGCCTAATATGTGACATGCCCACCAGGTGGAACTCAACGTTGGCCATGCTGCAGCGACTGCACACGCAGCAGAGGGCCATCAATGAGTACCTTTGCGACTACGGCACCAGGACAGGGTCAGGGGAGCTTGTTTTTTTTTCCCCACGTCAGTGGAGCATGATCAGGGATGCATGCACTGTCCTCTCACCATTTGAGGAGGCCACGAGGATGGTGAGCAGTGACAGTGCATGCATCAGTGACACTGTACCTCTTGTCCACCTGTTGGAGCATACGCTGCGTGGGATAATGGACAGGGCACTTGAGGCAGAACAGAGGCAGGAAGAGGAGGACTTCCTTGCCTCTCAAGGCCCCCTTTATCCGGACAGTGTTCCTTCTGTCCCACCCATCACACAGGAAGAGGATGAGGATGAGGAGGAGGATTGTGTGAGCATGGAGGTGGAGCCTGGCACTCAGCATCAGCAGCAGCAGTCTTTTAGGGATGATGTACAGTCCCAACAAACCAGTGGACTTGTACGTGGCTGGGAGGAGGTGGCTGGCGATCATGTCATCCTCAGTGACCCAGAAGACTCCAGACCGAATGCCTCAGCTAACCTACGCTGCATGGCCTCCCTGATCCTGCAAAGCCTGCGGAAGGATCCTCGTGTTCTTCGGATCAAGGAGAGGGACCATTACTGGCTGGCCACTCTCCTTGATCCACGGAACAAGGGTAAGGTTGCGGACCTTATCTTGCCGTCGCAGAGGGAGCAGAGGATGAGACATCTCAGGGAGGCCTTGCAGAAAGGTCTGTGCAACGCGTTCCCAGAAACTGGGAGGTTACAAACTCCTGGTCCTGGGCGACGTGTTGCTGAGGCTTCGGTCAGTAGCAGAAGGAGCGGTGGGGAAGGTGGACGTCTGACCGATGCGTTCAGACAATTTTTTAGTCTGCAGCCCCAAGGTATGATCGGTTCCAGCAACCATCGCCAGCGTCTGATATACATGGTGCAGGAATACCTTGGGGCAAGGTCAGACTTGGACACCTTTCCCACCGAAAATCCTCTGGCTTACTGGGTCCTGAGGATGGATCACTGGCCAGAGCTTGCACAGTATGCAATTGAGCTACTGGCCTGTCCTGCCTCCAGCGTTCTTTCCGAACGCACATTCAGTGCTGCTGGAGGATTTGTCACCGATCATAGGGTGCGCCTGTCCACCGCCATCGGTTGATCGACTGACCTTCATCAAAATGAATCAGTCTTGGATCACCCCCAGCTACCAGGCACCTGAAGCGGATATAACGGAATAATTTATAATGTCACATCCCTTCAAGACTGCCTATGCTGATGCTGAGTGACTGTCCTCTTATGTTCACTGACTATCCTCTTCCTCCTCCTCAATGATCCATGCCACCACACCAGTGCCTAAGGCACAATTTTTCAGCCCCTGTTTAACAGGGGCGTGTACTTACAATTTTTTTAAAAAATGCTTCGCAACACGTGTGACTGCTGTGCTCCAAGTACAGTATCTGTGAGGGGTTGCAGTGTTGTGGCACCAGCACCAGTGCCTAAGGCACAATTTTTCAGCCCCTGTTTAACAGGGGCGTGTACTTACAATTTTTTAAAAAAAATGCTTCGCAACACGTGTGACTGCTGTGCTCCAAGTACAGTATCTGTGAGGGGTTGCAGTGTTGTGGCACCAGCACCAGTGCCTAAGGCACAATTTTTCAGCCCCTGTTTAACAGGGGCGTGTACTTACAATTTTTTAAAAAAATGCTTCGCAACACGTGTGACTGCTGTGCTCCAAGTACAGTATCTGTGAGGGGTTGCAGTGTTGTGGCACCAGCACCAGTGCCTAAGGCACAATTTTTCAGCCCCTGTTTAACAGGGGCGGGTACTTACAATTTTTAAAAAAAATGCTTTGCAACACGTGTGACTGCTGTGCTCCAAGTACAGTATCTGTGAGGGGTTGCAGTGTTGTGGCACCAGCACCAGTGCCTAAGGCACAATTTTTCAGCCCCTGTTTAACAGGGGCGGGTAATTACAAATCTTGATCTAATAGTTCACAGCAGGGCCCATTCCTGCGCCCACCAAGAGTAACTATGAGGGCCTACAGTCTTGTGGCAACACCGTCCACCACCACCGCCAAAGGCCCAATTTTTCTGCCCTGTTCATCAGGTGCTTGCAATTACAAATCTTGATCTAATAACTCACAGCAGGGCCCATTCCTGCGCCCACCAAGAATAACTGTGAGAGCTTACAGTCTTGTGGCAACACCGTCCACCACCACCACCACCACCACCGCCAAAGGCCCAATTTTTCTGCCCTGTTCAACAGGTGCATGCAATTACAAATCTTGATCTAATAACTCACAGCAGGGCCCATTCCTGCGCCCACCAAGAGTAACTGTGAGAGCTTACAGTCTTGTGGCAACACCGTCCACCACCACCACCACCCCCAATTTTTCTGCCCTGTTCAACAGGTGCATGCAATTACAAATCTTGATCTAATAACTCACAGCAGGGCCCATTCCTGCGCCCACCAAGAGTAACTGTGAGAGCTTACAGTCTTGTGGCAACACCGTCCACCACCACCGCCAATTTTTCTGCCCGGTTCAACAGGTGCATGCAAGTACAAATCTTGATCTATTAACTCACAGCAGGGCCCATTCCTGCGCCCACCAGTCTTGTGGCTACACCAACATTTAATAGGGCAAATTTCTGCAGAGTATATACGCCAGGCCCCTACTTTCAAACATCCAACTTACAAACGACTCCTACTTGCAAATGGAAAACAGGAAGTGAGAGGAAATCTACCCCTAGGAAGGGAAATTCTATCCTGTTAGATTTAATTTGGGAAAAAGGTATCTCCTCTCTACTGATACTTTATCACCAATCCTTGTTTCAATTAAAACCCCACTTTTCCAAAAACATTTGTCATTGGGACGGAAAGTGAGGTGACATGTTCTGAACAGATGTGCAAAGACAGCAAATGTTACAGGGTGATAACCCCTCCCTATGTTCTCCAAAAAGCTTAAAAATAGATTTTTTTGGGATGGAGCTACACTTCATAATGTACCTGTTCAGATTCTACTTAAGAACAAACCTAAAGCCGCAAGTGGTTTTAAATGGCTTCTTTTTTTCCTTTACAAATGACATTTTGTGCAAGGACAGTTCTAAACACGGGAAACACATGCCACTTCACAGGCATACTTTAGACACCCCCCAGGTTAAAGGAAAATTTCACTTTTTTTTTTTCACTTTATGCATCATTAAAATGACTGCTCCCGAAAAAACGTTAGTTTTTAAAAGTTATTTTTGCATTGATATATGTCCCCTGGGGCAGGACCCGGGTCCCCAAACCTGTTTTATGACATTAACATGCATATTGGCCGTTGTAATTAGCACTTTTGATTTCGAACGTTTGCGTCCATTATAACGTATAGGGTTCGAAAATTCGCGCAAACTTTCGGTCGGTTCGAAGGTTCTGGTGCGAACCGAACCCGGGGGTGTTCGGCTCATCCCTAATGGGCACAAGTAGCTGCATATGATGGGCACAAGTGGCTGCATTTTATGGGGCACAAGTGGCTGCATATGATGGGCACAGCTGTGGCATTTGACAGGCACAGTGGTGGCATTTGACGGGCCCAGTGGCTGCATTTGACAGGCACAGTGGTGGCATTTGACAGGCATGGTGGCTGCATTTAATGGGCACAGTGGCTGCATTTGACGGACACAGTGGCTGCATTTGAAGGGTACAGTGGCTGCATTTGATGTGGCACAAGTGGCTGCATTTGATGTGGCACAAGTGGCTGCATTTGATGTGGCACAAGTGGCTGCATTTGATGGGCACAAGTAGCTGCATATGATGGGCACAAGTGGCTACATTTTATGGGGCACAAGTGGCTGCATATGATGGGCACAGCTGCGGCATTTGACAGGCACAGTGGTGGCATTTGACGGGCCCAGTGGCTGCATTTGACAGGCACAGTGGTGGCATTTGACAGGCATGGTGGCTGCATTTAATGGGCACAGTGGCTGCATTTGACGGACACAGTGGCTGCATTTGAAGGGTACAGTGGTGGCATTTGATGGGCATAGTGGCTGCATTTGACAGGCACAGTGGCTGCATATGAAGGGCACAGTGGCTGTATTTGATGGGAACAGTGGCTGCTTTTGACGGGCACAGTGGCAGCATTTGACAGGCACAGTGGCTGCATTTGATGGGCACAGTGGCTGCATTTGATGGGCACAGGGGCTGCATTTGACGGGCACAATGGCTGCATTTGATGGACACCGTGGCTGCATTTGATGGGAACAAATGGCTGCATTTGACAGGTACAGTGGCTGCATTTGACAGGCACAGTGGCTGCATATGACGGGTACAGTGGTGGCTTTTGATGGGTATAGTGGCTGCATTTGATGGGCACAGTGGCTGCATATGACGGGCACAGTGGCTGTATTTGACGTGCACAGTGATGGCTTTTGATGGGCATAGTGGCTGCATTTGACGGTGCACAAGTGGCTGCATTTTATGGGCACAGTGGCTGCTTTGACAGGCACTGTGGCGGCATTTGATGGGCACAGTGGCTGCATTTGATGGGCACAGTGGCTGCATTTGATGGGCACAATGGCTGCATTTGACCGACACAGTGGCTGCATTTGATGGGAACAAGTGGCTGCATTTGACAGGTACAGTGGCTGCATTTGACAGGTACAGTGGCTGCATTTGACAGACACAGTGGCTGCATTTGACGGGTACAGTGGTGGCTTTTGATGGGTATAGTGGCTGCATTTGATGGGCACAGTGGCTGCATATGACGGGCACAGTGGCTGTATTTGACGTGCACAGTGATGGCTTTTGATGGGCATAATGGCTGCATTTGACGGTGCACAAGTGGCTGCATTTTATGGGCACAGTGGCTGCTTTGACAGGCACTGTGGTGGCATTTAATGGGCACAGTGGCTGCATTTGACGGGCACAGTGGCTGCATTTGACAGGTACAGTGGCGGCATTTGATGGACATAGTGGCTGCATTTGACAGGCACAAGTGGCTGCATTTGACGGGCACAGTGGCTGCGTTTGACGGGCACAAGTGGCTACATTTGATGGGCACAAGTGGCTGCATATGATGGGGCACAAGTGGCTGTGTTTGACAGGCACAGTGGTTGTGTTTGACAGGCACAGTGACAGCATTTGACGGGCACAAGTGGCAGCATTTGACGGGCACAAGTGGCAGCATTTTATGGGGCACAAGTGGCTGCATATGATGGGCACAGTGGCTGCATTTCATGGGCACAAGTGGCTTAGTAATGACACCAGCCATTGGATGGTTGAGAGCACAACCAATATGACAGTTACATGCCTGGCATGTGCTGGGAATGTAACTGTTTTTTAAACTGTTTAGGCCTCGTTCACACCATGGTGCAGAGACAACAGTTTTTCTGCACTTGCTCTGCAAGGGCATAAAAAAAACAATGGTTCTCTATGTGCCCTGTTCACACAACAACACTGGTATCACGTGCAGATTTTTTTTCTGTGCAGGAATCTGCAACATGTATGCAGTTTTCTGTACGGGAAAAAAACTGACAAGACATCAACATTGGTGGAAACAGGGTACATAACTGGCACATAACATGAAAACTGATGTCAACGTGCATAAAAACTGATGTGAAACTGCAAGTGAAATCTGTGTGTTTTTTCCATTAGTTCCCATCAGTTTTCCTGCACGTATGGTGTACACAAGCCCTTAAATCAATGGGTTTATTTCCGCTTTGAAAAACAAAAAGATTACACCCACTTTAGGTCTAAAGTATATGTAAAGCCCTAACTTTTTTTTTTTTTTATAGAGTAGGTAAGGGTTCAAAACAGTGTCATTTTATTTTTTTGCCGTCTGTGTCTCATTAGGGAGATTATAAATGTTGCCTTAATGTATACTTAAAACTATGTGTTATGCCTAGTACACACGATCAGAAAATTGGACGAAAAAAATCCTGCTTTCAAAGTGACTGTCCGATAATCTGATTGTTAGTACACAGCTTTCGGGGGCCAATCATGACATTTCATTATCCGAAGGGACAAACGTGAACATTTTATTGGTATTGTGCGATTTTAGTTTAATCAGTACAGTATTCGTCCAAAAAAAATCAGAATACCAAGACCATGGTCGGAAACAAGAGAATACTGTATATCACAACACAATAGAACACATTACATCTCTTTCAAAGTTGTATTCTGTCGGATTTGAAATTTCCTAACTTTAGTAATTCCTTCATTTTCGATATGAGACAAGCATGCAAAAAAAGAAAAAAGGGACGATTGCTCGTCCGTTATTCTCATCTTGTGTACGAGGCTTTAGTTGTTCTGAAATGTTGATCTTGAGCTAACACATGTTGGGGAATTTTGCTTCATTACTGTTTGACTTCACCAACGCCTCGTTTTGGAATTTCCCACATCTGAATCACACGGTCTTCTGCTTTCACTTCCGCCTTCCTGTGAATGGGTACACCCTGCGTTTTTTTTTCCTTTGTTACAAGAACTAAACAGAGAAAAATGTTTTCAGTAAGTCTTCTTCTCGTGATCGAGACATGATCTGGATACCAATGGGAACACATTTGTAAAGCCCCTACACACTATTAGATTTTCTGCAGATTTTTGTCTTCAGATTTACCAAAACCATATAATATGAGGTCAAACCTTAATGCCGCATAGATACGGTCGGAATTTCCGTCAACAAATGTTCGATGGGAGCTTGTTGTCGGAAATTCCGACCCTGTGTAGGCTCTATCGGACATTTTTCATCGGAATTTCCGACAAACAAAATTTGATTTTGTTGTTGGAAATTCCGATCGTGTGTACACAATTCCGACGCACAAAATTCCACACATGCTCGGAATCAAGCAGAAGAGCCGCACTGACTATTGAACTTCATTTTTCTCGGCTCGTCGTACGCGTTGTACGTCACCGCGTTCTTGACGTTCAGAATTTCCGACAACATTTGTGTGACCGTGTGTATGCAAGACAAGTTTGAGCCAACATCTGTCGGAAAAAAAACATGGATTTTGTTGTCTGAATGTGCGTTTGTGTGTACGCGGCATAAGAGTTTCAATTTGTATGCAATCAGGCAGGCCCTTGCACTACATGGTTTTGGTAAATCTGAAGTCAAAAATCTGCAGAATATCTAATAGTGTGTATGGGGCCTCTGTCTTTCTTTCTTATAATTTTCACATCAGTGATTTCTGCTGTACTGCATGTATACAACATGGTTCCATATACTTCATAGAACCACAGAAGTCTGCATAACTGAATAGTAACAGAGGTGGCTCTAGACTTTGTGAGGCCTTAGGCAAAACTTACACGCGGGGCCCCAATCATGTCCATAATGGGGGAAAAAAAATTCAAGCAATAAAAATGGCTGCAAAAAGATGCACAGATCTAGCACACAGTTCATCAACACCACTTCCAGGACACACTCCTCACCCATCAGACATATGCAGCCAAGTGGGATGTCACTGAGTCATTCCACATCCACAGAGGAAGTAGAGTGGGGGGATCCCAGCACAGCGCAGGGGGAGAGAGAGAGAAAGGGAAAGGGAGAGAGAGAGAGAGAGAGAGAGGGCGAGCAAGAGATTGTGAGCGAGAGGGGGGAGAGAGAGAGAGGGGGAGAGCGAGAGAGAGGAAGAGAGAGGGGGGAGAGAGAGGGGGAGGGAGAAAAAGAGAGAGAGGGAAAAAAGAGAGAGAGGGGGAGGGGAGCAAGACATTGTGAGTGAGAGGGGGTGGGAGAGTGAGTGAGAGGGAGGTGAGAGAAAGGGTAGAGAAAGGGTGCGCAAAAGGGGGAGAGAGGGGTATGGAGAGAGGGGTATGGAGAGAGGAGGGGGGAGAGAGGGGTAGAGAAAGGGTGCACAAAAAGGGGAGAGAGAGGGGTATGGAGACAGGAGAGGGAGGGGGAGGGGGGATAGAGGGAGGGGTAAGAGAGAGGGGGAGGGTGAGGTGGGAAGGGGTAAGGGAGAGGAGTGTGGTGAGGGAGAGGGAGGGAGAGAGAGAGCGGTGTGAGAGGGAGAGAGGGGGTAAAAGAGAGAGGGGGAGGTGAGAAAGAGGGGGTCAGAGAGATCTCTAGCCCTGTCCCTGTCTGCAGCCCCTTGTGTGGCCCATGTCCCAGTCTGTGAAAGCACTGGGGGGGGGGCAAAGAGCAGGGAAGAGTTGGAGAGTGCTGGGGGTGGGGAGCGGAGAGTGCTGGGGGGTGGGGGCCGGAGAGTGCTGGGGGGTGGGGGTTGGAGAGTGCTGGGGGCCGGAGAGTGCTGGGGGGTGGGGAGCAGGGAGTGCGGGAGGGTGGGGGGCGGAGAGTGCTGGGGGTGGGGGCCAGAGAGTGCTGGGGTGCAGAGAGTGCTGGGGGTGGGGTGCAGAGAGTGCTGGGGGTGGGGTGGAGAGAGTGCTGGGGGTGGAGAGTGCTGGGGGGCAGAGGCTAGAGAGTGCTGGGGGGTGGAGAGTGCTGGGGGCAGAGGGAACTGGGGAAGGTGGAGAGAACAGGAGGGGTGGGGGCTGGAGAGCGCTGGGGGAGCTTGAGAGGAGGGCAGAAAGAATTGGAGTGGAGAGCAGGGGGTTGCTGGCGAAATGAGGCGGAGCCTGGGAGGACAAGGATGGGCTGGAGAGCAGGAGGGGCGGAGCCAGGAAGCACAAGGAGGAACTGGAGAGCAGGAGCGGTGGAGCCAGGGAGCACAAGGAGGGTCCGGAGAGCAGGAGGGGCAGAGCCAGGGAGCACAAGGAGGGGCCGGAGAGCACGGGGATGCAGAAAAAGTTAGATAGGAGGAGCGGTGGGGAGACTGAACATAGTGGAATAGATTTTTCCATATTCCTCCATGCAGCCGCTGAATGATCACTTCTCCTCCTCTCCCTCCTGCAGACATTCAGCGGCTCCATGGAGGAATATGGAATAATCAATTGCACTATGTTCAGTCTCCCCACCGCTCCTCCTATTCAGGCACACAGGGAGGCTGCACGGGCACTCACCTTCTCTCCGGTCGACCAGGCAGCATAAGAGCTCCTCCCTCTTCTCACTCATGGGCCAGCTCAGATGGATAGCTTTAGCAACCACCCCGGTGTCCTGTCAAATACTGTCCCCCATCGGATAGTGTCCGCCGTCTACTGCGCATGCGTAGTACGGATGACAAGCAGATTCTGAAAATATCCGAAGATGAGCGGCGCCTGCACCGTGAGTCCAGGTTCAAGCCCCACCATCCAAGTGGACATAGAGTCAGAATAAAAAAGAGCCAAGCAAAGCGAGGCTGTGCCCGAAGCGTGGCGAGCGAAGCGTGGCGAGCAAAGCGAGCCCACGAGGGGCCCTCTAACTATGTGCAGCCCTATGTCCACTTGGATGGCGGGGCTTGCACCTGGACTCACGGCGCAGGCGCCGTTCATCTTCCGAGATTTTCCGAATCTCCTTGTCCTCCGTACTGCGCAAACGCTGCGCCTGCGCAGTATAGGGCGGACACTATTCGATAGGCGGACATTTTTTGACAGAACTCCGGCCCTGACTGCCAAACCAAATAGGAGGCAGGTGAGGAGAGGTTGGGTGAGCCGCACAGACTGAAGGAGCGCTCAGCTGCGGGTCCCACATAGACATGCCGCCCGCATGCCTTGGAGTCGCGTGCTGTCATCCAGCTGCTGCCGCCACCTAGAGGCCTCTACTGTCCCGCTCCCCACACTTGCTGCCACCGGACCGGGATGAGACCTTGATAACATTAGTGATTGATCACAGGCAAATTAGGCAGCCGCGAGGCCCCTGTGAGTGCGGGGCCTTAGGCAATCGCCTAATTTGCCTAATTAGAGAGCCGCCTCTGAATAGTAATTCCTATTTCCTAGTAAGGATGGTTTCTGATAGCTGCTGCTTTGCAAATTTGGAAAATGTTAGAAGCTACAGGAATTATGGTAATTATCTATATACTGTAAATAATGATCAGCACACTAAACATGTCTTATATTTCTACATGTTTTTTCAAGTTTATATCATTGAATGATTTTTTGCCTTACTGCATGTGTGAAGTATGTCTTATTTGTATTGTATGCCTAGTCAGGTCACAGAAATCTCTATAAATAAACAGTGGTGTATGGTTGAGTTGGTCATACGCACAGATTCCTCTATCCACGTTAAACAGTGCAGCGGGACAAATATTCTGCTGTGATTATTGTATTCTAACAGCAGGCTGTCAAAATACCTGAACAAAGCCAGCATTGCTGTTCAGCCAACCCCCTTGATTTTTTTTTAGTCTAAAGATTTCAGACGAGAGAATGCTCACAGGGCTAGTTACTGAGTGCATTTTGCCCTGTTTATCAGGAACGTGACGAATGTTGCTCTTTGTATGGTCAGCTTTAGTTTCAAAAGCAGCTCCTGAGGGATAAGCCCCAGCTTGCTTTCGAAGGCAGCAACTGTGTATTATTGATACCTATACCCAGGGCTCAAGTCCTGCGGGAACGCATGGGAACGAAGTTCCTGTACTTTTTCCACAACAGGAACTCAGTTCCCTTTAGCAGCTGTGTCCTGCAAGACTTTGAAGTATGCGAGCTGTGTGGCAGGTGCTACACCAGCAGCCGCTGACACAGCTCCCAATAGTAAGTGATGCACACCAGGGGTGGACTGACCATTCAGGCATTGCCAGTAGGGGGGTCCCATGACAGCTTCCGCTTCAATCTACCTGTCAATCACAGCTAGCTGACGGGTAGATCAGGTCCCTGCTGCTAAGAGATTGTATTTAGTCAGACCTCTCGTGATGTGCTCCTCCCCGCCAGCCTCTCCTGATTTTATGTCTCCTCATCCTCCCCTCCCCAGTCTCCTGCATACTTGCTCTGTGTGTCCCGCTGAATCCCCCCCTCCTCTATCTTCAGTGCCATATGATGAGAGAACCCAGAGGAGGAGCACAGCTATTCTGCTCACAGGACATGCAGGGAGAGAGGTGAGCTGGGGGAGGAACATCAGTTTGGGGTGGAAAGCTGAGCACAATACCTGGCAAAGTTTAATGCCAGGAGGGAAGTTTATGTGGAAATATGTGAAGGGTTGGAATAGCAGCGATTGTGTGTTGGAGCCCTGCAGAGATTGCAGCCCCCCCCAAGCTAACATACATCTCCTAAGCAGGAACACATCACTATCTCCCCAAGCATTCTGTCCAGATAATGTGCAGTTAATTTATGACCTTTCCGTTTAACCCTGTGTTATCCAAACTCTGTTCAATGAAAAGTGTAAACTCACCACATAAACACTCTATATACAAAATAAAATTCCACAATAAAGATCAGAACATGATGTTCACATTTACATGGAAGCACAATTGAATGAATGCTGATTATTCAGAGAATTACCGTATTTATGTTTATTGAGGATTGTTTTTTTTTTTTTTTTTTATGTACTAACAGTTAAGCTTCATACACACAATACGAAAATTGGATGAAAAATACCACTTTTGAAGCGTTCGTGCATATGAGCGTATCATTTTTTTTTTTGGTGGGGGAGTGGATCTTGGGTGGAAGTTCCCATACTTTTTTCGCCAGGACTTGACCCCTGCCTATACCAATAATAGTGCTGTGACCAAGGCTTTGTGCCGAAACGTGCAAGCTGGTTTTTACGCACATATATGTAGCAATAAAGACTGTACTTTAAAGGAGTTTGTGGTATTTAAAAAAAAAAACAAACAACACAAAAATACCAACGTGCTAGCCATTTAGCTAGGATCGTTGATTGGAACGTCCATGCCAGAACTAAAGACTGGGTCCTACTGGAAGACTCTTTCAATCCCACTTCGTTAGCAGTATCCCCCTGGATATCCCGAAAACACGTCCCTCCTGATCTACGCAATCACCCCTTGATATCTCAAACGTTAGACACTTTTCATGCATCCTGTCACAAACACAAAATCTCCTCTCAGCTCGGCCCGATGACCCCACTCGAAGGCAACCCAGCCTTTACTCCAGGAACCCACGGGTTATTCTCAGCCAATATCTGGCCACACCCACGTATGAGAACAGGGCAATTCTTCGACGGTGACCGACTCCTCTCTTATGATGAGGTATCGGCTAAGTCTCCCTCAGGCCGATTCCCATTCTGGACATACGTACAGATTCGGAACTTCCTCCTCACCGCAACATTGGATACAAAATGGTCTAGACCCCCTACCCCCTTCGAAACACTATGCCTGCAGACAGAACCCCAACGACACCTTATCTCATACACGTACACTCTCTTATTCTCGACGACCGATGCCGCTCTGGATTGGAGCAGGCGTGAATGGGAAAGGGATACTTCCTTAACCCTCACCCATGCTGAATGGGAATCAATTTATACTTTTATACACAAAGGGTCCATCAACACTACTGCTCAGGAAAATGCCTACAAAATAACAACCAGATGGTATAGGACCCCTCTGAAGCTACATCGCATGTTCCCTGATTCCCCCCCGCACTGTTGGAGATGTGATGCAGACCTAGGTACCTTCCTACACATTTGGTGGACTTGCCCCAAACTACAACCGTTTTGGCTGGAGGTCCACAGGTTGATCAAACACATAACCACCTATGAGCTGGCTTTCACTCCGACTCAATTCCTGCTCAACCTCCCTTCTATCCCTAGGAAGACGTACTTTCGTTCTCTCTCCATGCATATGGTGAATGCAGCGAAAATGTGTATCCCAGCGAAATGGCGATCCACAGACCCCCCTACAATTGCTGACTGGTTTCGCAGAATAGGCAAAACAGCGGAACTAGAAAATCTGATCCATCAAGCACGAGACACGCCGACCAAATTCACAAACACCTGGGCCTGCTGGCACCACTTTCTCACGACTACCGAATACCAAAGGCTCACATAATGCATTGTACTTGGTGGCGGTAGTGGTCGACAGACAATACCCCCGCCCCCTCCCCCCCTTGCCTATTTCTTTACTCTTCATTCCCCTTCCCTTCCCTATCGCTCACTCTCCGTCCCTTTGACTCGATACTTTCCCTCACAGTTAGTTGCTTCTTCTTGGACATACCAGTCCTTATCTTTTTATGCTTGTAACCTACACTTGAATAAGAATGTTCCCTAGCATGACGATTGAAGTTCCTCATGCGATCCACACTGACTCATGCCTATCCACATACTTCCACCTGCTATCAATACGAGTCACTTCATTCAATAGTTGAAATCAATGCTCTCAACTACACTATCTCGAAAGTTTATTGCTCTCTTTACTTTATGCTAAACTTTAATATGTTTCCCTACGTTGTTTTAACACCTCGAAACAACTCCCTGTTTAGATATGCAACTAAAGCCTATCTGTATACATTCTTTTGATACCCTATGTTGCGGCTGCACCCGCACTCACACAGTTAATATGTCTCTTTATATTATCCTGTTTATTTCTATTTGCATTGTTGAACTATATACCGCATTACTTATTGTTTGTTTTTGATGTTACTGATGTTCTTATGTGATACAGATACATGTATTGGAATTGCATTCTGAGTTTTCTGTTTCTGAAAAAATTTCAATAAAAATCTTTGGAAAAAAAAAAAAAAAAAAACAAACAACATCTATGCTGACCTCTATACTGCAGCATTGGTCTGATGCTGCAGCTGTCTCCCGTCAGCTCTAAGCCCAAGAACCAAGTGATCACATGACAGCTGATAGCTCAGTTTTCATTGTTCTTGGAGTGGAGAGCAGTGACTCTCAGTCACCACTCTCTGCTCTGTTCTTCCAACACTCACTGGAGCACCGAGCTGGTGAGGGGGTGGGTGTAACTGGCTTCTGCCATCAGCTACACGCTGAGAAGTGGAGCCAGCTGTCAATCCGGTATCTGGGTGGATCCTGACAATATGGTCAGAATCCTTCCAGAGCCTGGAGTGGCTATTTGATGTCAGCTGACAGCGGCTGATTCTGGATCACCAGAGGGCAAAAGTAAGTGCACTCCTGTGACCCACAATAGAAGTATCACCAAAAAAGCTTTGGCCATGTTTCTGATTTAAATAAGGTACACAGTGAAAATGATGATAACATAAAGCGATTGTTAGAGAAATATTTATATAGATACAAAGCTTGCAGAGGTAGCACTTTTGCCTCCCTTCTTTTGTTTAAATAAAATCACAGCAGTTGCTTTTTCAAACTGCAAAATAAGTTTTAATAATAAATTACAACGGTTATGTAGCAACTATGCCCTGTATCTGGGTTCTCCAAACCCCTTGAACATAGGGCCAGTTTACTGTCCTTCAGACTTTGAGGGGGCCGGACTGTGACCAGTGAGAGTAGAAAATGCCCTGGCATCAATGGTAGTAAAGAATGCCCCATCATTGGTATTAGTGGGAGGAATATTGCCCCATTGTTGGTATCAGGGGAAGGAATGGTGCCCCATCATTGGTGTCAGTGAGAAGAATAGTGCCCCATTGTTGGTATCAAGGAAATAAATAGTGCCCCATCATTGGTGTCATTGGCAGGAATAGTGCCCCATTGTTGGTATCAGGGGAAGAAATAGTGCCCCATCATTGGTGTCAGTGGGAAGAATAGGGCCCTGCGGTTGGTGTCAGTGGGAGGTATAGTGTCCAATCACTAATGTCATTTGGAAGAATAGTGCGCCATTGTTGGAGTCAGTGGTAGGAATAGTACTCCTTTTTTTTATTTTTATTTCTCCAGAATAATCTTTTTTTTTTTTAGAGTGATCTCCATAATATTTTTCTTCGTTTTGTGTGTCAAGTTACCACAACACCATTATTATCTTGTAATTTTTTACCTCAAATAGGTTGGTTGGTGTCCCTTGTTAATTTTGACATTATATTTTTGAAGTGTACCTACCTACTCACAAACAAACTGTCCTTTTTGAAGTAAAACACATAGCCCGGTATTTGTCAAAACAAAAATTTTAAATATATTAGAGGTCCTAAAAAAATAGAGAAAGGCAACGCTGGAGAAACAGTTGGAATCAGTGAAGCCTTTGTACAACAGGGCATACATCATTTATTTGACAGGCCAAATTGTCAACCTGAGGAGTCCATTTAATAGGGAGCACAATACGGTCCAGGGCTCCGAGAGATCGGGAGCAGCAGCAGATGACATATATGTCCCGAGGCTGGGGTCTTACAACAGCTAACGTCTTTTGCCAGATCATACCAAACCCAGGCCATCACTCAACACTTCCTTCCATGCTTCCTTCCAGGATGCTTTGGTGGGTTGTGTGGCTGTGGTGGTGTTGCTGGAGGTGGTGGAGGAGTATGGTAAAACTCACACATGTTTCTTTGTCACGTACCTGGTGATGGAGCCTGATATGCAGAGGACAGCCTCTTTTACAACTCTGGCTTGGAGCCCCTGATAGAGCTGACAGGAAGCACCGAAATGCAGAGTTGCACGAGTGCCTGGCAGGGATCGCTGAACCTGGAGCTGGATCGGAGCACTCGGCCGGGCTGTAGAGGTGTCTGTAGGAATCCCAGAGCAGTGGTAGGCAGGTAGCTGGAGCAAGTAGACAACTGATCCCTACAGGCAGCAGTGCAGATGCAGCAGATGGGATGGTGGCACCCTCAAGACTGAAGAGAAGACAGGTACAGGCAGGCCAGGTCATACACAAACGGGCACGTCAGGAACAGATGCTGAAGCAGAAGTGGAATCAGATTACAGGCCGGGTCGTCAACAGGCTGGCAGAAGGAGCAGGCAGGTGCGTAGTGGGGGACAAGCCGGGGTCAGATGCAGGCAGGAAACAGGAACGTCGGGAAGCAAGCCGGGTCACAACAGGAACAGAAGGCAGGTAAGTAATTGTAGGTTTACACAGGGAACGCTGTAGAGCAGACAGCACTGAGTCTGGAAATTGGCTGAGTTTAAATAGCCTGTTTGGGCGGCAAAAGCTGTCACATGCTGCGTGTGCACCAATGGCATCCTGACAGGGGCAGAGGTAACAGGTCATCTTCTTCTGCAGCCATCTTGGGTGCTGGCATGCCCTTCCTGACAGGTAGAGGTAACAGGTCGTCTTCTTCTGCAGCCATTTTGGGTGCTGGCATGCCCTTCCTGACAGGCTTTTAGTTGTGAGTTGGCCCCTTGTCCCCTTGTTTAGGGGCTCAAGTCTCCTCACAGATTAATCGTTGGCCCTCCTCCATTTGTTCCAGTTTACTGGCTGTCAGACAGCCATACGACTCGGGCCACCAAGGATTGTTGTGAGGACTGCAGTCACCTGGCAAATTAAAGTAGTCGCTGACTCCTCCAAGTTCCTCACCTTCCTGGTCCTTTTTGTTGGAAGGCGGAGGGGAGGAACCTGGAATTTCGTCAGGCTGCTTTCCACGGCCACCTCCTGGCTCAGACTTTCCACGGCCTCCTCCTGGCTGAGACTTTCCTGTGTATGAAAATGGTACATAGTTTTAGTTTTTTGGTCATCAATCACACACAATTTAGAGCTTGTGACTGTTGCAAAGTGAATGTTACCAAATAGAAAAGACTATCATTCTGACCCTGGCATTTTTAATTCTTGTCCCAATCATTTCTGGCTACTATTGACATGTAAACCACTTTGTTAAATCAGAAATTAGTGATCAATAATAGAATCTAGTTAACATCATTCAATTTTTGACAAGAAATATGTTGAACAATGCTATACCTGGCTCGAGCTAGGCTCCTCCACATCTTTTTCCTGGGTGGAAGGCCCAGGTTGGACTTCAGGAGCCCCTTATCTGATGTGAAAGAAAGTGTGGAAGGAAGTGTAGATAGTGGTGGCCTGGGTTCACTCTGGTCTGACAAAAAATGCAGTCTGTCGTAGTACCACAGCCTGGGGACATATATGTCATCTGCTGCTGCTCTGGATCTCATGGAATCTTGGACCTTTTTGTGCTCCCTATTGTATGTGCTCCTCAGGCCACAAATTTTGGCCTTCAAATAGTTGATGTCTGCCGTAGGATACACAGGCTTCACCAATTCCAACAGTTTCTCCAGTGCTGCCTTCCTCTTTAGCTTGTTGGAGTAGTCACTGTTTTTGACTTGCCAGAGGTATGGCAGCTCCCTGTAACTGTCTATGAAGTTTCAGCAGGAAGTCAGGGTCTGCAAATGTATCCATTTTCTCTGCAAGACACAACACAAGATAAAACCCTAATGTCAGGCTAAACTCTCCTAATCTTGTCCCAATGTAGGCCTCAATCTCTAAGCAGTATAGGCCACTAACCACTGATGCCCCAAGTTAAAATTGTACCTTCATTTGCACGATCAGCGATTACGATACTCCGTCCTCCGCTGACAGATTGTACGTACGACGCATGCGTGTTATGCTTTATATACACTGTGCATGCGTGAAACTCTGCCCCTGACCTTCTTTCTAGTGTATTCCCCGCCCCTTCTCTTTAAGCGCAGTGGAAGAGCACATGGCCGGGAGACAGCGGGTGCATGCAGAGAGCAGCAACGAGGAGGACGAGGAAATGCCGGAGCAAGGCAGTTTCACATCTAGGACAAGATATAAGGCCTCAAATATGTCCTTTGTAGAGATGGTGGAGATGGTGGACATCTTGAAGAGGGCCGACTATGATGGGAAGTATGGACCGTCAGAAACCCAAATTTGAGAAAGGCCAAGATCATGACTAAAGTTGTGAGTCTGCACAGGAATTTTGGGGTACGACGATTCAAGGAGCAATTGAGGAAACGCTGGTCAGACCTAAAATTGAGGGAGCACGATCAGTACAGAAGGATCAGGAAACTGGTTCTAAAGAGTAAGTTTTTGTTGTGTGTTCTTATTATTAGTACCTTAGTGCTGGTCCATGTGCTTTTCTTTACTGTTGTACAGTTTAAAAAATGGCAAGTTTCAAGTTCATGGGCACAGTAATCGTTCGTAGTAAACATCCTTCATTCAACCACTAATACAACGTTTTTGGCAGATGCAGGTTAACTACATTTGTTCATGCCTATTTGTATGAAAAGAAGTTTAGTACATTGTTGTCTAGATGTGTTTGCAACTAGAATGGAATGCAAACTTGATTCAGTGTAAGGAGAAGACACTCAACATCTGTTTACACATCTGGATGCAGAAGCACTAGTGTGGGACACCACAACACCCTTTTTATGGTGTCCCACGCAGGTGCTCCAGTGGATACTAGGGGTCTCTCCAAGTGTGAAACTTTAACAAAACAGGTAAGTATTCCAGCTTTGGAAAGGGAAAAAAAATCATGTCTTCAGCTTGGAACTTTGCCAAAACAGACAATTGGACAACACTTCCAAGCAATGTTTCCTATTACTATTTCTTGCCTCAAATATCTGTGCACTAAGTATTCCTTTTTTGTATTCACATAGGGGAGAAAAGGATCGGGACATCTGAGAACACCACGAACCCCACACTTCCTGAAGAAGGGGGAAATCCCCACACACCCTGAAGATGTGGTTTCCAAGGTTCAGGAAGTGGGTGAAATAGTCACCACAACAGGTCAGTGCCTGAGACAACAGCCTCAGGTAATAGATATATGCCTGCATATTTATAATACATGGTTTGTATTTTTTTTTTTTTAGGTCATGTGGATGTTGTGGAAAAAGAAACTCACTTCAACAGTGCAAGTGCACAGATCCTGATCAGCGAAATAATGGTGTGCAAGTGCAATCGTGAATTAGAGAAGGTTAAGGAAAGCATCAATGATGTTGAAAAAGACTCACCAACATCATTGATGTTTTAGCCAAAATCTAACCAAAAAATATATTCAATGTTGTTGTTGTTGTTGTTGTTGTTGTTATTTTTTTATATTTTATATAAATTTTAAAGTAATTTGAAAGCCAAATTTTGAAGATGCACACAGTGTGTCAACATGTGCTATCAGCCATCATGGGATATCAATGTATGCGTTTTGTGGGTGCAACCCCTTCCTCTCATCTACTTTAGTTACGAGGAAGGGGTTGCACCCACAAAATGCGTACATTGATATCCCATGATGACAGATAGCACATGTTGACACACTGTGTGTCTTTTCCCTACATCTTTTAAAATAGATGTAGGGAAAAGACACACATTTTAGGCATGGGATCATGATGGAAATCCACATTTGTGAGTCCCAACTTGTGTGCATCTTCAAAATTTGGCTTTTACAGGGGTGACATCACCCCATCTGATGAAGGCAAAATCAACACAGTTTTGACATACGAATGTCTCATATAGCCTTCACTTTATCAAAGTTGAACTTTGTAAGTTCCTGAGTTGTGGATGTTTTATGGTTTTAAACATGCCCGTTTAGCCACAAAAAAGGCTATATACTGTCACACATACATGTTATACACCAAAGATGTTGGTTTGTTAAAAAAGCCTTTTATAAACGCACATGTGAATGTGCTTGGAGTAAAATGTTTTATACTCAACAATGTGGGGCTTCTTCTTTCAATGCTCAATACAGTTTTTGGAGTAAGTAAGCACACCCTGTACTCCGCACGTAGCACACCCTGGACTCTGTATTCTGCATGTAGCACACCCTGAACTCTGTATTCTGCACGTAGCACACCCTGAACTCTGTATTCTGCATGTAGCACACCCTGAACTCTGTACTCTGCACGTAGCACACCCTGAACTCTGTACTCTGCACGTAGCACACCCTGGACCCTGTACTCTGCACGTAGCACACCCTGAACCCTGTACTCTGCATGTAGCACACCCTGAACTCTTTAATCTGCACGTAGCACATCCTGAACTCTGTACAATGCACATAGAACACCGTGGACCCTGTACTCTGCATGTAGCTCACCCTGAACTCTGTACTCTGCATATAGCACACCCTGGACCCTGTACTCTGCATGTAGCACACTCTGGACCCTGTACTCTGCATGTAGCTCACCCTGAACTCTGTACTCTGCACGTAGCACACCCTGATCTCTGTACTCTGCATGTAGCACACCCTGTACTCTGCACTTAGCACACCCTGAACTCTGTACTCTGCACTTAGCACACCCTGAACTCTGTACTCTGCATGTAGCATACCCTGAACCCTGAACTGTGCACTCTGTACGTAGCACACTTTAAACTCTGTATGTAGCACACCTTGAACTCCTCAGCCAATGGGTACACAAAGCTGCAGTGATCGAGGTGAGAAAGGAGAAAAGTTACTTTCACTTTCTCCTGATACATCCACACCTTTCAGTATACTACATGGCTCCGTATGTTCCCGGTAAGACTATGCAATGATCAGACACTCACCGATCCTCATCCTCCTCCCCTTTCAAGATCACTATCTCCTGTTCTTTTTTGCTCTCCACTCACATAAATATGCACCCAACACATGCTGCAGCCTCTATTCTCAGATTTGGGCATTCCAAACTAGGAGTCCACACACTGTTTGCCTATAGTACTAGAGTTAGCCTCAGCCTGCAGTGGTTGCTA
Source organism: Lithobates sylvaticus (assembly GCA_028564925.1). NCBI lineage: Eukaryota > Metazoa > Chordata > Amphibia > Anura > Ranidae > Lithobates > Lithobates sylvaticus. The sequence continues at coordinate 196,126,952 of CM053032.1, forward strand.
CAGTATACTGTTACTACTTTTAACAAGAGTAGTAAAGTATACAGTGCAAACATTGTCAGCAGCCATGAAAGATACAGCCACAGTACCTGTGATCATCATTATCATGCTAATGATCACACTGTACAGCCTATATACCAGAGATATGCGATTAGTGGACCTCCAGCTGTTGCAGAACTACAAGTCCCATGAGGCATAGAAGACTCTGACAGCCACAAGCATGACACCTAGAGGCAGAGGCATGATGGGACTTGTAGTTTTGTAACAGCTGGAGGTCCGCTAATTGCATATCCCTGCTATATACAGTACAGTCACATGAAGTACATTGTAATCATCAGCATGATAATGATGATCACAGGTGCTGTGTCTGTATCTTTCATGGCTGAAGACAATGTTTGCACTGTATAATTTTACTCCGGGCTTTTTTTCAGCTTTTCATGTAGCACACCCTGAACTCTATACTCTACACGTAGCACACTCTGTACTTTGCACATAGCACACCCTGAACTTTGTACTCTGCATGTAGCACACCCTGAACTCTGTACACTGCACGTAGCACACCCTGGACCCTGTATTCTGCACGTAGCACACCATGAACTCTGTACTCTGCACATAGCACACCCTGAACTCTGCACTCTGTACGTAGCACACCTTGAACTCTGCACGTAGTACACCCTGAACTCTGCACCTAGCACACCTTGAACTCTGCACCCTTAACTTTCCACTCTGCACTCTGTATGTAGTACACCTTGAACTCTGCACTCTGTTTGTAATGCATGTAGTTCAATCTAATTTTATTGTAAATTATTGTACAAACATAAACAAGGTTAGACATACACAAAGTCATACATATATAACGAAATATGATTGTTTCATCATGCAAATTATGTATACCTTTTCATACATCTAACGAAAAGAAAAAAAAATGTTTAACTTCTTGTATTGAAGCTTTGTCTAACAACTCATAGTCTATAATTCGTATCCCTCGAGGTTTTCTAATTTCTTGTTGTTTTCCTATATAACCTCCAGGGGGCCCATATCCGCAAACATTCCTCGTGTGAGTCTAATTCATATGCTAAAAGCATCTACAATCTTTCTATATTATCCATTTCTATGGCCCATTTGTTTACAGATGGAGACTATGTTGACCGCCAATGCCGCGGTATAACCAGTCTCACTGCTGTCAACCAATGTCCAAAAAGACTCCATTTAATGGTTTTATATGATCCTGGTAGGATAGAAAGAAGAGAAATTTGAGGCGTGTTTGGAATTGGCTCTCCAGTAACTGTGATATACAATTGCATAATCTTTTCCCAGAAGCTAAAAATTTGGGGGCATTCCCACCAAATGTGGAGCAGTGAGCCCTTTTCCGCATGACGCCGCCAACATATGTCTGATTTATCAGGATATATGCGCTGGAGTGATAATGGACTTCAGTACCATCTTGAAAGGAGCTTATAGCTCGTCTCTTGTGCTTTAGTTGTTTGTGACAGACAATGTGTTAAATTAAATGACTTCTACCACTCTTCAACTTCAATTTGAGCATTAATCTCCTTCGCCCATTTGTTTATGAATTCCAGAGGTTCAGAATGATTTTTTTTATAATAAACATCTTATATAATGTTGATAGAACATGTTTTGGTTTAGAGTCTTGTACCAAAAGACTTTCAAGTTGTGTTAACTCTCTACCCAGAGATCTATTTAGGGGGATAGAGGACCAAAATGACAATAATTGCCAATATTCCAACCTTTGCGTAAGTGAGGGTCGCTGCGCAGGGAATAAGTTTAATAAAGAAGGAACTGTTCCCTGGTATAGAGTCTGGCTCAGTCTTTGATGGGACTCTTTATTCCATGTAAGGAAACTTGTACGGTTTAATGCCGGCGGGAAATATGGATTACCAAATAAGGGTGTCATAGGTCCTACATAGGAGGACACTTCTATCTGTATAGCTGTTTTAGCCCAAGTATTCAATAGGTGGGATGTGAGAGGGGACATAGTATTTAATAGCCCTCAATGAGTATCACTGATAGATAAATCTAACCAGGGAAGTTGGTTCAACCCTTGCTCTATTAGTACCCATTGTTAATGTTGAAGTAGTGGAACCAGTTCACCAATCTAGGCAGAACTGCCGAAGCATAATAGTAGTACAAGCCTGGTGCACCCGCTCCTCCTTTCGTTTTTGGCAATGATAGTAATTTCTTATGTACTCTGGGTTTCTTATATCTCCAGATAAATTTTGTGAAAGCCGATTGTAAAGTGGAAAAAAACGATCTAGGGACAAAGACAGGAGTGGTTTGAAAAAGGTACAGGAACCAAGGTATTATATCCATTTTTAATATGTTGATCCTCCCAAACCATGAGTGTTGATTAGCATCGTATTTTTTAAGATCTTGTAGAGTACGTTGTAAAAGGGGGATGTAATTCATTGGATATAAGTGTAATGGGTCGGGAGGAATTACAATACCTAAGTATTTTAGTGCCGAAGAGCAAATTTTGAACAAAATTTTTTTTCTCAATGCCGTAACTTGTTGTGCTGTAAGTGACACATTGAGGATTTCTGATTTTAATATGAGGATTTCTGATTTTAATATGTTTACTTTAAAGTTACTCAGGGTTCCAAAACGCTGAAATTCAAATAATATAGAGGGTAGTGAAATATGTGGGTTAGTAACATAAAGTAATAAATCGTCGGCAAACAGAGCAAGTTTTATTTCCTTTTGCTTTATCTGTATGCCAGTAATGGAAGGATTCTGTCTAATTGCTGTTGCTAAGTGCTCCATCACTAAGACATAAAGTAAGGGGGAAAGTGGGCATCCCTGGCGAGTACCATTTTGTATAGTAAAACTTGCTGTCAATGATCCATTAATCTTTATTCTAGCCACCGGGTAAGTATATAGTGCCGTGATCTTATAAAGTAAATTTGCACCCATACCTATTTACATTAATGACTGTTTGAGGAAAGGCCATCCAACCCGGTCAAATGCCTTCTCTGCATCGACTGAGAGAATGCATACTGTTTTTTTTGCTGTTTTAGCATGGATCATTAATAAGAACGTTTTTATCGTATTATCGCGTGCTTCTCTTCCTTGAACAAATCCTACCTGGTCTGTATGAACTAGGCTCGGGAGAAGAGGTTGAAGACGGAGCGCTATAAATTTAGCATAGATTTTTATATCTATCCCAATCAGAGATATCGGTCGATAACTAGAGCATAGTGTTAAATCCTTTTCTGGTTTCGGAATCAAAGTAATATGGGATTCTAGAGTCTGTGTTGGAAATTGATTGTTAGAGGAAATAGAATTAAACACTTGAAGCATAAATGGGGATACATTTTCTTTATAGGTTTTATAAAATTTTGGGGATAATCCATCTGGGCCTGGACTCTTGTCTGTTTGAATATTGGCAATTACGTCTAATAGTTCTTCATGTAGGAAGGGAGAATCCAGGAATATCTTGTTATCATCATCTAGTATCGGGATAGCATTTTCCTGTACATAATCTTCAATATAATGCTTTCCGGCTCTTTTATCCATCCAAAGATGGTGGTGGAGCCAAATTATAAAGGGCCGAAAAGTATTCCCTAAAAGTTTGTTGGGATTGTGGTTCTGATGTGAGTTCTCCCGATGGCTTATTTATACTTGGTATAAAGGTCTGGGAAGGACGCTGATGCGGTATACCAGCTAAAAATAAAACAAATATAGGTGCACAATTCAGAGAAATTTCAAAAGGTGTCTCCTAATGCAGCAATATAAATAATTAAAAAAACAATGTTCAGAAAATAATAATAGTGGTAATGATAAAGTCCATAAACAACCGATATAGATCAATATAGTCTATATAAGAGTCAGTCCAAATATATATGAGAACTTTATCCAAAGATAAGCACACAGGGCTGCCTTCAGGGTAGAACAGAAACCATGTTCAGAAACTGTAAAGCAAAAACAAATAGAAAGGCGCCTCTGGGTGCAGTAGTTTAGCACAAGAAATTTTATTATTCAGCATCAGTAATGCACTCACATTTGTGAAGAAATAAGCAGGCATGGTCTATGTCACTCAGATTAAACCAATCTGAGTGTTTGGTCCATCTGTCCAGGCAGATCAAAAGAGGCACTTCCGTGTGATAGTAAGAGCCAGCTCCGGAAGGCGGCCTCAAAACGAGGCTTGGATCGCAGGATGTGGCAGGCTCATGGGGATGTCGTCATCAGTAATGGGCACGTTTCGAGAGCATGCTCACTTGGTTGGTGTCTCAAGTCATGCTCCTTTATCAACAATAGGACATACAGACCAAGCAAAGAGCAGATGCTTATAAGGGGAATGGGGTGGGGACGTGGGCGGGATGATTCAAAAACATTACGAGCAGATTAAAAACAGGTTACTGGCATATTAGAACCGGAAATAGTACTAAAGTAAAAATGGGGGGAGAGGAAAGAGCAGCATATATAAAGGGGATTCAAAAAAATGAAATGAAAAGATAAAGATGAAAGAAATTTTTTGACAAAAAATTGATAATATGAAAAAAAATTAAGAAAAAATGTATATAAAATATATATATATATATTAATGGGAAAAATAATAAGAAAAAATATATAAGAAAAAAATATGAGAAAAAATATATAGGAAATATATATATAGGAAAAAATATAAGAGAATATATATATATATATAAAATCTACAAAAATATACAAATATATATATATAATACAAATATATATATATATATATATACACGCAAAATATTTTTGACACACCCATATATAGAAAAAGATATAAATATATATATATATATATAAAACAATTGACAGATATGTATATAAAAAAAATAGAAAAATATATATATAAAAAAATATTATAATTTAGAGAAATATATTATATATATATATATATATATATATATATATATATATATATATATATATATATATATATATATATATATATATATAGATGTTAGAAAAAAACACACATATATATACAAAAGAAATAGTAATGGTAATAATAAACCGACTACAGAATTAATATATCAGTCATTAGTGTCCAGGAATAAATTAAGCTAGAGTATGTGGAGCGATCATTTGGATATACATTGAAAGAACATATTAAAAATATATTAAAAAATAGATATATATTTAGAAATATATTAAAAAATATTAAGAAAATATATATTAAAAAACGTAATGTTGGAAAGACGAGGAAATATTCTAGGAAATATTCTAAGACGCCCTAAAAAAGATGCACCAATGTCATATGCAGATGTATAGTTACAAGAATAAAAAATAAATGAATGACTGGTAAATAAATAAATATATATATATATATATATATATATATAATCAGCGGTTACCCAAAAGTAAGTGGGGACTGCTCTAAATTCCTCATATGTACAGTTTTGTGTAGATAAGGGCATTCATGTACACCAGAAGAATATATATAAAAACAATATATATATAAACATATATACAAAAATATATATATAAAATAAATACATATACATGGTCATAAAACTAAATAGGCAAAAAAATGTAGGATGAAAAAATGCTGAGAAAGGAGCGTGACTTGAGACACCAACCAAGTGCGCATGCTCACGAAACGCGTCCATTACCGATGACGACATCCCCCTGAGCCAGCCACATCCTGTGATCCAAGCCTCGTTTTGAGTCCGCCTTCCGGAGCCGTCTCTTACCATCACACGGAAGTGCCTCTTTTGATCTGCCTGGACAGATGGACCAAACACTACGCTGGGGATTCGTTTCATCTGAGTGACATATACCATGCCTGCTTATTTCTTCACAAATGTGAGTGCATTAGGCCCCTTTCACACCGGGGCGTTTTTCATGCGGTACAGCGCTAAAAATAGCGCCTGTTCACCGCATGAAAAAATCCGGCCCCTTTAACTCCAGTGTGAAAGCCGGCGGGCTTTCACACTGGAGCGGTGCGCTAGCAGGATGACAAAAAAAGTCCTGCTAGCAGCATCTTTGGAGCGGTATAGGAGCGGTGTGTTCACCGCTCCTATACCGCTCCTTCCCATTGATTAGAATGGGACACCGCGGTAAAACCGCGGCAATACCGCCGCAAAGCGCCGCTACGGCGGCGCTCTGCGGGGTGTTTAACCCTTTTTCGGCCGCTCGCGGGGGGTTAAAACCGCACCGCGAGCGGCCGAATACCGCGGTTAAAAACGACGGTAAAGCAGCGCTAAATATAGCGCTGCTTTACCGTCACCGCGGCTCCCCGCCCCAGTGTGAAAGGGGCCTTACTGATGCTAAATAATAACATTTCTTGTGCTAAACTACTGCACCCAGAGGCGCCTTTCTATTTGTTTTTGCTTTTAGTATACCAGCTAACAATCTCCCACATTTATTCTCAAATCTATACCTATCCAAAGCACGTCTTTGTTGATATGAGCTATGGGATGTTTCAAAGAGCTGTAATAGATATGTCCTTGTAGATGATATGTTAGCTAGTAATTCTGCAGAGGGGTGGGCTTTGTGTAGGGTTTCTAGTGAGTGGAGCTTTGACAAGATATTTTCAATGTTCTTAGACTTTTCTTTTTTTAAGGCGCGAACCATGTTGAATAAACACCCCTCGTATTACCGCCTTTAAGGCTTCCCATTTTAAAGGCAGTGCAGTTTCGTCCTGTTCGTGGTCAGAAACGAAATTGTCAATTGCCTCTACAATTGCCCTATGGCAAATTGGATCTGACATAAGTGTGTCATTCAAACGCCAGGACCAATTTGTACCCTGAGTCTGAGGAGGAGTTATTGTTAAAAATACTGGTGAGTGATCGGACCAAATAAATGATCCTATTTCCATTAAAGGATTCCATTCCAACACCTTAGGGCCTGTTAGAAAGTAATCTAGCCTACTATACGATTTATGGGCTAATGAAAAATATTAGGGCTGTGGAAATTAAAGATTAATTCCTCGATTAATCTTTCATTTTTTTTAACAATCAAAATTCTTTTGATTGATTAAAATTCTTTTGATCTGTACTCGCCTCTCTGCCGGCTGCCAAGCCTTCAGGGAGTTCCGTCGGAGATCCGGTGACGTCACGGACATCAACGTCACCGGATTCCTCCTCCCTTCCCCAAGTGCCTCCGTCTGCTAACGAAGGGAAGGGGGAGGGAGTCCGGTGATGTTGAAGTTCTGATTGAATGTAACGCGTATGGTGGAGGAGCTATGCATGACGTCACCCGCTGCTGCCCTACGGAACTAACACGATCGGCTTTACATGCTGTGTTTTTATCATCTCTATGTGAGTAGTTTGTGTTTGAACACAAAAATGTAATCTTATACTTAACCGCTTCAGCACAGGGCCATTTTACACCCTTCCTTACCAGAGCACTTTTTGCGATTCGGCACTGCGCGGTCGTGCGACGTTACACCCAAACAAAATTTACGTCCTTTTTTTCCCACAAATAGAGCTTTCTTTTGGTGGTATTTGATCCTCTCTGCGGTTTTTATTTTTTGCGCTATAAACAAAAGAAGAGCGACAATTTAGAAAAAAACACAATATTTTATACTTTTTGCTATAATAAATATCCAATTTTAAAAATAAAAGTTTTTTTTCCTCAGTTTAGGCCGATACGTATTCTTCTACATATGTTTGGTAAAAAAAAATAATGTTTGGGTAAAAAAAAAAATCGCAATAAGCGTATATAGATCGGTTTGACACATTTTTGGGACAAAAGCGATCGTTGCTATACAATTGCAGTGATTACTGTGTAAATGTGACTGGCGCTGCAGGGGTTAAAATGTTCCCTAAGGTAGTGATTCTAACTGTGGGGGGGAGGGGACTGACAAGGGGAGGAGAGACCGATCGGTGTTCCTCCGTACTGGGATCACATGATCGGTCTCCTCTCCGCTGACAGAACGTGGAGCTGTGTGTTTACACACACAGTTTGAATTTAAAACGGATTGTTGTGAACTGTAAAGTTTAAGTCATGGATTGTGGAAACTAACTAGTGTCGGGTGATTGTATATAGCGTATACCACATTTACCACAATGCAAGGAGATCAGCTAAAAGTAGTTGGATCTGTATGTGCGTTATAATTAATCAAAATTAGTCGATTAATCGATTAAAAAAAAATACCATAATCGAACACGAACATTTTAATCAGCCCTAAAAAATATGTATAGTTGCGATCTTTAGGGTTTAAGATCCGCCATAAGTCAAGTAGCCTATGTTCAAAAAATGTTTTTTGAGTGCCCTCAAGCGAGAGTGCAAAATATTTGATGTACATGTAATGCATGTAATGTATGGTCTTGGCCACCGTGCTACAGGTCAGTTTCAGGGTCTTGGCAATCTTCTTTATAGCCTAGGCCATCTTTATGTAGCAGCAGCACAACAATTATTTTTTTCAGATCCTCAGAGTGTTTGCCCCCTTCCTCATTTCCTGTTCCTTTGCATGTTTGTCACACTTAAGTGTTTCGGAACATCAAACCAATTTAAACAATAGTCAAGGACAACACAAGTAAACACAAAATGCAATTTGTAAATGAAGGTGTTTATTATTAAAGGTGAAAAAAAATCCAAACCATCATGGCCCTGTGTGAAAAAGTGATTGCCCCTAAACCTAATAACTGGTTGGGCCACCCTTAGCAGCAAACAACTGCAACCAAGCGTTTGCGATAACGTGCAATGAGGCTTTTACAGCGTCCTGGAGGGATTTTGGCCCACTCATCTTTGCAGAAATTGTCCTAATTCAGTTACATTAGAGGGTTTTCGAGCATTAACAGCGTTTTTAAGGTCATACCACAACATCTCAATAGGATTCAGGTCAGGACTTCCAAAGTCTTCATTTTGTTTTTCTTCAGCCATTCGGTGGTGGACTTGCTGGTATGTTTAGGATCATTGTCCTGCTGCAGAACCCAAGTTCGTTTCAGCTTGAGTACACGAACAGATGGTCGGACATTCTCCTTCAGGATCTCTGGTAGACAGCAGAATTCATAGTTCCTTTTATCACGGCAAGTCTTCCAGGTCCTGAAGCAGCAAAACAGCCCCAGACCATCACACTACCACCACCATATTTTACTGTTGGTATAATGTTCTTTTTCTGAAATGCAGTGTTCCTTCTATGCCAGATATACTTGGACACACACCTTCCAAAAGAGTTCCACTTTTGTCTCATCGGTCCAGAATGTTGTCCCAAAAGTCTTGGGGATCATCAAGATGTGTTGTGGAGAAATTGAGACGAGCTTTGATGTTCTTTTTGCTCAGCAGTGGTTTTCTCCTTGGAACTCTGCCACGCAGGCCATTTTTGCCCAGTCTTTTCCTGATGGTGGAGGCATGAACGCTGACCTTAACTGAGGCCTGCAGTTCCTTGGACGTTGTTGTGGGGTCTTTTGTGACCTCTTGGATGAGTCGTCGCTGCGCTCTTGGGTAATTTTGGGCGGCCGGCCACTCCTGGGAAGGTTCACCACTGTTCCATGTCTTCGCCATTTGTGGATAATGGCTCTCACTGTGGTTCGCTGGATTCCCAAAGCTTTGGAAATGGCTTTATAACCCTTTCCAGACTGATAGATCTCAATTACTTTCTTTCTCAATTGTTCCTGAATTTCTTTGGGTCTCGGCATGATGTGTAGCTTTTAAGGATCTTCTGGTGGACCTTACTGTGTCAAGCAGCTGCCTTGATTGTGAACAGGTGTGGCAATAATCAGGCCTGGTGTGGCTAGAGAAATTGAACTCACTTTTTCACACAGGGCCATGATGGTTTGGATTTTTTTTCACCTTTAATAATAAACACCTTCATTTACAAATTGCATTTTTGTGTTTACTTGTGTTGTCCTTGACTATTGTTTAAAATTGTTTGATGTTCCGAAACACTTAAGTGTGACAAACATGCAAAGGAACAGGAAATGAGGAAGGGGGCAAACACTTTTTCACACCACTGTATATATACACACACACGTGTCTGAGCTTTGGGGGTGCACACCTTAATGTAATAGGCTACACACAGCTATGGTAACTAGGCTGAACATCTGCACTCCAGTAACCCCCTCTAATATACAAAAAGTCCAATCACAGTGAAAATATGGGAAAAAAACTGCTGATACATTTCATGCTGAACTAGTGCTTACTCATAATGCAATGTGTTATGGCTGCATTATGGGTAAGCGCTAGTTCAGCATGAAACATTTCAACAGTTGTTTCCCGTATTTTCACAGCAATTGCTGTATTTTTGAGAACTTTGTATATTAAGGTATAACTAAAGGCAAAACTTTTTTTTTTTTCATTTTGGATTGAGTGGAGAGAGACTAGAGCCCCTGTCAGTTTTTATTGCTGTCTGTGCCCCCCCCCCCCCCCCTCTTAAGGAAGATTCCCCCTCTCTATTTGTCCTGTGTACTGTTATTGAAAATGAAAGTAAAAAAACAAACACATTTTGGGTTGTCCCCAGAACAGTAATAGAGGGGACATCTTCCAATGGGGACACTAGTTTTGATGACTTGGGGGTGCCCAAGGAATTCCCTTATTTGCAGGAACTTCCTCTGACTTTCTGTTTTAGCTATGGGACAGGAAGTGAAGGGAAATCTACACAATAGGAAATTTACATTTAAAGGTGGCTACTGGAGTGCAGATGTCTGGAGTTTCTATTTTCTTATAAACAGAGCCAGCACCCAGTGAATGTGAGCGGCAGTTTGGTATGAACCAACGAGGAACAATGTTCATTCTTATGTTATTAAGCTAAGTTCACAATATCCAAAGCTCTGAAAAGTGATACACAGTGGATCACTTTTCAGAATGCAGCATCTGTCAGGTGTTCAGGAGGTGACCCTTTTGTCCTCTGAATGCCTGTTTCTCATGACAAGTGGCAGTGTATAATGGTGCTAATGCACTGCAAACCACAAGCAAAGTGTTTGGCTCACAGTTGTGGCACGGACCCATTGGCATGAATGGCAAAGTATGATAGTCAACTCAATGTGCAATGTCAAATTTTCAATGGCTGTGAAGCAAAGTTGTCACAGCCATGGCATGTGAGTAATCTCCTCCAGCTGCATTTTAGATTTAAGATCGGTGGCCAAGGGGCAATAAAACTTGGGCTTAGCAGCAGTCTGTACTAGGCCCTATGATTTCTAATGGTGGCCCTGATGATAGGATAGTGGAGAGCAAAGCAGCTCTCTCTGTACACGGTTAGGACACCCCAATTATCCAGAAGCTCAGTCCTAAATATAAAGAAAAGTCCCTCTATAAACAGCCTTGCAGACTGACCGCTTAAGAAACCAGACATTGAAGCCAAAGTTCAAGTTTACTATTTGTTTCACTAACAGATGTCCCTGCTGGGGGCACTGTATATACTGTATACATATACATACTTATACACTACAATTTGTCACAGCATGGCAGACGTGCTAATTATTATTCTCTGGGTACTCAAGGCGATTATCGGTTAGCGGTACTCGTACAAATGCACCGTTACCTGAAACCGATACTTTTAGGCTCGGTTCTTTCAGCTGTCAGCAGCATTCTCCCACTGACAGCTGAAATGTAAAACAAAAAAAAGCCAACAATTATCAGTTGTTAAGGAGCTGGGCGCCGTGTCCTTAACAACCAATTACTAATTCAGCTGTCAGTGGGGTTCCCCTGTTGACAGCTGAAGTGTTAAAGAAGTTCAGGCAATTAGAGCTGTCCAAAAAAAAAAAAAAAAAGCAGCCGGGCAATGTTTATCAACAACATTGCTCAGCCGCTGAAACAGAAAGGTAAAAAGAAACATTGTATCTTTCTGTTTCTTCATCTATAGATAAAATGAATGAACTTTGATCTTCAGATGAAGTCAATTTAACCACTTGACCACTGGGCACTTAAACCCCCTTCCTAACCAGACCAATTTTCAGCTTTCTGTGCTCTCACACTTTGAATGACAATTACTCAGTCATGCAACACTGTACCACTGTAAAACCTCACCTCTGGGTTTTTTATTTTTTTGCGCTATAAAAGAAAAGACCGAAAATCCTGATAAAAAAATTATTTTTTCTTAGTTTTTGTTATAAAATTTTGCTAATTAGTAATTTTTCTTCATAAATTTTGGCCAAAATTTATACTGTTAATTTCTTTGGTAAAAATAACACAAATCGGTGTATATTATTTGGTCTTTGTGAAAGTTATAGAGTCCACAAGCTATTGTGCCAATATCTGAAAATTGATGTACTGACAGCCTATCTCATTTCTTGAGACCCTAACAAGCCAGGAAAGTACAAATACCCCCCAAATGACCCTTTTTAGAAAGTAGACATTCCGAGGTATTTAGTAAGAGGCATGGTGAGTTTTTTGAAGTTGTAATTTTCTCCCACAATTCTGCCATAAAGCCCTGACTGGTGGAGGGCTGCAGTGATGGTTGACTTTCTACAACTTTCTCCCACCTCCCGACTGCATCTCTGAAGCTCAGCCACAGTGAGCTTTGGGCTCTCCTTTACCTCTCTCACCAAGGCTCTTCTCCCCCCGATAGCTCAGTTTGGCCAGACGGCCAGCTCTAGGAAGGGTTCTGGTCAATCCAAATGTCTTCCATTTAAGGATTGTGGAGGCCACTGTGCTCTTAGGAACCTTAAGTGCATCAGAAATGTTTTTGTAACCTTGGCCAGATCTGTGCCTTGCCACAATTCTGTCTCTGAGCTCCTCAGGCAGTTCCTTTGACCTCATGATTCTCATTTGCTCTGACATGCACTGTGAGCTGTAAGGTCTTATATAGACAGGTGTGTGGCTTTCCTAATCAAGTCCAATCAGTATAATCAAACACAGCTGGACTCAAATGAAGGTGTAGAACCATCTCAAGGATGATCAGAAGAAATGGCGAACACCTGAGTTAAATATATCAGTGTCACAGCAAAGGGTCTGAATACTTAGGACCATGTGATATTTAAGGTTTTCTTTTTTAATAAACCTGCAAAAATGTCAACAATTCTGTGTTTTTCTGTCACTATGGGTGCTGTGTGTACATTAACCGCTTCCCGACCGGCGCACGACGATGTACGTCGACAGAATGGCACGGACAGGCATAAGGGCGTACAGGTACGTCCCCTTTAAGATACCGCCGTGCCATCGAGCGCGTGCCGCGCTCGCGCCGGTCGGGACCCCCGTGTGGCCGGTCGCGGGTCCCGCGGACTCGATTGCCGTGGGGATACCCGCAATCGTCTCACGGGAAGGCTGAACGGGGAGATGCGGAAATAAACAGCATCTCCCGTTCCCTAGCAACTAGTGACGCCGATCTCTGCTCCCTGTGATTGGAGCAGAGATCAGCATTCACTAGCTGACAGCCACACCCCCCCACAGTTAGAAACACGCCTCTAGGAACATGTAACCCCTACACTGCCACCTAGTGGTTAATTCCTTCACTGCCAGTGTCATTTACACAGGAATCAATGCATTTAAATAGCACTGATTGCTGTATAAATGATAATGGTCCCAAAAATGTGTCAAAAATGTCTGATGTGTCCGCCATAATGTCACAGTCACAATAAAAAAATCGCTGATCGCCGCCATTACTAGTAAAAAATAAATTATTAATAAAAATGCTATAAAACTATCCCCTATTTTGTAAACGCTATAACTTCTGCGCAAACCAATCAATAATTGCTTATTGCTAATTTTTTTACCAAAAATATGTAGAAGAATACGTATCGGCCTAAACTGAGGAAAAAAAAAATTTTTATATATTTTTGGGGGATATTTATTTTAGCAAAAAGTAAAAAAAAATAATGCGTTTTTTTCTCAATTGTAGCTCTTTTTTTGTTTATAGCGCAAAAAATAAAAACTGCAGGGGCGATCAAATACCACCACAAAAGAAAGCTCTATTTGTGGGGAAAAAAGGACGTCAATTTTGTTTGGGAGCCACGTCGCACGATCGCGCAATTGTCAGTTAAAGCGACGCAGTGCCGAATCGCAAAAAAGTGGTCTGGTTTTAAGCCAGCAAAATGGTCCGGTCTGAAAGTGGTTAATGAGGAAAAAAATTAACTTAAATGATTTTAGCAAATGGCTGCAATATAACAAAGAGTGAAAAATTTAAGGGGGTTTGAATACTTTTCGTCCCCACTATATATATATATATATATATATATAAAAAAAGGACAAAAATATATATATATATTCATATATATATTTATATATGATAAAAATATAAATATAATAAAAAAATTTTATTTTTTTTACTGTATATTAAAATGGGAACTGTGCAGTGCAGACGTGTAAATATGTCAGTACTGTTTTCTATAGATATCTTTATGCCATGCATTTCCCAATCTACGTTGATTACATGGAATCTAACTACAGGCATTTTTCTCATTGAGGATGGTAAGGAGTGTCAGTTATTCTAGACCTAGATGGCCTCTTTAACCTACTGCAATAGTTTATTTAGGTGAAAAACAGATGTTTGCACAGTGGAAAGTATTTTCAGTGCTTCATATGGAAACACCCATCACTTTCTTGTGAATGCGCTACACAAATGATTTTGTCATCCTACCCAACCCATAAAAGATATATGACTGGAGTGCAAACATCCTTTCACCTGTGGCCCATATCTTTCAGGAAATACAGTTACTCAATGCACAACTGTGCACTAGAAATCAGCATTGACCTGTCTGTTTAAGGTCAAGGGAATGAGAGGTAGATGTTGAGCCATCTATGCCTCTGTCCACTCTTTAGCCTATGAAAGGCAAATTAGACTCTCATTTGCAGATTCCTTTACACACACCTCTTCCTGAATTTATTCCCTGCTGCTTCTTTTCCTTGGTGCCTCGCTATTTTTACTCTATATTAGGCACTGTTATGTTTATGTAGCACCCTCCCAGTTAGTTTAGGTGGCAAAATTAAGTTTAGCTCCTCTTTAATCAGTGGAGCAGGGTTTGATTGCTCTGGTCTGCCCGGTGTTTCACAGGCTGTTGGTCTGATTGCTTCACGCTGCATTCTGAATGATTCAGAATAGGATAGCACCCTGAATATCTATGAGAACCCAGCTAATTCTTGAAGAGGTTTGTCCAATAGGTGGCCATAAATAATCTGAAGCCTGGAGCAGAGGTTGTTGCAGCCTGGGTTCAGCCCTGCCAAAGCTCCTACGGAGCAGGAGAAAGCCACGGAACTCAGTGCTTTGAAGAGAGATAAGAAAACACTGCAGATATATGTGCCCAGCTCAAATTTCATGAATCTGATTTACACCCACTATAAAGTACTCATAGATTAAGCTTAACCATGTTTAAAATATAATTTTAATGAAAGGAAATCAAAAACACTGCAAGAAATATTGACAAAAAGATATTACAAAACAGACATAAACAACAGTTAAAGCGGAGCTCCACCCTAAAGTGAAACTTCCGCTCATCAGATTCCTCCCCCCCTCCAGTGCCACAATTGGCACCTTTCAGGGGGGAGGGGGTGCAGATACCTGTATAATCCAGGTATCTGCACCCACTTCCGGGACTAGCTAGCCGCAGCTAGCCGCACATGATACGCCCCCCCCCCCCGTTGTGTCCTGGGAAACACAGTTCCTAGGACACAACGGGGACCAGTAAAGACGCACAGCGCGACTCTCGCATGCACAGTAGGGGGAACCGGGCAGTGAAGCTGCAACGCTTCACTTCCTGATTCCCTAACAGAGGATGGCGGCGGGGGCAGCCGAGAGACGAGCGATTGCTCGTCATCTGCTGCCGACATCGCTGGGAACCTGTGTGTCCATTTATATTTTTTGTTAAGGTGGCCATCCTCTTTAACTAAAAGGGTTTTAAATAGCATCTTAATGTAACACTCAGTGTTCTTAGTAACTTTGATCGTAAAACAACAGAATGGTTCAAGGGTTTTTGTTTTATTATGTCCAGCGGATGCACCCTTTGTCATCACATTTTTTTTAATTTATATTATACAGTAGGTCCTCACTTTTCTTGCCCTCTCATATGCTCAATTAATCCACTGTTTCTTATACTCACATTTAAAGAATCTCTTTTTCAATTCTCCTGCTTCCTTCTCAAAGTCTGCTAGACTTGTACAATCCCTACAGACTTTCAAGTATTGGGCCCCTAGTATACTTTTCTTTAAAGATTCCAGGTGCAAACTTTCTGCAAGTAAGAGATTGGTATTGGAGGTAGAACTCTAATACCGTGTACACACGGTCAGAATTCTCATCGGAAAAAGCTCTGATGGTTTTCCCGTCGGAATTCCGACGGAATTTCGCTCAAACTGTCTTGCCTACACACGGTCACACCAAATTCCGACGGTCAATAACACAGCGGGAAGTTTAATGCTTCCGAGCATGCGTCGAATTGTTTCCGAGCATGCGTCGGAATTTTGCGTGTCTAAATTACATCCTATAGAAAGGTTTTCCGTCGGAAAAATGAAGAACAGGTTCTCAATCCCAAGTCCGTCTGAAATTCCGACAGAAAAAGACCGATGGGCATACACATGGTCGGAAAATCCGATGAAAAGCACCCATCGGACTGTTTCCATCGGAAATTCTGACTGTGTGTACGTGGCATTAGTCCCATCCATATCCAATTCTATAGTTAATTCCAAGAACATGATCTTACTGGTGCCACACATACTTGGAAAAATGTAACTTTAAACCACAATTTTCTCCACTTCATCTCTTGCCCCTTGCCAGATGATGAGTATGTCATCAATGTTCCTATACCAGACTAATATTCTGGGACAGTACTCTGACAATGTTTCTTCCCCAAATACCTGATTTTCCCACTCACCCAAGTATAAATGAGCATATGCTAATTAGTGTATAGAAAGATAAATGTCCCATGAGCCACACATCGAGACGGACCCGCTGTGGGGTCATATGTAGCAACCTCAGCCTATGCTCAAACCAGGCCATGCACCCAAAGCATTTTACTTGCTGTCTCAATTTGTGGCTCATAGGATATTTATCTTACTATACACTAACGTCTGGAACCGGGAAAAGCTCTTTCCCCAGCCGGCACTTATAGCGGTGGGTACAAGACTAGCACTCCTTCAAAACCTGAGCGCCGCACAGAAATTTTAATTTGGTTCACATATGCTAATTAGTACCCATGGCTTGTCCCTAGGCCTGGCAGTAGCATTTGACATCAAACTTGAACTTGTTATGTTCCAAAAGAAATCACAAAGTTTCACTCCAAATTTTGTATAAGTTTATTTAGCCTTATGCCCCGTACACACGATCGGACTTTCCAACAACAAAACCGTGGAATTTTGTTAGAAGGTTGTTGGCTCCAACTTGTCTTGCATACACACAGTCACACAAATGTTGGCAAACAATTACGAACGTAGTGACGTACAAGACGTATGGCGAGCTGATAAAAAGGAAGTTCAATAGTCATGCACCACCCCTTGAGCTCCTTCTGCTAATGTTGTGTTTGGTGAGCATTGATTCTGAGCATTCTGTTTGTACTTTGGACTTTTGTCCAACGGACTTGTGTACACACGATCGGAAGGTCCGACAACACACATTTGTTGGCGGAAAATTGGAGAACATTGCTCGGGACGGGTATGACCCCCTAGACCAATGGTTCCCTTAGCCAGTGTTCCTACCTCCCATTCTTACCGATTAGCCAGGGGTAAGGATCACTTCTTCTACCAGTCAACCCTTTGTGGCGCCCCGAAACATTAGCTGAGGCCTTGTTGCTGATACCTTGTTTTATTCACACATGTTAATAATGTTGCAAATCTTTCCTTATTTCATGCCGATGTTCTGTCTTGCCTACATTTTGATTTGAAAATAAAAATCTATTGAAAGTAAAAATTTGGGAACGTGCTAGCCAACATTTGTTGGTGGAAAGTCAATGCATACACATGGTTGGACTTTCAGCCAACAAGCTCACATCCAACATTTGTTGTCGGAAAATCCGATCTTGTGTACGGGGCATAAGACCTCATGTTCAACATCTTTTCTATAACATTCAAACCCTTCTGATGGGGATTGAAGTGCTTCTACATCAAGTGTATCTAATAACGCCTGGCGTGGAACAAAAATGTTATCCAATAACCTTAATAGGTGTGTAGTATCCCTCAAGTGTAATAGGGAGGCAATTACAAATGCTTGCAACATCCTATGTATGTATTCACCAACTTTTTTCAGTCAGGGATCCCTGGCCCAAAATAATTGGTTGACCTGCGGAATACTTGATTGATTTATGATCCTGCTCTGCTGCTTTATTGATCACTATTCAAAATCTGTACATCCATCTATCTTATATCAGCCATCCCTTCTATATATATATAGGGCTGCTTTCTCTTTCTCTGTTAAGGTTCTTTTTTCTCTTTACCCCGCTCTTTCATTTTCCTTTGTTTTTCTACAGCATTGTCTCCTTTTCCACTCTCAACTACACAGGCTGGCAAGGGTTCTCTCAGCCACATGCTGAGTGCTGGAGCCAGCTGTCAATCGAGCAGCTGGGTGGATCCCAACAACATGGTCGGGTTCCTTCTAGAACCTGGGGTGGCTGTGCTCCATCAACCGAGATTGGGCTTTGAGTATTTCCAAAAAAAGCTTTGGCCTTACTTCTCTGTTAAAGTTAACAGTAAGCGCTGCTAAGAATGTCTAATTTGGGTAACTATATTCATATAAGCACTATCTGTCTGTGGATGTAAAGGTGTGGAGGATTGGTAATGAGATTGGGGGACGGGGACTCTAGCCTGGTGGGATCCATAGGACCCTCAGATTTTAAATTATTAAATATTGGGGGATTGTATACCAGACCTTTAACCACTTCAATACCCGCCCATGTACATATGACGCCCACAAGGTGGATCTCCCATCCTGGGTGGGCGTCATATGACGTCCTCCCATTCCCGGCCGCCTAGGGGGCGCGCGTGCGCACGCCCACGGTGTCGCTCGGGACCCGGTACGCATGCCCGGCGGCCGCGATGTCCGCCGGGCACCCGCGATTGCCCGTTAAAATATCGGGACAGTGCGAGACCGGGGAGCTGTGTGTGTAAACACACAGCTCCACGTCCTGTCAGTGGCGAGGAGACCGATCATATGTTCCCAGTACGGAGGAACACCGATCGGTCTCCTCCCCTTGTGAGTCCCCTCCCCCCACAGTTAGAATCACTACCTTAGGGAACATATTAACCCCTGCAGCGCCCCCTAGTGTTAACCCCTTCCCTGCCAGTCACATTTACACAGTAATCAATGCAATTTTATAGCAACGATCGCTGTGTAAATGTGAATGGTCCCAAAAATGTGTCAAAAGTGTCCGAAGTTTTTTGCCGCAATGTCGCAGTCACGGAAAAAAAATCGCAGATCGCCGCCATTACTAGTAAAAAAAAAAATGCAATAAATCTATCCCCTATTTTGTAGACGCTATAACTTTTGCGCAAACCGATCAATATACGCTTATTGCGATTTTTTTTACCAAAAATATGTAGAAGAATACTTATCGGCCTGAACTGAGTAAAAAAATAGTTTTTTTTTTTTTAAAAAAATGGGATATTTATTATAACAAAAAGTAAAAAATATTGTGTTTTTTTTTTCAAAATTGTCGCTCTTCTTTTGTTTATAGCGCAAAAAATAAAAACCGCAGAGGTGATCAAATACCACCAAAAGAAAGCTCTATTTGTGGGAAAAAAAGGACCTCAATTTTGTTTGGGTGTAACGTCGCACGACCGCGCAATTGTTAGTTAAAGCGACGCAGTGCCGAATCGCAAAAAGTGCTCTGGTAAGGAAGGGGGTAAAATCGCCCGGTGCTGAAGCCGTTAAAAAACTGCCTTTTTTATTTCAAATAGTATATCACAAAATTATTCACTTTTCATCTTTACTATATTCATATAATTTTACCTCTTGTTTTCCTTTAAGATTTAACAAGACCTTTTTCAGTTACATGTAAAGCAAAAGGAAGTACCAACATTGTCTTTGTTCCTTATTCTAGGCATGCAAACAGCAAAGGCTTTGTAGGACAAATGTAGATAAGACTTGAAAACAAAGTCCAGCCAGTTTCACACAGACTGAACACCAAAGAAAATAGGTGCACTATGAGGATTATTGCAGTTCTCGCTTTTATTACTACACTTCAAATATCATTAGCTGGAGACTCAATCGTAAAATTGAAAGACAATGGTTATGAAGACATTGTGATTGCCATTAACCCGAAGATACCTGAAGATGTTAGGATGATTGAGAAAATAAAGGTACGGTTTTATTACTTCTTGTTGAAATCTGATCCACTGGCTGCCCTATGCATGTCGTGGGGAAAATGAGCCAAAAACCATGTGCCTCTACTACACTAGCTGTGAATGGAGCCTGAAAGTGAAATTGGTGTTTTTACAGAAGGACAACGAGGCTTTGTTCACATCTGCATGTTTCTGAACACATGGCAAACCGCACAGAAGATACGCGCTTTGCCACATATTTTGGCGTGGTGCAAATGCTCATCGCTCTTGCAGCTCAATTGAATTATGTTAATGAAACCCCAAGCAAGGGTAGCAGGCATGCATCTGCCATGCAAAAAAAATGTGCTGTAAGTACACCAAAATGGGAGGTAAAAATCAATATATGCTCCACTCTAGAAAAAGCTTTGGAGCTTCTTTGGGGTTGCCCATTGCATGACAAGTGGAAACACTCCAAAACGCAAAAAATAAAAAAATGTGGAGATGTGAATGGGCCTGACAGCTGAGCCTGAGTGTCTCTATCTACTCCCTACTATTTACTTGTATAAAGCTGGCCATACATTATGCAATCTGATTGTACAATCTCTGTACAGTTTCCAGGACCTGCTGAAACCTTCCCATACCTCAGCTCTCTGCACAGACGAGGACAGCAGGATGATGATACACTGCTGCATTAAGATAATAGCTGGATATAGATATTTGGTGATCACAAAATGAATTTATATCCTTTGTGGCTATTTAGGAATACATTTAAATAGATATATTTGGGCCCAGAGCTCAGCTTTACCTAAGGAGACTAGAGACAAACTTCTGCAGTTATGAAGTGCAAGGATCTAATGGTGCTTGGATATAATCGTAGCATCTTCCCATTTTTTCCTGGCATTGCCAAATTTGAGGCTGTTTTGAGGCAAAGATTTGAAATTCATTATTGCGCCTAGGCAAGGAACAAGGAGGGGGTGGGCGCTTCTTACCTCCTGTGCATGTCTGCTGTCCTGTGAGGCTGTTCATCATGTCCCAATGGAAAGTAGTGGGGCTGGACTTAATTGTTGTAATTGTCAGAATTTTGCCTTCCTGTCCCCTGTGACAGGAAGGTTTGGGAGGTTACTGCAGGTATGTGCATGAACCTCTTGGTTAAAGCACTTCATACCTCAAACACTTCGCCCCTTCTCCTTACCAGAGTCTTTTAGGGTTTTTTAAAGCCGGTCAAAATTATTTTTTCCCCGCACTGTACGGACTTCTTGTGGCCTCACTGTATGGGTTAACTGCTTTTGTCTAGGGGTGAACCCAGAGCCTATACTCACCCGATCTTTTGATCCTCCGGAAAATGTCCAGCGGTGGACTGTTCCTGACGTCTTCATGGCCAGAGTCGGACTAAGGGACTAAGGGTGTGATAACGTCCGAAAAAGGACAGGGCAGATGCCATAGGGACTGGTCTTGGAAGGTTGGAAGGATTAGGTGAGTATATATATCGGCTCCCTCTAGACAAAACCAAGCAGTTAACCAAAACTTTTCCCGGAGTTCAGCTTAAAAGTGACCCTGTTAGTCCTGTCTAAGACCATATACCACACAGTTTCTACATGTACTTTTATTACCCAGTAATCCCTCTGCCTTGGGATGCACTATAAGTGGGTGGTTTATCCCCAGGGCTGAGGATGAATATAAGAAATGATTTTCTAGTTTTAAGTGAACTTTTGCCCATACAATGGACATAAAATATGCACATTAAACTATTTACATATATTTTAAACAAGTAATAACATCACTTTAAAACACATTTTTATTTACCTCTGTAACTAGAAGCATTGTGGAGAAATTCATTTTCACAGGTCACAACAGAAAAAAACAGCCCATCTCTCCTTTATTACCCATGGTAGCAGAAACTTGGCAGTTTGCCAGCCTTCTAACTGCAGCTTAAAAAAAAGCTGCTTTTACAGGCATTTGAGCTTTTATTTCAGCTTGAAGAAGCTTGTGCTTTTTTGTGCTCTTATGCACATTTTTATTGAGCTCCTTTGAGCTTTTTTGAGCGTAAGCGTTTTTTTGTTCACAAACCCTCCCAGATAGTATTTCCTTTACCACTGTATAAACAAAGCAAAAAGCTGGAACAAATGTTTTCATGTATTTTCAAGCTTCTTTGAGCTTTTTTGAGCTCTTTGAGGCACTAGCTCCTCTCAAAAACATGAGTTTGGTGAGGGGGGGGGGGGGGGGTGCCTGTAGGAGCATATGCCTGAAACTGCCTGAAAAAGCCATAGTGTGCACTGACACATTGGCTAACATGGAGGGGATGGCGAAACATGTTGAGACTAATCAGCTTTTCAATTATCTTTGTGTACTCCGTGATTTATTCTTTGAAATATTTATTCTATGTATTCATTTCTCTATTTTATCTTTATTAAAAATGTATATTTTTCCATATTTGGATTTGTTTTTGCGCTTTAAACGTCCCACTAAAATTCTTCAGATATTCCATTTATCAAGGGATGTGGCGCTACAAATCGTTTCAGCATTTCAGCTCTCTTTTAAATTAACATGGAGGGGAGTTTCCAGGCAGAAAAAATAACAGCTCAAAATAGCTCAAAAGCCTGTAGAAGCCACTTCTTTGAGCTCCTTTGTGCTACAGTGTACATGAGCGCTTAAACTGCAAGAAATAGATGAAATTTGACTTCATAGTCTCTGTTGCGATCTTTAAGGGGGAAATACTTCACAGTGCATGCAGTTTACGTGCTGGTTCATGTCTTTATGTTTTCTTTTTTTTAGGAAATGGTGAAAGATGCCTCTATTTATATGTTACAAGCTACAAAACAAAGACTTTTCATTAAAAGTGTCAAAGTGTTAATCCCGAAGAGTTGGTCAACGAACATTTCTTATGAAAGACCAAAAACAGAGTCATATGATAAGGTACTCCATATGTAGACTTTCTCTACACACTAAACTTGTCCATTTAAATGGAAAGATGGGAAACCGTGCTATCTAACAGTGGTGAATATAGCAGCGTGCACAACAATAATTGTATAGAAAAAACGTGAATAAATATAAAGTGCGGCGCTCCTAAATGTTCAAAGATTAATATTTGAACAAGTATAGTGAATTATAAATAAAGATATTATAATATAAATTGTGAATAAATGGTGAAAATCAATATATACTGTGAATAAATAGTGAAAATCAATATATGCTGAAAAATATTAATGATAAATATTCATAATCAATTTGAGAGTGGTTATATAAAACAATGATAAAAATCAACAATATTGCACCAAAATAGTGACATGAGTGTATACAAAATAATACAAAGTGACTTGTGCGGCTTGTCTGAAGTTTTCCATCACCAACTGGACAAAAGGCTTACCGACTCTCATGGACTCAATGGGCTTATGCCGTATGAGTCAAACGTGCTGAATGGTGTTTGGACTACACCTAGGTGAACAGCTATTCCAGGGTTATGATGCGGTGAAGACCACGGACAAATGCAGACAGTGGACGCTCAATGGAAACCCAAGGTGAGGGTGGTGGAAGGTATACAGTGTAGTTCATCCCCAGCAGTATTACCGGCAAAAAAGGAATGAGGCCATATAGTGTGATACCGTATAGGCTAATAAAATTTATTTAAAAAAGCAAATGGGTACTCACATGTACAGAGAAAATTCAAGCATATATGGAAAGAATTGGCAGCAGTGGCATCTGCAAATTAGTCTCCCGACGCGTTTCGCCTTATAGAGGCAGATGATGATTGTTTGCAATGTAGATGTGTGCCATTGTTTTCCTAGGTGTTAGTTTACATCTGTACAATAGATTGGCGCAAGTCAAGCAAAAAAGTATATGTCCAATTTTTGATGCACTCTATATGGGCTTTCGATGGGAAAATCACCCCATGCCAGTGCACCTGCCCAACTTAATAAAAAATATCAGATGCATGGGTTGTGAATCCAGCCTTGGAAATTAGTTTGCATTACAGAGGTAAAATCATACCAGGGGCATTTATTAATCCTGACACAAGGCAAAGCAATGCTAAACAGGAGCAGTAGTGAGACACACAGTGTGAGATCCATTACATGGATACAGCCCGAGTCATACATTTCTTATTTGGCTACTCTAAAGTATCAGTGCGACTGCATTAAACTTGGCTCTGGCCACTTCTTAATACAGAATCTGTTTATAGTGTAAATTTGTCTTATCTTCAGTAATCAATCTATATTTGAATTTTGCAAACTGTTGCCCTTGGCTGCCCAGGAATACAGACACACAAGTTTACATAGTTAGTAAGGTTGAATAAAGACAACAGCCAATCCAGTTCAACCTGAGTGAGTGTGGGTGCGTCGTCTACAATTGTCCCTATCCCTGTACACTGTGTCTCATTAAGATGCTCATCTATTATTATTATTTATTTGAGGTACCCATATAGTGCCGTTCATTTTTACACAGTACTCCACACATTGCACACTCACATCGGTCCCTACCCTCAAGGAGCCCACAATCCAAGGTCCCCAACTCACATACATATACTAGGATGTGTTTTTGGACAGAAGCCAATTAACCTACCAGCATGTCTTTGGAGTGTGGGAGGAAACCAGAAGAAACCCATGCAGGCACAGGGAGAACATGCAAACTCTAGGCAGGTAGTGTCGTGGTTGGGATTTGAACAGGTGAGCTTTTTTACTGCTAGGTGAGAGTGCTAACCACTACACCACTGTGCCGGCCTGAAGGTCTGTAAATTTGTTCCAGAGATTTTGTTTAAGCCTGATTTGTGACTAATAATAATTGTTAAATGTCCCCCACTGTGTACGTGAAGGCACAGATGTATCTTACTTCTGTAAACTACTAATCCCCCAACCAGGGCCGGATTAACATAGGGGCTATTGGAGCTGCAGCTCCAGGCCCCTTTCTGAAGATAGGCCCATTTGCCCCAAAAAAAAAAAAAAATTCTAAAAAAAAAAAAAAAAGATCGACTTCGAGGGTTGTAGCTCAACGATCAGGAGTCACAGAGACCCCACATTTGGGGGGTAGGTAGCTAAATACCTACTCCAGCACTGGTTAATATGGGGCTGCTATCATCTATGGTTCTGGAGATATGGGGTTGCTTGCGTAGTCGATCAGAAGCTACATATAGAGCGGCCAGTATAAATACAAGCTGGCACACTCTGCCGAAGACTGAGAGGATGAACTCACAGTGCTTATAATAATTATTTGTATATTACTTATGATAATTAACCCCTTGCCACCCAGGCCAATTCTGACACTTCTCTCCTACATGGAGCCTCAAGCATTATATATGTTGTTTTAGCAGACACCCTATGGAATAAAATGGTGGTCTTTGCAACTTTTTATGTCACACAATATTTGTGCAGCAATTTTTCAAACGTTTTTTTTGGAAAGAAACTGTTTCATTCATAAAAAAAAAACACTAAAGTTAGCACGATTTTTTTTGTGTACCAAGCGATGCTTTAATTTTTTTACAGGTTACATGTTTAGAGTTACAGAGGAGGTCTAAGGCTAGAATTATTGTTCTCACTCTAACGATCGTGGCATATGTAACCTGTGTGTATCTGGATCTGATACTAACCAGTGCCTACCCAGCCACTGACTAGTATCTCTCCCCAGCCTGTCCCCACACACCCTCTCACATGCTGACCTGTGAATGGGGGAATCACTCCTGCAGTGTTATTGTGTTCTGCCAGTGAATATGATGATCAATGTTGCTTACTATAGCTGGCAGCACTGATTGTTTTGGGGAAAACCTGACAGGCTGGTTGTACTCAAGTACATAGTGCCCACTGTCGTACCCTCCACACTCCTCTCCTGTACATACTGCTCACTGTCATACCCTTCACACTCCTCTGCTGTGCATACTGCCCACTGTCATACTCTTCACACTCCTCTCCTGTACATAGTGCCTTCTGTCATACCCTCCACACTCCTCTCATGTACATAGTGCCCACTGTTAAGCCCCATACACACGGTCGGACTTTTTCATGGATTCTGTCCGATCGGACAAGGTTGTTGAAAAATCAGACCGTGTGTATGCACCATCGGACAGTGTTCGTCGGTTTGACCGACGGACAAAGTCTTATCTCCTGCTGGAAAGATTTGCCGACAACACGGTCCGATCACACCAAATCCGATCGTGTGTACGGTTGTCCGACCGGACAAAGTGCTACGCATGCTCAGATCACATTACAAGACCAAAGCTATTGGCTACTAGCCTCTACGTAGTCCCGTCGTAGGCAACAAACGTCACCACGTTCAGAATGATCGGATTTTCCGACAACTTTGTCCGACCGTGTGTACGCAAAACCAACATCGGACAAAGTATGACGGACATGGTCCGACAGACCTGGTCCGCGGATTGTCCGACCGTGTGTATGGGGCTTTAGACCCTCCACATTCCTCTCTCTCACCTGCACATACTTCCCACTTTTATACCATCCATTCTCCTCCCCTATGCCTCTTACCCACAAAAACAGTTCTTTAAAATTGCCCCATTATTAGTACTTATTTAATTTTGTAATTACTATTGTGATGTATAGAGGAACATAGGGGATGTCAGCTACTCTAAATATAGCACTTGTAAAAAAGTGTCCCTGAAAATATTTTTGAAATGTTGGCAACTATGCGGGTCAGTAGAGGGCCCCATGAGAGTCTCCTGGGTTCCAATGATATTAAAGCGGTAGTAAACTTTTCTAACGTTACTATTTTTTAGAGGCCCTGAGGTAGGTTATGCCATAATGTACAAGTATGTACAGCATATTAGCACATTAGGGTACACTTAAATTGTCAGACTGAGCCCTCCAGTGCTGTGCTGTGATCAATCCGGCCTGGGCGCTTCCATCGTCTTCCTTCCGGGTTCTGTGCCTTCGGTCACTTGCCTTGGCCAGGCTGTGTTGATGTCATTCCCACACATGCTCATGTGCATCCTCTTTCTCTCATCCCCCTTTCTCTCTCATCCTCTTTCCCTTACCCCTCACACCTCTTTCATCCCCTTTCTCTCTCTCTCTCTCTCTCTCATCCTCCCTCTCTTTTTAATTTAATTTGTTATAACAAAAAATTGTTTGCATTTTTATTTATTAATTTATTGTTTATAAAAGGCCCCACCAAAATCCTCAGCACCAGGCCCATTATGTTCTTAATCTGGCCCTGCCCCCAACCCTTGTGTAATGGAGATGAAGAGAAGTCATGCTTGGAGTTACAGTGGAGTAATTGTAGCCACCCAGAGACAGGGATGATTCACCGGATAACCAAGTAATGGTAAAGGGCAAGAAATGTGAAAAAAAAAGAGAGAAAACCAATGCTTGTACCACATCTGAAGACTAATAAGCTATAATATATTACATTTTAGTTTTTTCGTTTAGATACATGTTAAAAAGAAGTCACAGCCACACGTTCACTACCTAATACAGCCAATTACTATAGTCAACTCCAGGGCAGGAAAAAGTACATGGACCTTACATCACACAAAATAATTGAAAAATGAATTGTTGTTCCTGGGGCATTTAAGGGTGAATAAAAAAAGAGGTTACAGTTTTCAAATTACTATCTTCTTCCACTGACTGTGCTCTTCTTTTTCATAGGCTGATTTTATCATAGCTGATCCTTTTATTTATGGAGATTTTCCATATACTTTGCAATTTGGAGGATGTGGAGTGAAGGGAAAGTATGTACATCTGACGCCCAATTTCATGCTCAATGACAAAGTACTTGATATATATGGACCCAGAGGTATTGTCGTCTATATATGTATAGTCTTTTGAATGTAATCTTCTTTTTTTTTTTTGCTTGTCTATGAAATGTTTTCAAAGGTTTGCTCTGTAAATATGAATAACATTGGTCAATATAGTCTCCAAACATTTTTAATTTGATTTAGAAAATGAAAATGGTTAAAGATCTCTCATTTCTTTTTTTTTTTTTTTTTTACTGTGCCTGTGTCCTATTTGAGGGCTCTCTTAGTTACTGTCTCATAGATGGAGGTCACTAATTGAGGAAGAGAAGAGAAATCTCTGCAACTGGGACACAGACAGCAGTATAGAAGAGGGATTGGAAACTCTGACTGTTTTTTACTGCTCATTGCATTCTTGTTGGAGGACAGTGGTCACAAGGAATGAAAATGAAAGGAAAACCAGTGGGGGAGATAAAGACAGCAATAAAAAACAGTCCAACTTTATACAAAGCTAAAAACACAAGTTTTGGCTGAAGCTACACTTTCACACATTTGAAGTGTGAGTTCACCTTTTCAAATGAAAAGGTGAACTAACATTGGATTTGATAAAGAAGCACGCCACTTTGAAATGTGTCATCCATTATAGAAGATCACTTTTTTGGGCTCCCTTCTATCTCCTCCTGCTTCAGACACTTCCGTCTGTCTGGGTGCTTACACCACTTCTGGTCAATGGCTTCCTGTGATGTCACATCCAGTTCCCACACTTCTGCAGTGTAGCTATTTTGTTGGTGGGGTTTGGTTGTCTTCACTGCATCCGGTTCCCATGCTCCCTGATTTTTCGGCCATCAAGTCGGGGTTGTCTTTAGCCTTTTTGGGTGACACCATATCGTACCAAGTACAGCTTCAGTCTGTTTGTGGGGTGGAACTCTGAGCCCATTCGTTAAATTTTACCAGTGATCAACAAACATTGGAACTATATTTCTTGCAGTATATGGTGAGTTTCTTTGGTACAAGGTTCTTTTGATTTACAGTCCCCAGGTACATGTTGAAGCGCTACATCTTATAATTATATCACATGTATAAAGGCCTAGGCTCTTAGGGACAGGAGGGGAGTAGCTATTCTGAATGATCGTTCGGCAGTAGCTATTCTGAATGATCGTTCGGCAGTGATCACTTAGTAGGTTGTGTATATGTGGCATTGCAAGGCTGACAGTTACAAGCATGACTCCCACAGGCTGAGGCATGATGGGACTTGTAGTTTTGCAACAGCTGGAGTGCCACCAGTTTGAGACCCCTGCTCTACAGTGAGTCACTCCTCCTAGGTGATTATGCAATAGGTGGATGATCGTTACTTCAGGTGGTGCTACCCATCACCTGAAGAGTGATCCTCTACAGTGAATCACTCCTCCCAGGTGGATATGCAATAGATGGGTGATAATTATTCCCGTCACCTGAAGGGTAATTCCCCAATAGGTCACTCTTCTCAAACAGAGGTGAGTGATTTCCCAATAGTGGGTTAAATGTCATAAAGGGTGTACTCACCCTGTGACGAATATTAAATAGAGTATTATTAAATGCTCTGTTAATTGTGCAGTTTACAACCATATGTCCAACATCCAATCCCAAAATAGATGCGCAAAAGGTAGTAGTGATCTTATCAAATGTCATCCTTAATAATTCATCCCTTCCCAACCAATATGTAGTAATTGTGCAAATTAATATGCAATTGATTATCATAAAAATAAAAGGACAAATGAAAATAAAAATAAATGAGATTAAGGTCCAGTGGAAGAAAGTGTCAAATTGAAAAAATATAAAAAAACATATTATGTAAAAGTCAATAATAAAGTTCAATCTCAAGTAATGCAAAAATAGCAAAATGTCAGGTGACTTGTGGTTGTTCAAAGTGACTCCTGCCTGGGTTTAGCCACAGGTGTCCAGTGATTTAAGTGACTTCCGTGCTCCCCGCCAGTTCCCCACTCACCAGATTCTTGCACCCCTACAGGGGTAAGATGCATGTAGTGAGTGTACTGGCTGTATCCAGAACAAACACCTCCACCTTGGCTCAGCAGACACTGGGGTATCCGGATTTATTATTCATGTCTATAGGTGGCTGTATTTGTGGTATTTGTAGATGAGGATCTTTATCTTCTCAGATGGTAAAGCTGCCCATTCCTCTTGGCAAAAAGCCTCCAGTTCCTGTAAATTCTTGGGCTGTCTTGTATGAACTGCACGTTTGAGATCTCCCCAGTGGCTCAATGATATTGAGGTCATGAGACTTAGATGGCCACTCCAGAACCTTCACTTTATTCTGCTGTAGCCAATGACAGGTTGACTTGGCCTTGTGTTTTGGATCATTGTCATGTTGGAATGTCAAAGTACATCCCATGCGCAGCTTACTGGCTGATGAATGCTAATGTTCCTCCAGTACTTTTTGATAATATACTGCATTCATCTTGCATCAATTTTGACCAAATTTCCTGTGCCTTTGTAGCTCACACATCCACAAAACATCAGCGATCCACCTCCGTGTTTCACAGTAGGAATGATGTACCTTTCATCATAGGCCTTGTTGACTCCTCCAAATGTAGCGTTTATGGTTGTGGCCAAAAATTTCAATTTTGGTCTCATTACTCCAAATGACTTTGTACCAGAATGTTTGAGGCTTGTCTCTGTGCTATTTGGCATATTGTAAGTGGGATACTTTGTGGCATTTGCTTAGTAATGGCTTTCTTCTGACGAGGCATGCAGCCCATCTTTCTTCAAGTGCCTCCTTATTGTGCATCTTGAAACAGCCACACAACATGTTTTCAGGGAGTCCTTTATTTCACCTGAAGTTATTTGTGGGTTTTTCTTTGCATCCCAAACAATTTTCCTGGCAGTTGTGGCTGAAATTTTAGTTGGTCTACCTGACCATGGTTTGGTTTCAACAGAACCCCTCATTTTCCACTTCTTGATTAGAGTTTGAACACTGCTTATTGGTATTTTCAATTTCCTAGATATCCTTTTATATCCCTTTTCTGCTTTATACAGTTCAATTAACTTTTCTCACAGATCCTTTGACAATTCTTTTGCTTTCCCCATGACCTAGAATCCAGAAACCTCAGTGCAGCACTGGATGAAAGATGCAAGGGTCTGTCTGAAGTCCAGAAACTCATTGACCTTTTATACACACACACTAATTACAAGCAAACAGATCACCGATGAGGGTGGTTACCTTTAATAGCCTTTAATAGCCATTTAAACCCCTTTGTGTCAACTTTTGATCAAGGTCATTTGGGTAGTTTCTGTTGTCATTATGATTCAAAAAGAGTAAACATGGTTGATTGATAATAAATGGCTTCAGCCAAACACTAACTAACCATGAGTGAAAGTAATGTATTTGTGTTATCATTCATATTTTCTGAAAAATGTTCAAGAAATCATAAATTCTGCCAGGGTATGTAAATTTATGAGCACAACTGTATAAGCGGAATATTGTCTCTTCTAGTTTAGTTTGTGTCTAATTTGCATATTCTGTTATAAAATTAGCAAAATACGCAATTTCAGATATAATTAGAGAAATTTCTTCAGACATACAGTTAGATGAAGTGTATTTAAAGTGCATTTAAAACTTAAAGGTGCTCACCATGTGGCTTGAATATCTGTGTAAGGCCCTGTACACACGGTCGGACTTTCCGTCTTAAAATGTCTGATCGGATCGTATTGTCGGAAAATCCGATCGTGTGTCGCTCCATCTGACTTTTTCCGGCGGAATTTCTGACACAGAAAGTTTGAGAGCTGGACCTAAAATTTTACGACAAAAAAATCTGATCGTTTAAATTCCGATCGTGTGTAGACAATTCCGGCGGACAAAGTGCCACGCATGCTCAGAATAAATTAAAAGACGAAAGCTATTGGCTACTGGCCCGTTTATAGTCCCGACGTACGTGTTGTACGTCACCTCGTTCAGAACGATCGGATTTCCTGACAAATTTGTGCGACCGTGTGTATGCAAGACAAGTTTCAGCCAACATCCGTCGGAAAAAATCTGATGGATTTTGTTGTCGGAATGTCCGATCGTGTGTACGGGGCATAACTGCAGTTCACAATGCGATCACTGAACATATGGTACCCAAATTATGAAAAATTCTGATAAACATAATGATGTGAAAAATGACTTTTGACAGACAACTGATTCTACTTTTCAGGAAGAGTGTTTGTCCATGAATGGGCTCACCTGAGATGGGGAGTTTTTGATGAATACAACAATGACAATCCATTCTATATCAGTAAACAAGGCAAAGTGGAGGCAACCAGGTAAAGCAAAAGCAGAAATTGTTAATTTCAAATATTGAAAATTAGGAGATGATTCAACTGACAAAACACAGCAGCACTCAAACATACACTCCGTTATCCCAGAGCAACTATGGGCTTTCCGCTAATAGCAGTTAAGTCATATTAAATTGATTTGTTCTGTATATGGATAAAACGAACATACCTGGGTTTGGTTCACATGAGGTTCCCTGAACTGCTGCTAAGTTCAAATATTAGAAAAACAAAGAAAATTAAAATCCTGACAATTTTCAAGATTGAAAGTAAAGGGATTGTCAAATAAAGGAGATCGGAGCTGAACAGGACATTTCACATACATTATATTGCAAAAATTACTGGCATTATTTGTGGCTTTTGAACGAATGCATTCGCACTGCAATTTTTTTTTTTTTTTTTTTAAACTAGACCCATAATTTACAAGATTCGTTGTCTTGGCAGAGCAGGGAATTTTTTTTTAAAGCGGAAGTAAACCCATCGATTTAGCAGTTTAAAAAAAAAGGCATGCCGGGAATGCTGTGCTCTCAACCAAACAGTCAAACCATCCAATGGCTGGTGTCATAACTGATCACATGTGCAGCACTGTGGCAGTTGAAGATTAAACAGAGGCAAAGATGGCAGCTTCCTTGGCTGAAAACGATAGGGGGGTTTACTTCCACTTTAATTATTGCTATCTGGCAGATGGTTCAGTACAATAAAGGTGAGGACAAATAGATTCAAAGATAGAATATTTCCTCAAGGGCAATTAAAGCTATTAATGCAGGAAATTAATTAAATAAATCAGTTACACAGATTTGGGTTATTGTTTGTTATAGTTAGGTATTCTTGTTTTTAAATGGAGAAAGTTTAGTATACTTATGTCATTTTTAATTAAAGGTATGTATGGTAAATGTGCAGGTGATAATTGTTTTGTATGTGAATGTGAATTTGTTTCTACAATGACAACAAATCTTATCTTATGTGAACTTATGTTATATATAATATTACTAAGCCTAGGACCAGCTATGCAACCTAATCATAATCATCAATAACCTGTGTATAAAGTAAAAAAAAATACAAATGAACACATTTCTTGTATTCCAACATCTAGTCCTGTCAACCAAGATGTCTGTTGGTGATTTCAATATATATCAATTGTTTTTTTGTTTTTTTTCAGATGCCCTTTAGCTATGGGTGGATTAAGTAAAATTGATGTTTGCCTTAATGATAACTGTGTTAAAGAAAATTGTGAAATTGATCCTGACACTGGAGTCTATGAAGAGGGCTGTGAATTTTATCCCAACAAGGACCAAGACATTCACGAGTCCATTATGTATAGTCAGACACTGGATCTGGTAAATATCACAAATACAGTCTACAATATTATAGAAACCATTTATTCATCATATTTTTGTGGGCTGTAGGAATTTAATTAATTACATGTAATTAATGTTATCAAACTACATAACATAAACACATAAAATAATAATTGTAAATGGATGTAGCCTTTTTAATGTTTTTATACACATTTGGATTATTTCTGTACTATGAAAACAATGTTATTATATGTTGTTACATTAAAAACCTTGCTGCTTTTGTAATGGGCAAAAATAATGTGTTCTGCACAGCAGGTATATACAGTATCTCAATTCTTTGTTCTTCAAGAGATGTTTTCTTTAAGAGCCACTGAAGGGCTAATGGGTGCGAGGGCAGAAAGGGAAGTCAAAGGTTGTGGGGGAAGAGGAGGACGTGATGGGAGGGTTGGTAAATTCTGCACCTGTTTGATTTGGATATAGATGCCAGAAATATCCACAGCTGGCTGGGCTCTGTGGTGCCACTATGTTTGGACTCTGTTCTGTGAAGATTTCCTGGCTGAAGTAAGCACGTTTTTCTTTTACTTGAACTATATTTATCCAAAAAGTGGCATTTGGGTTTTGTTGACTTTTTTGAAACTGGAGATTCTAACCTGCCTGAGGGTGACAACAGCTGTCAAAGCACAGCGGGTGCAATCTGTTACAGTTCGTCATTAAGTGGCAGCAGCAGACCTTGACAGGACCCTAAATGGATTAAAGGGTTATGATGGACCAGTACTTTTGGTCCCTGTCAGTGAACCTGCCTTGATGGGTGTGCAACAAAGACTTTAAAACTGCTAATTAATTGGTTGAGATAGTTGAATGATACTTGGCAATGCAAGAGCTGCTCATTCCCATGTAAATGTAAAGAGCTGAACACTACACACCATGGAAGAGTTTTTCTTTTTGGGAAAAACACATTGCAGGACCCTGGGATCTGCCTTAAAGGAATTTGTTGAGGCGTCACCCCAGCTCCTTTGGAAGGGCAACCAGGATCAGACCTCTAAAGACCAGAGGATAATTTTTATAGACATGCCAAATGATGACTTACAGTAAATTAATTTTACTTGGGATGGGTTTTCCCCAAAAACTTTTTACCGACCAGGACACTTTTTTCATGTCCAGGGTTATAGCAGATGTATACAAGCTGTTTCAGACTAGTAGATGTGCACATCTGTCTAACATCTGCAGAAGGATGGCCTGATCAAACTCTTCAACAAGATTTTAAAAACCCATGCTTAAGCAGGTGGTACAAAAGGATAGGCACTTTTGCTGGCACTCTTGTTTGCCATATGTGGGGTGCCTCAGGCCTCCACAGAGTTCTTGCCCATTTGAATTGCTATATGGACAGAAATTAAATGAAAGAACAATGGGAGATCGAGACCATTCCTCACAAGAATGTTCTAGAGCACAACTCCCAAATGCAAGAATGGATTGCAAATGTGATGCCACTTGTCAAGGAACACTATGAAGAGTGCCCAGGAAGCAATAGGTAAGATGAAGTAGGGTACTTCTAAGTCAGGTTTCGAGTGGCGATAATGATTTCCGCAGTTAAAAGTAAGTTCCTTGCCAGCCTATGCAAAGCCCATTTGAGATTGTGGCTATAGTGGAGAATGTGAATTATAAAGTTCAACTTGGCAAGAAGAAACCTTATCAGTTCTATCATTTAAATTTGTTGAAGCTCTGGAAAGATACAGAGCTGGTGATTGTCCTAGCAGGTGTAAGGCTTGAGCCTAAAGGTTGGTGTGGTGTTGGCAACTACACTGTGAAAAATTCCAAATCTATGAAGTGAAGGAATTTCTGCAAAGGAGATATTTTCCAATTTACCAGGACTCACTGATAGTATTGAGCATGATATCATTACTAAGTCTGGTGTAAAGGTTTGTAAGAGACCTTTCCACATCCTACAGACTTGAATAAAGGCTGTCTTGAATGAGGTGAAGAAGATGTTGGTGCTGGGAATAACTGAAGAATAGTAGAGTGAGCGGTTGAGCCCTACTGTGTTGGTTCCCAAGCTGAATGACACTCTGCAGTTCTGCAATGATTTCCAGAAGCTCAACAAATTTTGATTCCTATCCCAAGCCCTGGATGGATGAGTTCATTGAAAGGCTAGACTGAACCTGATACATCACCAGTTTGCACCTTATAGGGGTATTGGTAGATGCCTCTAACCAAGGCTGCCCATAAAAGTTTTATTTTTTTTCTTTCAAATGGATACTTACAATAAAAACAAATGCTTTTTGCCCTTCAGATTGTTCAAGCCACATACCAATGGACAATTACTCTTGTATCTTGGGAGATACACCTTAGTATATCTAGACAACTTTATAATTTTCAGTAGAGACAGGGAATCCCATTTGCCCAAGGTCCAGACAGTATTAGACCCCCTGAGGAGAACAGGATTTTTTTATTTTAGACCTACTGGGATTACTTGCCAGTTTACCCAGCATCTATAGACATTCTATTACATCCAAGTTATAGAAGCATTAATTATTACGATTACAAAACAGGACCTGGACTGAAGATGATATCGGGGGTGTCCTTGTTCTGTTCCACTCTCCCTTAGATTCTTGTACACAGTATATTATCATGTTCCCAGAATGGTAGGGTTTTCACACTGTAATGGAATTAATGAGCTCCTTTTAAAGATTTCTATCGCCTTTTTTTGTTTCCTGTCTTGGAAATGCTTACACCCGTATAGTGATAAATAGGTTTTGTGATACTGTTTTTATTGGCCACCTACCCAAACACCCCTAAATAAGCTGAATGCACTTCAATGAAACACATAAGGGTTGAACTGAAACTGGAGAGTGCAAAATCTGCTGCAGCTGTACATGGCAGCCAACTACGGTATCTTCTAACTTCAGCTTGTTCATTTAAGCTTTGAAAATAAACCTGGAAGCTGATTAGTTTCTATGCAGAGCTGCACCAGATTTTACACTCTCCAGTTTTAGTAAATCAACCCCATAGAGTTAATTACTCACTGAGTCTCTAAGTACCTGTGCTCCTGTATTAATACTGGAGAAATTTACACTGGTTAAAGTGTCTAATAGGGATGAGCCGAACACCCCCCTGTTCGGTTCGCACCAGAACCTGCAAACAGACCTAAAGTTTGTGTGAACTTTAGAACCCTATTAAAGTCTATGGGACTCAAAGGTTCAAAATCAAAACCTGGAAGCTGATTAGTTTCTATGCAGAGCTGCACCAGATTTTACACTCTCCAGTTTTAGTAAATCAACCCCATAGAGTTAATTACTCACTGAGTCTCTAAGTACCTGTGCTCCTGTATTAATACTGGAGAAATTTACACTGGTTAAAGTGTCTAATAGGGATGAGCCGAACACCCCCCTGTTCGGTTCGCACCAGAACCTGCAAACAGACCTAAAGTTTGTGTGAACTTTAGAACCCTATTAAAGTCTATGGGACTCAAAGGTTCAAAATCAAAAGTGCTAATTTTAAAGGCTAATATGCAAGTTATTGTCATAAAAAGTGTTTGGGGACCTGGGTCCTGCCCCAGGGGACATGTATCAATGCAAAAAAAAGTTTTAAAAACTGCCGTTTTTTTTCAGGAGCACTGATTTTAATAATGCTTAAAGTGAAACAATAAAAGTGTAATATTCCTTTAAATTTCGTACCTGGGGGTGTGTGTATAGTATGCCTGTAAAGGGGCGCATGTTTCCTGTGCTTAGAGCTGTCCCTGCACAAAGTGTCATTTTTCCCCAGTGACATGGGTGGTCACTGGGGAAAATGGGGACCTGCTGAACAGGGGTACTAATGAGCTGGGGACCTGCTGAACAGGGGTACTAATGAGCTGGGGACCTGCTGAACAGGGATACTAATGAGCTGAGGACCTGCTGAATGGGGGTACTAATGAGCTGAGGACCTGCTGAATGGGGGTACTACACAGAAGATTTGCTAAGCTTCATTAAAGCTTCAAAAAAGCATCACTGAATCATCACAGAAGCATCAAAAACACATTTAAAAAAATCATGTTGAACCTTAGGCGCTTTAATGTGTGTTAAAGTCCAAGCAAGTGTAAAGGAGCCCTTAGCGAGCTTTGTCATAGACTTGTATGGAGACGCTTTGAAGAAAAATGAAGGCAACATGGGGCATAATTTTTGAAGCAAAGTAAAGCATACACAACGTGTGAACAGGACTGTAAGTTTACCATTTTATTTAGTGATAGGTGCTGTGATTGAAGTGTTTTAAAAGAATGTGTCTAATGCCATATTTTGAAGCAAGTGTAGACGACCCCTTAAACATAGAAAGTCTCTGACAGCACAGGGATTTGTGTGTTTAAACACACAAATCCCCGTGCTGGCTCTCGTTCATGTGATCGTGCACGCCCTCTGGTGGCCAAAATAGGGAAGAACGTACCCGTACGGGATTTCGCCCAGGAGAGCCATCGTGCTGCGGTATATCTGCGTGAAGCGGTCGGGAACCGGTTAAAGATTTTTTGAGTAAATAGATGCATACGATGCATATATATAGCATAGCCTGCATCAATTGACATAAACCACTGAATGTAGTCGATAAAAAGCGTATAAGTAGTTTCTTCGATATGTTTCACAATGAGCTTCTTCAGGAAGAGATACTACTTGACGAAGATCTGTTTTATAAAGACAGACATGTAAATAAAAATCTTTTAATGTTTAAAAGGTTTTAATTGAATGATATATATCGTAATAAAGTATCTGTTAAGCAATATATGTGTTTTTATTAGCTGGCACCCTTCAAGTCCTATTATTTATTATAAATCGTTTTCTTTCGGCATCTTCTGTCCTTACCAGCAGTTTAAAATTTGCAGGTTGTCGGCCAGTGCTTTCGGCCAGTGCTTTCGGCCAGTGCGTTAACGTGTCTCTTTCTTGTTAGGTGAATGCATTCTGTGATGAAAACAGCCACAACAACGAAGCACCAAATGAACACAACAGATTATGTAACTACCAGAGCACATGGGAAGTGATTATGAAGTCTCCTGACATGACTTCTTCTGCTCCACTAACTAACCCCAGTCTTGTACCTCCTTCAGTGTCACTACTTCAGTATAAGGAGAGAGTTGTCACCTTGGTCCTTGATGTTTCAGGAAGTATGAATGAGGTATGGATCATGCATTAACAGTATAAGAACTCTACAAATCTTGTTGAAGAACAAAGCCATGTCAGTTACAGCTGCAAAAGTTTAGGTGCACTTGATGGACACATTGAAGTACATATTTTTATTAAAGGAGACATTGTGAAGAAATAGTTAAAAAAATAAAGTATAAAAAATGGAGAGGATCTTCCCTAACCATTTAAAACCAATTGCACCCTCAAAACTGTCTCAACCCCCTTTGTGACCACAGTCCATTAAACCCTACATGTCCACTCTGAATTTAGCAATGTCAGCATGCATGGATTCATTTGACTATATGAAGAATTTAAAACCTAAAAAAGGCCCCAAGAAAGTCTGTATAATGCCGCGTACACACGATGGGACTATCCTGCGGACTTGGTCCGACGGACTAGAGTCCGCCGGACAATCGGACCACGTGTGGGCTCCGGCAGACTTTTTCTTCCCAAAAGTCCGGCGGACTTAGAAAGAAGTTTGGACTCAAAATTATCTGCCGAGTCTGGCGGACAATCCACTTTTGAAATGAACGGACTTGCCGACACACGGAGTAAAGTCCGTCATTTAGAACGTGACTCCAGGTAGACGGGACTAGCGAAGGAAGTCAATGCCGCCACCTCCATCTGCGAGATTGACACCTTGCTAGCCCCGTCACCTGGTATGGGTTTAAAGGGGAATCCCTACGCCGAAAAAACGGCATGGGGGTCCCCCCCAAATCCATATCATATCAGGTGATGGGGCTAGCAAGGTGTCAGTCTCGCCGGTGGAGGCGGCGACATTGACTTCCTTCGCTAGTCCCGTCTACCTGGAGTCACGTTCAAAATGAACGGACTTTACTCCGTGTGTCGGCTAGTCCGTTCATTTCAAAAGTCTGGCAGACTTCCGCCAAAACTCTGGCAGTTTGTCCTCCGGGAAAGTCCGGGCGTGTGTAGGCAAGTCCGCACGTTTGGAAAGTCCGGCGGACCTCCGCTGGAAAGTTCGGCATATTGTCCGCTGGATTAAGTCCGCCGGATGGTCCAGCTGAAAAGTCCGATTGTGTGTACGTGGCATAAGGCTTTCATTTAGTATACTGCTTTAAGAAATTCTCTGTTTATGTTTTGTTTTGTTTTTAGGCTGGCAAAGGGGCAAACATGTTTTAATCTGAACTCTGGGCATACATGCTTTCATTTAAAGTGTAAATAAAGGCAAAACTGTTTTGATTTTGGATAGAGTGAGGGAGGGTTATAGTCCCTGACAGGTTGTTTTTTGTTTTTTTTTTGCAATCTATATCCTGTAGGGGAGATTTCCCTTCACTTCCTGTCCCATAGTCAAAACAAGATATGAGAGGAAATCCCTCCAAAATGAGGGGATTCCAGGGTGTCATTGCCATTGTATTTTCCTACAGATTCTCAGAGATGCACTACTGACAGCAGTTAGTGACTAGACCCGCAGAACCCAGTGGGGGGATGCAGACAACTGACATATATAACATAATATGTTGGATGCAGAAGATTTTATCAGGCCCTCTAGTTCTGTAACAAAGCAAGGACTGAATAGATATTTTGCATAGACAGTACTGGTAGGCATAACATAACACATGTACCCGAACGACAGTGTCTTTTAAAAAAAAAAAAAAAAAAAGTGAGGAGACTTACTGATCACTATAGTAAAACTAATAATAATTTAAAGGCGTTCTGTAGTCATAGCATGTACTTTAATTTTACAACATAATTATTTTTAACAATCTTATATAATCATACTTAAAAAAATCCCTTCATGTTATGGTACTACCCTTCTGTTGGCCATCTCTTTCCAAAATGTCCTGGATTTTCTGTATGCTTTACAGCGTCTCCTCTCCTCTGTACTTTCAATCTCAATTTCTAAGGACTACATATCCCAAGGTACCCTTAATGATTGCAAGCGGTGATTCCTGTACAGACTCCGCCTCCTGAAAGTCCTCCTCTTAGCACCTCTGTAGTACAGAAGGCAGACTCTGTGAAATGTATGACACAGCAGTGCCTACTCACAGGGCATAGTGAATACATGCCACAGAATTCAATGAAGTAAATGTGTGGAGATATTTAAAAGGTGCATTTGCAAACTTCATGGTCAATCATGTTAATAGGCTAAAGGAGAATTCTTTTGCTTCAAGCAAGATAACGCTGGACTCCACGATCTAGTAAATATATATATATATATATATATATATATATATATATATATATATATATATATATATATAGTAAATGATAGAGATTAAATTCATTTTAAAATAAATGTGTTCTTTCCATTTATTGTTATACAAGTAATGATAAAGCCACCCTTTCTTTAGTGCTGTAAAGGGCTCTTTCCTCTTTACCTTCCGTTATGTAAGACCAGTGGCTGTTACGTCCTTTGTCCCTCCAACTACTGGTCTTGTGTACCTTCCTTGCTGTACTACTTTAGACAGCATGTGGTGACATGACTGCATCCAAGCCCACTGTAGTGAGTGGACCTATAAATCTCAGACTTCCAGTCTGAGTCGCCCACTGTAGCTGCATTCAGCCTCAGCTCCCCCCCCCCCCCAACACAGAGCCCTCAGTTCTGCCCCCATCTCTGCATGCCCATGCGTCCACCACATTCTACATTTTCTTTAGCATAATTCTTCTTTCCTTAGCATAATTTAGCATCTTTTTCTCTTTCCCCATGCGAAGGTAATATGTGGCTAGATCTAAAGTCCTCCTCCCAGGGCCTGGAAGCAGAATAAATTTCAGAGGACTACAATGACATCACTGTATTATAAGTACACATTACACAACATTACAAGGGCAGTCATATACAAGTAGTATCTTCCATATGACCAGCTTGAAAGTATTCTATTCTCAGTAATTCTTCTTTTGACCTGAATGCTGTTTTTATTCATGTTCCACGCAGCATAACCGCATCTCTCGCATGTACCAAGCCTCAGAAGTGTTTATAATGCAGATTGTTGAGTCTGGATCCTATGTTGGCATAGTTACATTCTCCAGTGGTGCAACTGTGAAATCTGAACTGGTAAAGATAGTTGACACATTCCAACGGGAAAAACTGAAAAATTTTCTTCCAAAGACGGCTACTGGTGGTACAAACATTTGTGCCGGAGTACGTATGGGATTTGAGGTGAGTTGGTTACATGCAAAGTTATTCATAATAATGTTAATTATGTATACAGTTACCTGACCTTCTATGCCCCTCTTGCCCTTATTACCCCAGCAACCTTACAGTTATTGACCACCAGTATAAGGGGCATTGTTCTATTGACCCCTGATGAATTGGTTTTAGTAAGGGTTCCTCGAGACCTGAAAATTATTTTTGGGTTTCCTCTAGGGTTAAAAGGTTGAGAAAGCCTGATCTAAGGTTATCAGTGGTGTACCCCAAGGTTCAGTGCTGGGACCCTTACTTTTCAATATATTATAAATTATTTAGGGTCTGGGATTAAAAATACAATTTTAGTCTTTGCAGATGACACCAAGCTATGCAGTGGAATAACGTCCTTACAGGACTTACAAGCTGACCTTAATGCACTGATTAATTGGGCAATTACAGTGTCTTGCAAAAGTATTCACCCCCTTGGCTTTTTACCTCTTTTGTTACACTACAGACTTTAGTTCAATGTTTTTTTAATCTGAATTATATGTGATGGATCAGAACACAATGGTCTAAGTTGGTGAAGTAAAATTAGAAAAATATATACATAAAACTATTTTTCAGAAATAAAAAAATGATAATTCGCATGTGCCCTTCTAGGTCTAACCAGCAGCTCAGTTCACGCAAAGGAAGTGACTCTTCAAAATCCCATCGCCGGCATTCCTCTTCCAGATCTAGACACCACGGTTCTCCCTCAAGATCGAGACACCTGAGCCTGGAACCATCTCGCCCCCCCACGGCTCACTCCAGTCGTACAGCCAAAGGAGTCTGTTGGGGGTGTAGGGCACATGTTCCTGTGGGCAAATCCTTCTGTAAACCCTGCTACGCAAAAGCAACAGGCGAAAGAGAAGATACGGTCCAGCATCTAAAGTCTCTGGTCAAAAGGATCGTTAAGGAAAGTCTGAGAGAGATGGAGGCCAGCCAGCCCCACGTGTCTCCTACAGAGCTTCCACGCTCACCAGGGAGGGATACTCAGGCTCAGGACACTTGGGAGTTCTCTTTGCGAAGTCATCCCATCTGCTGTCCTTTTGGATAGTGACTCTGAGGAAGTAGACCCCTGCACTGGATTTAACTTCGCCCTCCTCCCTCTTTTGTTTAAGGCCATAAAGGAGACTTTAAATTGGGAAGAGCCAGTAACGGCCCCTGCAAAGCAGAGAAAATACTTCAAACATTTGAAGAAGGAATGGATCAACTCCCCATTTCTCTTTGAACTAGGTGAAGTTATCATGGACGAGTGGGGAAAAGTGGAGAAGAAGAACTCCCTTCTCTCTAAAATACAGAGGCTTTATCCCTTCAAAGAAGAGGAAGTTAAGCAATTGGAATCAGCCCCTATAGTGGGTGCTGCCATGATGAGGTTGGTTAGACATGTGACCCTTCCTCTGGAAGATACAGTCTCTTTTAGGGACACCTTGGACAGACAGATAGACTCTGATTTGAAGCAGGTCTATCTCACGGCAGGCATGGCATGTAAGCCAGCCTTGGCTCTGGCCTCCATGTCAAGAGCTATGGAGATTTGGTCAGAAAATGTGGATGAGACACTCAGAAATGTCTCGGAGGAAGTGGCCAAGAGTTCACCCATTCAAGGAATTGAGGTTGGCATTAGCTTTCCTCCGGGAGGCCTCGATTGATATCATCCGCCTGGTAACTCGGGTTATGTTGTCTGCAGTCACCGCCAAGCGGGCCCTCTGGCTTTGTCCTTGGCTGGCCGACCCAGCATCAAAACAGGTATGGTGCCGTTTTCCCTTTGATGGATCCTCTCTTTTTGGCAACAAATTGGATAATGCCATAACCTGTGCCACCAGAGGTAAAGCCCCATACACACGCTCGGATTATCCGAGGACCAGGTCCGTCGGATCATGTCCGTCGTACTTTGTCCGATGTTGGTTTTGCGTACACACGGTCGGACAAAGTTGTCGGAAAATCCGATCATTCTGAACGTGGTGACATTTGTTGCCTACGATGGGACTACGTAGAGGCTAGTAGCCAATAGCTTTGGTCTTGTAATGTGATCTGAGCATGCGTAGCACTTTGTCCGTCGGAATTCGCTACACACGATCGGATTTGGTGTGATCGGACTTTGTTGTCAAAAAATCCACAGAATCCATCGGAAAATCCGACCGTGTGTATGGGGCTTAAGTCGGGGTTCCTCCCTCAGGACAGGCAGCTGCAAGGCCAGAGAAGATCATTTCCAAGGAAACAGAACCAGG
The DNA here is from genome assembly GCA_028564925.1 of Lithobates sylvaticus. Classification (NCBI taxonomy): domain Eukaryota; kingdom Metazoa; phylum Chordata; class Amphibia; order Anura; family Ranidae; genus Lithobates; species Lithobates sylvaticus. Next base: position 196,170,760 of record CM053032.1, read on the forward strand.
ATCCTGCCAGGGAAGCACGTAGTTACAGGCCAGGCCGTGAGTTCTCCAGATCTTGGAAGGCTAGACAGTCATCTTTCAAGAAAACGGCTAAGAGCGGTTCGACGGATGAAGTCTTTTTGAGATTGGGCCCGCCCAGGCAGGCCGGGTGGGGGCTTGTCTTTTCCGCTTTCGGCATGTTTGGGTGGCCTCCATCCAGGACTTCTGGACCGTCAGAACGGTCTCTTTAGGTAACGCCTGGACTTTCAGCAGCGTTTCCAGGCTCAGGTGTGTTTCCACGTATCTTTCAGCCTCAGAAGAAAAAAGGCAAATTCTATCAGCCTATGTAAAATCTTTATTGGAACAAGGCGCTTCTATTCCTGTCCCAGACGACCAGCGTGGCATGGGGGCATGTATTCTCCTCTTTTCATGGTCCAGAAGAAGAATGGTGCATGGAGACCCATCATAGATCTGACGCATCTGAACCATTTCATCAAAAAAAAAAAAGGTTCAAAATGGAAACCCTGTCCACAATACAGCAGTCAGTTCAACCAGGAGACTGTCTCGTCTCTATAGACCTCAAGGACGCTTACTTTCACGTTCCGGTGGCAGCAGATTTCCAGCGGTTTCTCCGGTTTTCCATAGGCCAACTACATATACAATTCACATGCCTTCCCTTCGGACTGTTGACTTCTCCACGTGTCTTCTCAAAGGTCTTGTTGGCTGTTGTGGCTCCATTAAGAACCAGAGGGATCCGTCTCCATCATTACCTAGACAATCTCCTCCTACTGGCTCAGGACAGAGATCGTCTCTTGGAACACAGAGATCAAGTCATTTCAATTCTCGGGAAATTTGGATGGCTCCTGAACCTGAAGAAGAGCCAGTTAGAGCCTTCATAGTCTCTGGTGGTCCTCGGAGCTCTCTTCGATACAGTGTGAGGCACCATTTCCCTACCCAAGGAGAAGTTTACAATAGTTTGAGACAGGATTCGTCTGGCTCTCTTCTCATCTCCATGCCCTTAAGTGTCTGAGGATAATAGGTACCATGGTGTCTACAATACCAATGGTGAAGTGGGCACAGTAGAGGATGCAACCTTTCCAGAAGGGATTTCTTCATCAATGGTCAATGGTCAAAGGTGGTCACTAAATTCATTTTCAAATCGTTTTTAAACTCATCAGATTATTATTATATGGCATAAAGTACAAAATGAGATACCTAGATATAAAGTTGCACATTGCAAAGGCTGAAACTTATTTTTTATTACACTCAGTTTAAATTCTTATCTTAACCACTTGCCGACCAGTGCACGACGATATACGCTGGCACAATGGCATGGCTGTGCAAATGGGCGTACAGGTACGTCTACTTTAAGACGCAGCGTTGTGGGCACGTGCGCACCCACTGCGTGCTCCGTGACCGTGCCCACGGGATCCACAGACTTGATGTGCGCCGGTGTCCAGCGATCATGTCATGGAGCAGCAGAATGGGGAGATGTAAACAACGCATTTCCCCGTTCTGCCTAGTGACATAACAGACATCTACTGCTCCTTGTCATTGGGAGTAGTGATCGCTGTCATGTCCTAGGTAGCCCATCCCCCCCACAGTAAGAATCACTCCCTAGGACACACTTAACCCCTTGATCGCCCCCTAGTGTTTAACCCCTCCCCTGCCAGTGTCATTTACACAGTAATCAGTGCATTTTTATAGCACTGATTGCTGTATAAATGAGAATGGTCCCAAATTAGTGTCAAAAGTGTCAGATGTGTCCGCCATAATGTTGCAGTCACGATAAAAATCGCAGATCGCCGCCATTACTAATGAAAAAAATAAATATTTCAACTACTCATCCTATGTAGGTTAACAAGAAGAATGATGCAAGCACATATGGAACTGAAATTGTACTGTTAACAGATGGAGAGGATAAGGAAATCCAAAAATGTTTAAATGAAGTGGGAGCCAGTGGAGCAATCATTCATACTGTTGCTCTAGGAGTCAATGCAGACAAAGGATTGGAACAATTATCCAGCATGACAGGTGGGGATTATAGAGTTTTATAAGTTACTATTTAAATTCCTGATTGCCAGGTTTACAGTACACTGTATTGGGAACATACTGGCAGGAGAAAAGACTAGAATGAGCAAAGTTGATGACTGATCAGTGCGTTGGTGGTCCAAATGGCCGGGCTAAAAAAGGCAACACCAGTGCACTCCTGACAGAGAAAGTGGTGCTAAACATCTAAATGTGCTGCCTGGCAGAGGTGCATGAATCACAAATATGTATTTCAACTGTGTTCTCATACTTCCCACCCCAACCCCCCAACACTTAAAGTGTAACTCCACTTTTGTTGAGAAAAAAACATTCCCCTCTGGGTGACCTATATACATTGCAAGGATATAACAACCTTTGTTGAAGAGTCCTACCTTTTGTTATACTGAAGTAATCTGTGTGTTTGTCTGTGCCTCTGTACTGAGTGGGTCTAATGGGAGTGGTCTCATAATTAACTGTCAGGTGTGCAGCTGCACAGCACTAATGAGGAAACCTGCTGGGCCTACATCCCTTTAGACGTGCTCCTATTGGGAGTATCTCTCCAAAAAATGAATTTATGTTGCAGGGGATGTCTGAAATCTGACTTTTATCTTAGGCAGACTTCTGGGAAAATTTGTGAGCCAATCACACAAGCAGGAAATTATGTTTCTGGGGAGTGGTCAGTACACACTTTATAGATCAACTCTGACTGCAGATTGAAAAGGAAAGGTAATTTTTAATAACATTAAATTACAATATGATTAGTGTCGCAATTATATGTGCTATATTATTTTTTCTTTATTTGCTATTTTTTCCCCCACGAAAGTGGAGTTATCCTTTAATACTTAACCTGTACCTAACCCCCAATTCAAGCCCTTCAAACCTAACTCGAGTCTAATTTATTTTTATAGTTCCCCCAGCAACTCAAAAAAATAAATTTCTGGTTCTAATACATTGTTTTGGAATGGATCATAATTGAAATAGTAATTGTGTGATATATATATATATATATATATATATATATATACATATATATATATATATTATGATTTATTCCATGTACTGTACAGTACAATGCATATACTTTCAGCAAACTTACAAGTACTGCTTGATTTAAAATACATATTTCTTATAAATAAAATGTTATGACTAACATACATCTAAATTCTTTCAGGTGGTTTAAACTATTTTGTGTCAGATTACATTGATGCAAACGGTTTCATAGATGCCTTCAGCAAGATCACAACCAGTAGCGGTGATTTCACAGAGAAATCCATTCAGGTATCATTTGCCATCATATACTGTATTTAGTACATTTATACTGTATGTGCCTATGTAATAGATTAGAGAGTGTAACAGAGCACCCCAGAGAGAGCTGGGAAAAGTCCTGTTTGGGGTTTATACGTCTCCCAGGCTGCTCTCATACACGTTCAGGGATCTCTGATCTTGGTCCTCTCCCCCAGCATAATTTTAAGCAGAGTTCCACCCTAAAGTTCCACCGCTGATTGGATTCCTTCCCCCCTCCGGTGCTACAATTGGCACCTTTCAGGGGGAGGGGGGTGCAGATACCTGTATAATCCAGGTATCTGCACCCACTTCCGGGACTAGCTAGCCGCAGATGGCAAGCCCCCCCCCCCCGGACACAACGGGACCAGTAAAGACGCGCAGCGCGACTCACGCATGCGCAGTAGGGAACCGGGCAGTGAAGCCGCAATGCTTCACTTCCTGATTCCCTGACAGAGGATGGCGGCGGGGGCAGCCGAGAGACGAGCGTTTGCTCGTCATCTGCTGCCGACATCACTGGAACCTGGAACAAGTAAGTGTCCATTTATTAAAAGTCAGCAGCTGCAGTATTTGTAGCTGCTGACTTTTAATATTTTTTGTTAAGGTGGCCATCCTCTTTAAACTCACCTGAGACAGACAGCCAGTGCTCTTGGCCTGGGAACATCAGACAACTTCTGTCCAGGAGAGCAAAATGTTGGTAAAAACTATTAAGCTGTATCTGTGGAAGCTGACAAGATGTAGGCTTACTCAGCCTGGCAGTTAGGATCTGTAAATATTGTATAGTTGGTGCCGAGACATGGCTAGGTTTATGTATATAGACTTGTATATATCGCAAATAAACACCGCACTGTTTGTCACTACCTCACTGGATTTGGTAACTGTGCCTGAAAGACTGCTCATCCCAGGGAGCTTTGTACCTGCTACTTGTCCCCCAGGTTACAAGAGACCTCTAGTATGATGTCTATGGGAGTAGGTTTATTCTCATGTTATTTTTATCGTTAAAAGTGGAACTAAACCCTTCCATCCTTTACAACCAAGAAAGCTGCCATCTTAGCTATGAATTGAATGGCTATGATACCTGCCTTTCGATGGCTTGACAGTTTGGTTGGGAGTTCAAGGAACTGTGATAGTTATTATTCATGATATGCCTTGAATGTAACTGTTTTGGTAAACTGTTAAATCAATGGGTTTAGTTCCAATTCAGTGGAACTCCAGTCAAAGCTGAAAAGTGAGTAAGTGTTGGAAACTTTTGTAAGGTTTTTATTGCTGTCTGTGTATTTTTCCTCACTTTTAGTACCACTGACAGTGGACACTGTTTCATACCTGTGAATACAGGTGGTAACTGGAATTGAACACCATTGTAGTCAGGCAACCTAAATAAGTCACTCCATAATACTTAGATGTAGGCGCAGCTACTCAGAGACGTTGCCTCTTCCTCCTTTGTTCCAAAGAAGACATTTTCTTTTATGGTCACTATATATATATATATATATATATTTATATATATATCCTAATGAAAGTACCAAAATATTGAGTAATGGGGCATCACATCCAAAAATCTATGCAAAGAGCAAAAGCATGTGTAGGATGTTATTCTACACATGCTTTTGCTCTTTGCATTTATATATGTATAAACTTATTTCAGCCAATCTATGCCATGGGCCCCACAGAATCTGCCCAAGAAGCTATAACTGTAGTTACACCCTTTTCCAAAAAGGAGACCCAGAAACGCTAAAAATCTGACAGAGGCTTACCTTTCCCTCTAAATCAGTGGCCTCCAAATTGCGGCCTGAGGGCCGGAAGAGGCCTTTTGCTTGCCTTTATTCAGCCCTTGGGGCACTTTTCCTTCCACTGATGCAAGACACTATTCCTCCTACTCACAATGGGGAATAATTATTGTTACTGACATTAATGATGGGGCACTATTTCTTCCACTGACGCCAACAATGGGGCCCTTCTCCTTCCAATGACACCAAAGATGGGCCACTATTCCTTCCACTGACACCAACCATGTGGGCACTATTCCTTCCACTGACACCAACGATGGGGCACTATACCTTTCACTGACACCAACAATGGGGCATTATTCCTCCCACTGACACCTAAGATGGGGCACTATTTCTCCTACTGACACCAAAGATGAGGCACTATTCTTGTACTGACACCAACAATAAAGTACTAATCATCACACTGACCCCTAATGCCTAATATGCTTTGTTTGGTACTACTGACGCCAGAAACATTTTAACACCCCATGGTTACAGGCCACCCTTAAAGTCTGAATGACAGTAAACTGGCCCTTTGTTTAGAATGTTTGGAGACTCCTGGTCTAAATCCAAAAAAAGTGTACAAACAGTGACTATACAGTGGTTACTTTAGTCACACAAATATATGGGGCACTGGAATTACGCAAATGCACTTTTTTAGAAGTTCAGACAGGGAGTTTTTTTAATTTTATTTATACATATAAAACAGAATTCTACCATCTATGTATTATGTTTTCTTTTGTTTGTTAATAGATTGAAAGTACAGCTACAGCAATTGATGCATTCAAATGCCTGACAGGCAAAGTGACCATTGATAACACTGTAGGGAATGAAACTTTCTTCTTAGTGACTTGGGAAAGTGGGATCCCCACCATCAGCTTAACAGATCCTAATAAAAAAGTTTATGATAATGGACAATTTGTAAGTGACAGTGTCTCCAAGTCTACTCGTCTCACAATCCCAGGCACAGCAGAGGTACGTTTCCTACTTAACTTTATAACATGGAAATATGATCACAATGTAGAAAAAAAAGTCAACTTTAATTACTCTCAAATTAAAGTACATTTCAGGACTTTTTGTTTCTGAATTCCTTACTCTACTCTTTGTCACCTTTAACACACATGCCAGACCAGTTGCAAATCATTTATATTCTTATATAAACCTTGCATTAAGGTTCTAACCATTTTAGCCATTATAATGACAACAGTAGCTCTGCTGTAATTCTCTGGATACATAGTAACATAGTTACATGGTTGGTAAGGTTGAAAAAAAGACACCAGTCCATACAGTTCAACCTGTGTGGGCGTGTTCATGTTAAAAATTTCCCGCATCCCCGTATACTGTTCTTCCTAAGATACCCGTCCAAGAGTTTTTAAAAAACTATCAATACTTGGCGCTGACACCACCGATTGTGAAAGTGAATTCCACATCCTTACTGTCCTGACAGTGAAAAACCCCTACACAGTTTAAGGTTAAACCGATTCTCCTCCAATTTCATTAAATTACCCTGTGTCTTCTTATACTCCCTGAGACTGAATAGTTTATTCCCTAAGCCAGAATCACCATTGAGTTATTTATATATTGCTATGTTATCACCTTCCAGCGTCTCTTCTGCAGAGAGAATATGTTTAATGTGAGTGGTCTTTCCACGTAACTAAGGTCCACCAGTCCCCTTATTAACTGCTTAACCGCTTCCCGACCGCCTCATGTAGATATAGGTCTACAGAATGGCACGGGCAGGCAAAACCACGTACCCGTACGTCCCCTTTAATTTGCCTGCCCGTGGGGCGCGCGCGCGCCGCCAGCGGCGCGCTCGCGGCCTGGCGGGAGCTCCGTGACCCCGGCCGCTGGACCAGCGGACCCGATCGCCGCTGGTGTCCCGCGAACGGGCTACGGAGCTGAAGAACGGGGAGAGGTTTGTGTAAACAAACCTCTCCCCGCGCTTCCTACACTGACTGTCATTGATTGGCTGTTCCCGGTCATCGGGAAAGCCGATCAATGACGTCAGACGTCAGCCCCGCCCCCTAATGTAAAAAAAAACACACACGTCAGAGCCCATAACCCCTCCCCTCCCCCTAGTGGTTAACTCTTTCACTACAACTGTCATTTATACAGAAATCAATGCATTTAAATAGCATTGATTTCTGTATAAATTACAATGGTCCCAAAAATTAGTCAAAAATGTCCGATGTGTCCGCCATAATGTCACAGTCACAATAAAAATCACAGATCGCCGCCATTACTAGTAAAAAAAAAAATATTAATAAAAATGCTATAAAACTATCCCCTATTTTGTAAACGCTATAACCTTTGCGCAAACCAATCAATAATCGCTAATTGCGATTTTTTTTTTTTTTTACCAAAAATATGTAGAAGAATACGTATCGGCCTAAACTGAGGAAAAAAAATGTTTTTTTATATATTTTTTGGGGATATTTATTATAGCAAAAAGCAAAAAATATTGAATTTTTTTCAAAATTGTCGCTCTATTTTTGTTTATAGCGCAAAAAATAAAAACCGCAGGGGCGATCAAGTACCACCAAAAGAAAGCTCTATTTGTGGGAAAAAAAGGACGCCAATTTTGTTTTGGAGCCACGTCGCACGACCGCGCAATTGTCAATTAAAGCGACGCAGTGCTGAATCGCAAAAAGGGGCCTGGTCCTTTGGCTGCCAATTGGTTCCGGGGCTGAAGTGGTTAAGGACCGCCTCACGCCGATATACATCGGCAGAATGGCACGGCTGGGCACAACCACCTACCTGTACGTGGCCCTTTAAGAGCCCAGCCGCGGATCGCGCGCGCCGCCGGTGGCGCGCTCGCCACCCGGTCCTGAGCTCTGTGCGTGCGGCCGCGGGACCAGCAGACCCGATCGCCGCTGGTGTCCCACGATCGGGTCACAGAGCTGAAGAACGGGGAGAGGTATGTGTAAACAAACCTCTTCCCGTGCTTCCTAGTGATGCTGTCACTGATCCGCAGTTCCCTGTCATCTGGAAAGCCGATCAGTGACGTCAGACGCAAAGCCACGCCCCCCTACAGTCAATTTTGTTTGGGAGCCACGTTGCACGACCGCCCAATTGTCAGTTAAAGCGACGCAGTGCCGAATCGCAAAAAGGGGCCTGGTCCTTTGGCTGCAAATTTGTCCGGGGCTTAAGTGGTTAAAGTGTTTGTTAACCTAAAAATGTTTAATAAAGGATAACAAACGTGCAGAATCCAAAAACCGAAAGATCCAACATAAACAAATGCTTTATTTTCGTTTTCGTTGTGACAACTGTGCGATATAGATAGGAGATTTGACATGACGCTGACAATAGCAATCTGTGTCCATCGAACCTGTGGTCAAATGTGCCTAACCTTAGCTCTATTAGTCCAAGATTATTCTACATAGAGAGAAAAGATTTGACATAGAGAGAAAAGATTTGACATGAAGATTCGACATGAAGATTCGACAAAGCAGTCGCTGCGAGTGGACATTTATGGTCAAATGCTCCGCCCATAGGCTATAGAAGAATTCTAATGTTGGTTGGTAGTGTCATACAACATTAGAATTCTACTATAGCTTGTAGGTGGAATATTCGACTGGAAATGTACGATTGCAGCGTCGTACAGTTTACGTAGCTGCTCCGTCGAATCTTCCGCCTTCAAGCTATTCTGTCAAATCTTCTTAGAACATTCGACAGACACCATAAGCCTTCAATGACAGATTCGACCTTAATTATTTTGGATTTTCGGACAAATGCATTTTTTTACGAAACAAAATAAATAAAAACGAATTTCGGGAGTAACTAAATAAATGTATTTTTCAGACGAAAACGAAATTCCGAAACAAAATATTTCAGTGTGCACATGTCTAATTGTATAGTTACTATATGTTGCTGTGTACAGTGACTATTTGATCCCCTGTTGATTTTGTACGTTTGGCCACTGACAAAGAAATGATCAGTAGGGTTGAGCGAACCCGAACTGTAAAGTTCGGGTCCGTACCGGACTTTTGGGTGTTCGGGTCCCGGACCCGAACCCGAACAATTGACTGTATGTTCGGGTTCGGGTCCGGTGTTCGGCGATGTAATGGTGCTTTTTAAAATGTCTTTTAAAAGCACTCGTGGCTATATGAATTGTCGGCTCCCGTCCCCCTTAATACAGAGAACAGTCATTGAAGTCATTTATTTTTAAAAAGTTAGTCATAAAAAGTGTTTGGGGACCCGGGTCCTGCCCCAGGGGACATGTATCAATGCAAAAAAAAAAAAAAACTTTTAAAAACGGATGTTTTTTCAGGAGCAGTGATTTTAATAATGCTTAAAGTGAAACAATAAAAGTGTAATATTCCTTTAAATTTCGTACCTGGGGGGTGTCTATAGTATGCATGTAAAGGGGCGCATGTTTCCTGTGCTTAGAACTGTCCCTGCAAAAAGTGTCATTTTTGCAGGAAAGAAAGCTATTTAAAATCACTCGCGGCTATATGAATTGTCGGGTCCCGTAACACAGAGAACAGTCATTCATTGAAAGCCATTCATAAAAAAAAAGTCATTGATAAAAAAAACAACAAAAAAAAGCGTGGGGGTCCCCCCAAATTCAATAACCAGGCCCTTCAGGTCTGGGATGGATATTAAGGGGGACCCCAGCCAAAAAAAAAAAAAAAAATGGCGTAGGGTCCCCCTCAAAATCCATACCAGACCCTTGAGGTCTGGGATGGATTTTAAGGGGAAACCCAGCCAAAAAAAATGGCGTGGGGTCCCCCTCAAAATCCATACCAGACCCTTATCCGAGCACGCAACCTGGCAGGCCGCAAGAAAAGAGGGGGGGACAAGAGCGGCCCCCCCTCCCGCCTGAACCGTACCAGGCCACATGCCCTCAACATTGGGAGGATGCTTTGGGGTCCCCCCCAAAGCACCTTGTCCCCATGTTGATGAGGACAAGGGCCTCGTCCCCACAACCGTGCCCGGTGGTTGTGGGGGTCTGCGGGCGGGGGGCTTATCGGAATCTGGAAGCCCCCTTTAACAAGGGGACCCCCAGATCCCGGCCCCCCTGTGTGAAATGGTAGAGGGGTACATCTTCCCTATGGCTTTCCCTGTGACGTCAGAGGGGAAAGCCATAGGGAAGTCCCCATGACGTCCCCATGCGTCAGAGGGGGGCGGGGTTACCAGGTGGCCCCGCCCTCCGTTATAAAAGACCTGTCAGCCGAAGCGAAGCCTCACACACCGGGAGCCTCCCATTGCGAGGAGTGGCCCAAGAAGAGACCGACGCCCTGGAAGAAGATACCGGAGAGAAGCCTCAGAGACCGACGCCGTGGAAGAAGATACCGGAGAGAAGCCTCACACAGCGGGAGCCTCCCATTGCGCGGAGCGGCCCAGAAGAGACACCGATGCTGGACGAGAAGGCCAAGAAGAAGCGGATCGGAGGAAGAAGAAGATGGAAGAAGATGACGGAAGGAGAAGATGAAGAAACCGAAGGATGAAGAAAGAAGAAAGAAGATTTTAATAAAGGAATTGTCAAAGACCGTCTCCTGTCATTTTTACCATTTTTGACACTTTTTTGGTGAAATGGTAGGGGTACTTTTGTACCCCTTACCATTTTACACAAAGGGGGCCGGGATCTGGGGGTCTACTTGTTAAAGGGGGCTTCCAGATTCCGATAAGCCCCCCGCCCGCAGACCCCCACAACCACCGGGCACGGTTGTGGGGACAAGGCCCTTGTCCTCATCAACATGGGGACAAGGTGCTTTGGGGGGGACCCCAAAGCATCCTCCCAATGTTGAGGGCATGTGGCCTGGTACGGTTAAGGTGGGAGGGGGGGCCGCTCTTGTCCCCCCCTCTTTTCCTGCGGCCTGCCAGGTTGCGTGCTCGGATAAGGGTCTGGTATGGATTTTGAGGGGGACCCCACGCCATTTTTTTTGGCTGGGTTTCCCCTTAAAATCCATCCCAGACCTCAAGGGTCTGGGATGGATTTTAAAGGGGGACCCTACGCCATTTTTTTTTTTTTTTTTTTTGGCTGGGGTCCCCCTTAATATCCATCCCAGACCTGAAGGGCCTGGTTATTGAATTTGGGGGGACCCCCACGCTTTTTTTTGTTGTTTTTTTATTTTTATCAATTACTTTTTTTTTATGAATGGCTTTCAATGAATGACTGTTCTCTGTGTTACGGGACCCGACCATTCATATAGCCGCGAGTGATTTTAAATAGCTTTCTTTCCTGCAAAAATTACACTTTTTGCAGGGACAGTTCTAAGCACAGGAAACATGCGCCCCTTTACATGCATACTATAGACACCCCCCAGGTACAAAATTTAAAGGAATATTACACTTTTATTGTTTCACTTTAAGCATTATTAAAATCACTGCTCCCGAAAAAACGGCCGTTTTTAAAAGTTTTTTTTTTGCATTGATACATGTCCCCTGGGGCAGGACCCGGGTCCCCAAACACTTTTTATGACTAACTTTTTAAAAATAAATGACTTCAATGACTGTTCTCTGTATTAAGGGGGACAGGAGCCGACACTTTATTATAGCCGTTCGGGTCCCCATTGACTTCAATGGGGTTCGGTGTTCGGGGTCAAGTTCGAACCCGAACTTTTTTCTGAAATTCTGCCGAACCCAAACATCCAGGTGTCCGCTCAACTCTAATGATCAGTCTATAATTTTAATGGTAGGTTTATTTTTACAGTGAGAGACAGAATAACAACAAAAAATTTCAGAAAAACGCACTTCTGGCTAGGCCAATCCAGGACCTTAATGTGCTTCTTCTTGAGCCACTCATTTGTTGCCTTGGCCGTATGTTTTGGGTCATTGTCATGCTGGAATACCCATCCATGACCCATTTTCAATGCCCTGGCTGAGGGAAGGAGGTTCTCGCCCAAGATTTGACGGTACATGGCCTGTCCATCGTCCCTTTGATGCGGTGAAGTTGTCCTGTCCCCTTAGCAGAAAAACACCCCCAAAGCATTATGTTTCCACCTCCATGTTTGACGGTGGGGTTGGTGTTATTGGGATCATAGGCAGCATAGGCCTATGATCATAGGCCTCCTCCAAACACGGCGAGTTGAGTTGATGCCAAAGAGCTCGATTTTGATCTGATATGACCACAACACTTTCACCCAGTTCTCCTCTGAATCATTCAGATGTTAATTAGCAAACTTCAGACTGGCCTGGAGATGTGCTTTCTTGCACAGGGGGACCTTGCGGGTGCTTCAGGATTTCAGTCCTTCACAGCGTAGTGTGTTACCAATTGTTTTTTTTTTTTGGTGGCTATAGTCCCAGCTGCCTTGAGATCATTGACAAGATACTCCTGTGTAGTTCTGGGCTTATTTCTCACAGTTCTCAGGATCATTGAAACTCCACAAGGTGAGATCTTGCATGGAGCCCCAGACCGAGGGAGATTGACAGTTATTTTGTGTTTCTTCCATTTGCAAATAATCGCACCGTTGACACCCTCTCACCAAGCTGCTTGGCGATGGTCTTGTAGCACATTCCAGCCCTTTGTAGATCTACAATCTTGTCCCTGACATGCTTGGACAGCTCTTTTGTCTTGGCCATGGTGGAGAGATTGGAATCTGATTCATTGCTTCTGTGGGCAGGTGTCTTTTATACAGGTAACAAGCTGAGATTAGGAGCACTCCTTTTAAGAGAGTGCTCCTAATCCCAGCTTGTTACCAGTATAGAAGACACCTGGTAGCCAGAAATCTTTCTGATTGATAGGGGATCAAATATGTATTTCACTCATTAAAATGCAAATCAATTTATAACTTTTTTTTTAAATGCATTTGTCTGGATATTTTTGTTATTCTGTCTCTCACTGTTAAAATAAACCTACCATTAAAAGTATAGACTGATCATTTCTTTGTCTGTGGGCAAATTTATAAAATCAGCAGGGGATCAGATTATTTTTTCCCTCACTGTCCTTATTGCCCTACTTAGCTTTGTATCATCTGCAAACACTGAGCTTGAATTATTTATACCAACCTCTATATCATTTATGAAAAAATTTAACAAAAGTACCAGGACAGAGCGTTGGGTACCCCACTTACGACTCCATACCATTCTGAGTATTTGTTGTTTATCAGCACCCTTTGAATCCACCCCAGTAACCAGTTAACCCTATGGTCCATGCCTACAGACTTCAGTTTGTAAATTAAGCATCTATGGGGGACTATATAGAATTTTTTTGCAAAATCCAGATACACCACATCCACTGGCCTTTCCTTATCTGGAGGGCAGTTCACTTTCTCGTAGAATGTTAACAGACTGGTTTGGCAAGAACGGCCTTTCATAAATCCATGCTGATTACTACTAATGATACTGTTTTCATCAGCAAATTCTTGGATATGGTCACTTATCCCCTCCAATAGTTTACATACTATTGATGATAGACTGACAGGTCTGTAGTTCCCAGGTATATGTTTATGGCCCTTTTTTGAATATAGGTACAACATTGGCCCTTCGCCAATCGGCTGGTATCATTCCTGTAAGTATGCTTAAAAATTTAAAAATCCATAAAAAAAAAAATTAAACAATCCATAAAAATTAGGAATAGTGGTCTGGCTATAATCTGACTGAGTTCTCTGAGGACTCTTGAGGATAGTTTTAGAGCTTACAGTGGAGGTTCCATTAAAAAAAAAATGTTGGATCCTCTTTATTCACAGTCCCCAAAACCCAAATACACATGGTTTAAAAAAATGTAAAAATATAATTTGTACAAAAAAATTACCACTGCCATGCTTGTGGAGTCCTTCAATTCCTTGACATCACCGTGCCTCGTGCTGCATTGTAGGAGTGCCGGGCACTCAAAATTTCATGAGAATGCTTGTCTGCATTTTCTCCAGGTTTTGAGTGGCAGAGTGACACCATCCATGCATCCGGGGAAATGTAATCAAGCTTACATTTTATACAGAAGATGAAGCTGTGAGTAAAGATAATCTTATATTTTCATGGATGGCTGCTTCAAGGTGGACCTATTTAAAATGTATATTTGACATGAATTAATCAGTCAACATTACCAATTTAATAATTACTTGGAGTAAAACAATTTCCCTTTCTTGCTTACAGAAAAACACTGCTCCCTCGGTTGACCTACAGCCTATGCATTAATACATAGTCTTTGGCTATCAGGGACATTATATGAGTTTCAGTATGTAATGAAGAAATGTATTCCTTCATGTAAATAGATATTTACAAGCAATGTATATCCAAAAGGTTTCTAACCACTAAACACACATTGATAGATTCCTGTACATTAGACTGATCATCACATTAAACTGATCAACAGCCTATTTGTCCATATACAGCCTATTTGTCCATACACATTTGGGCGTTTACAAGCATATTTGCAGAGGAGCATTTTCAGGCTGAAAAAAAACAAGTAGATAAACGCAACATTTAGTGTTTGGTGTTTTCAAGTGTACACTGATTATATTGGAAAATTAGCAGAGGGGAAGGTTTGTAAAATGACATAACGAAATTATGTATTTTACGAATGACAACGAGCCGAAACTAAGCAAAATTTTCCATTGTGCACAAATCTATTATAAACCATGTCTACTTTATTTATCTTGAAAATTCTGCCTTTGAATGTAAATGTAGGCTTTCTATTAAATGTGAAAATATAATCCATAGTGCATTTATTTTCTTTTAGAAAGGACAGTGGGAATACAACATCTGCAACAATGAAGTAGCTGCACAGGTTTTGGGGTTAACAGTGAATTCTCAAGCTTCTGATCCAAGAGTTCCACCAATTGTTGTTGAGCCATATATGAGCACAGATTCAAGCAGTTTCCCCAACCCAGTAATTGTGTATGCAGTAGTAACTCAAGGATTTTCCCCAGTTTTGGGGCTAAACGTTACTGCTATAATAGAACCAGAGAATGGAAAAATAAGAACCTTGGAACTTTTAGATAATGGTGCAGGTAAATGTCTTTTTCTATGGTTATATTATAAACTTTTTATGTATAAAAGCTACAATGTGTAGAGGAATCTATAAAGCCAAATTAATACCGCTCTAGGTGAGTGACCGACTCTCACATGTTGTGAACTGAAACCAAGGGTGCTGTAAAGCTCGTCTGGTGGATTTGGGTCAGGGATGAGTGACTAATGAAGTCTGGATGACCCAACAAGCAGCACCTCTGGTAACTCCCCCTGCTTCTGGAGAAGCTTTCAGAAGTAGAGGGTGGATTTTAGGAGAAGCTTCTTGGAGTTTTGATGAGGGCCCCAGCCAATCCCCAGCAGGAGGGCTGGCAAGGGGCAGGCACCTCTTAAATACTCTGGGATCATGGCAGTATGGGCAGTCGGGTGGAAGATTGAGTCTGAGGAGGCTGTCGGTGGTCCTTGAGGGTGCCCCATAGTCTTGGGGGGTTGACCTCAGGCCTGCGGCTCGGGGGTGCTGGAAGGATCCTCTACAACCCACAGAGGGATTATTGCCTAGATGCATGGGAGCAGGTGTGAGGACAGCAGGAGAGAGAGTCAGCACGTTCGGGGAGATCTCCCAAGAGTCAGTCTGGGAGGACTGGTGAGTGTCAGTATGGAGGTGTTAGTCAGGAGGACTGTAGTGAAGTAGCCGGGAGGGCTAGTGAAAGAAGCTGCTGCAAACAGGAGGGCTGGTAGAGCCTGAAGAGTTGGAGCTGGGACCAGTGACCACAGGAGGAAGTGCAGTGAATGTGTTAGTGGTGTCACTCTACATCCTACAAGTATAGGGGATGCGAGTCCCTGCCTGTAATGGGCAAGTGCTACAGATTTTTACATAGTGACACCACTGGTGATTCTGCAAGCAAGTGAATTGCTGGAAGAAGGAAAGGAGCTGTACATAGGACTGTATATAGTAGGAGTTGTCCCTGAAGATGTTTCAAAGTCAAGTGGGCATCCCATAATACCCCTACTCCCCATCCAAGTTTTATCCCTCAATAAAAATACAAAAACAAAGTACTGGAGTGTTTTCTGACTCTGGGAAACTGTGTAAATTTGGTGTGCCTGGCTGTGCAGGGTGGGGATCCCAATTCACCAGAAGCTTCCACGTGGGGTATATACAGTTAATATAATTCTCTGATTTTGTTGTTTGTATGTCAACACCACACAGTACTGCTTTGCCACTTTTGCATGTGGGTAATTCTAAGTATCCATTCTAGTTTTATGTGTATACAGTAGATGCTGCACAGTGATATTTCTCCTTCTCTGTATGCTAGGTGTAATCTCAGTATATGTTATAATGTCTGCATATATGTTTCTTAGGGTTCCTTCACACGGACAGCCAGGGGATAGCAAAAGCTGGTGGTATACCTTGGTTTTACAGACCCCTGGCAAAGCACCTAAAGAAAGGCAAAGAGCTATTATACTGCATTACACCGCTAAATGCGACCCATTTAGGTGTATGGGGCCAGGCCGCAGCTGTACTGCTAATGTGTGCACAGTGGCTCAGCCTTTTAAGGGTTAAAACAGGCAGTGAGGCAGTTGGCATCTCTGATAGTGAAATAACCAGGGTATCCCACACTGGATGTAATAAGTACAGGGATGGATCCCGACACCGATGATGTCATCATGCTAGGCCGTTACAGGCATTAGCTCCAATGTGATGAGCAATTTCTGTGCTCAGCTCTTTACGGCTGTTACGTTTGGAGCTGACATGCAATATGCTCTTTGATTAATACAATTTGTATTTTGGCTTTTAATAAAGTGAATTCAGTTAGAACTATATAGCTTCTTCTTTTTTATGGCGGTTTGACATATGGGGATATGCACTGAAGCCTTAATTGAAAGTTCTACATGGTGGAAGAGTGCTGCACTGCACAAGTCCGAAGAGTGAATATAGAGAACTTTTTTCACTTTGGTAGGGGACTACCGTATATACTCGAGTATAGGTCGACCCGTATATAAGCCGAGGCCCCTAATTTACCACAAAAAAAAAACTGGGAAAACTTATTGGCCCGAGTATAAGCCGAGGCTGAGAAATGCAGCAGCTACTGTAAGTGGAAAAGAGGGTCACAGCCTACCTGTGTCCTGTGCAGGCCCCCGTGTGCCGTTCTGCAGCCTCTGTGTCCTTCTGCAGCGCCTGTGTCCCTCTGCAGCCTCGGTGTCCCTCTGCAGCCTTGGTGTCCCTCTGCAGCCTCCTTGTCCCTCTGCAGCCTCCTTGTCCCTCGCATTTGCACCGATCAGCGTGCAATAATTACATATGGCGGCCATAACAGTATTCAAAAGCCGCGCCTCCTCCTTGTCTGTGATAGGCGGAACACTCAATTTCCCAGCAGTCGGTGTTCCACCTATCGCGCACATCCGCTCATCCTCATACCACGGACGAGGATGAGAGGATGTCCGTGATAGGCGGAACAGTGACTGCTGGGAAATAGAGTGTTCCGCCTATCACAGACAAGGAGGCGTGATGTTTGAACACTGCCAAGGCCGCCGTCTGTCTGCATGACACCCTGATCAGGTAGGCAGACGTCGGCGACTCGAGTATAAGCTGAGGGGGGTACTTTCAGCCGAAAAAAAGGGCTGAAAATCTCGGCTTATACTCGAGTATATACGGTGTATCACTAATGAACTATATTATATTTATTCACATTTTTGGAGTTGGACTTGTGTTACATTTTGTTACTTTTGTACTTTAAATATGAATTATCTATGAATTTTTTTGACATTTTTGCAGTGGATCACTCATGTTTTCAATTGTATTATATTCTTTTTGAATTTATCATAGTGAAAGAAAGTACCCATCTGGTATTTGTTTTATTGTACTATTGGAAATATCATTACATGTACTGTGGACAAGTTTGTACAATTGCACCAATGCTGTATTTCATAATCTACCTGGAGCAATCAGAAAGAATTGCAATGCATTTTTTTGGTATGTTAATGTCTTTTTAAAAAAAAAAAAAACTGACGGTTGCTTGTACATACCTCCAAAAGAGTTTTAGAGTTGAATTGACTTATTTGCTTTGCATCCCTGA